>CAWUFW010013343.1:0-481999 GCA_963921515.1 Calotriton arnoldi | reverse complement strand
ATCAATAAAACAACGTCTCAACAGGTATATCAAGCGGGGACTGTTCAAAAGGTGTATCAATCACACAGCACAGGAAAGAAATAAGGGAGACCAATGAGATTGAAAAGGTTATTATTTGCATATAGAAGCACAGAAATCAACTAAATTGCAGTAACCATAACAAACCAGATGTGCACTGGAAGTGTTGTAGTGAATAAACGGCGCAGTGACACACATGATTAAAAACAACGTGAGGCGGCGAAAAATTATAATAATAATCAGTGTAGGTCAAACAAAAATATTTACAATCACAAACATAATTCCATTATTTGTGAATGACCCTTTGGTTGCCGCAATTGGCGTTGTAGAGTCGACGGCGTTTTGACCTCTCTAACTCAAGGTCATCATCAGGACGATGGTTACACGATTCATTTAAAGTGCTCTATAGAATCAAGAGGGAAGGGAGAAAAATCAATAGGACTGAAACCCAGAGAAAGAGAGATTAAAATGCGGGAAGAAAAATTGGGGCAATACCTGGTGGCACTAGGTGAGGAGGGGGAATCCAGAAGGTGAGTCCTACACGACTGGAACTGTAAGCGGTGTGATTTGGGGAAGCCTTCAATGGCTGGGATGTCGTCTAAAAAGGGAAGGAAATTAAGAAGGCAATGGCTATCAAGGAACAAGGGCCGAGTAAAAGGACAGAGGTTTAAACGGCGCCGTGGACTTACCAATTGTGGAAAGTCCTACGTCAAGGGGAAGAGCGTGCGGAAAGCTGGGCAGCGCTCTGAAAAGAAACGAGATAAGAAAAGGAAAGGGGAAGGACGATTAGACATAGCGATAGACCGACGGTTTGAATGAAAGGGACAAAAACCGCCGTGGTCTTACCGGAGAAGAATTCCGATGGGCAGCGGGTGGTTGGGTCCACTGATTCGTCGCGTTTGGAGGAATATGGGATCAGGATGCCGGGATAAGTCCAAAAGCAGGTAGGACGAGTGAAGCGTCTCAAACGTGCTGCACGGCATGTCTAAGATATAGAAGCCGGCAGGGTCACGTGAGAATGCTTAACGCGCGGGTCCTGGCAATAAGAACTAGAGCGTGGTACAAGAGTTCAATGCCCCGGGGGACGGGAAAGATAGTAATAAATAGAAATAAATAACGGCACAGAACCATGGCCGTATGTGAAAGACACCGAGAAGGAGTGACAGTATACATATTCAGACAACATTCAAGGGTATTATTACAGTAAAAACAGTGAGTTACAGTATCAGAGGATAATAGTATAACTACACAGTTATTGGGTAGACTACAACGCAATACATACAAATGGTAATACGGAGGCTACCGAATATATTCGGATGAACCTAAATGGGAATTGTGTGCCATGCACTAGGAAATTAGATCAACATATTGCATCTGATGATCAATGTAAAAGGAGGGGAAGTTAAGCGAAAGCAAATACATTAAACAATTTACCAAAAGCGGAAACAATATAAGAAAGTTTATACCATGTAGGAGGGAATAAAAACAACATGATGCATCTTGTGTGACTTGCAAAATAGTAAAAACGAGTGAAATCGAATACATAAACAGTTTACAAACAGCGGAAACAATCACTAATGTATTTGGCTGAACTCTGGGCTTGTGTATTGCGACCAACTGTGTTGACAAGTGTTACACTACCAATGTAGGTGTTAAAACATATAGTATGAATAAAAACAATTTGAAAAAGTTTATGAATTAGGTTCCAGTTCGGAGAAAATGAACATACCGAATTAGAGCAAGAAACAGCTATCACACGATGAATGTGAGACTAGGAGTTCTATGTTGTAGTGATCACTGTGTTCCACTCATCAAGTGAATTCAGACCTTGGGCTACAGAGTTGCATCGTGTAATCCATCTACACTCACATTTGTTCAATAAAAGTTGGAGGTTACCGCCACGGATGGGTAGTAGTGGACGGTCTATGACCTGCCATGTCAAATCTGTTTCTGAGTGATTGTTTTCTTTGTAGTGTGTTACCAATGGTGCAGTGGTGACATTGCATCTAATGCGACTCTTGTGCTGGGAGATGCGTTGTTTCACCATCTGTGTGGTCTGGCCTATGTAAAGTAGATTGCAAGGGCAACGAATCGCATAGATGACATTATTAGTGCGACAGTTGGAAAAATGCTTTAGTTGGTAGGTACGGTCTGTGGTGACAAATACCTTGGTGTTACTGGTAAGGTCACAAACATTACAATTCTGGCATTTATAATGGCTCTATGATGGGTGGGAGACCCCACAATGATGTCACTGATTGGTCATTCTTTACTTCGGAAGGCCATGTAATAGCATGGACCAGTTTGTCTGAGAGATTGTCTCCTCTTTTGTAAGAAAGTAAAGGGGTTCAGAAAAATGTGCAAAGGTACGGAGCAATGTCCAGTTTTTCTTGATTATTTTGCCAACCTTGTTACTACAAGGACTGTAGGTTGAGACAAAAGGAATACGTGTGTTTTGGCGTTTGATTGATGGTGTCAAGATTATCTCTCTATGACTATACCAAGCACGCTTGAGCGCCCTTTTTACTAGGTGTTTAGGGTAGCCTCTGCTAGTCAATTTCTCGGAGAGGATAGCTGCCTCACGGAAATAATCCTTGCGCCATTTACAATTCCGCCGTACGCGGAGGAATTGCCCATATGGTAGGCCGTCACGCAGGCCGCGTGGATGGTAGCTAGAATAAAGCAACAAGGTATTGCATTCAGTGGATTTTCGATACAAGATAGTGCCAATGGTGCCCTCCTCTGCGTGTAATGTGAGATCAAGGAAGGGAAGATCATTTCTTCTGATGTCAGAGGTAAAAGTAAGGTGGGGTTGGTTGGTGTTAAGCCAAGTGACAAAAGAGGAAAGGTCTTCTTGTTGTCCTTGCCATAGGAGGAGGATGTCGTCTATGTAGCGACGCCATAATATAATATTATTCAAGAAAGGGTTTTGAATTGACAAGATGAATGTCGATTCCAAGTGATGAACATAAAGGACAGCAAAATTGAGGGCGAAACAAGCGCCCATGGAAACTCCCTTAATCTGAAGGTAGTACGTGTCTTTGTACAGGAAGTAATTGTCAGTCAATGCAATGTTAAGAAGTTGAATTATGAACTCGGTTGGAATAAGCATGGGTCTCAATCGTGTATTCAATAGATGTTCAATCACTGCCAGGCCCTCTGTCTGGGGAATGTTGGTATACAACGATTCAATATCGAGGCCGGCCATAAGGTCAGTATCGGTGTTGAATGGGAGATCCTCAATGATATTGATCAAGTGGGTGCTGTCTTTGACAAAGGTATTGGTGAGTGGAACAAATTCTTTCAAGATGGCGTCAATGTATTTGCCCAAAGGTTCCAAAATGGAACCACAACCAGAGACTATGGGTCGGCCGGGTGGGGTCGATGGGTTTTTATGTATTTTAGGCAAAATATAAATCACAGGTGTTCTGGGATGTGAGTTATTGAGGAAAGCATGTTCTTTTTTACTGATGATGCCACTATGAAGAGCCTGAGAAGTAATTGTGGATATTTTCTTTTGGATAGTAGTGAGTGGGTCTGAAGTCAACTTGCGGTAATGTGTGGCATTGTTGAGCTGGCGAAGAATCTCGCCATCATATTTGTCATGATCCATTATAACTATACCCCCGCCCTTATCGGCGGGTTTGATGACTATATTCTTGTTGTCCCTTAAAATGTTTATGGCAAGTTTTTCCGTGAGTGGCAAATTGTAGGGTACAAATTCTGATTGGTTTTGAAGTTCCTTCACCTCGTGTAGAACGAGTTTCTCAAAGGTTAAAATTTCAGGCGGCATCATTGAAGTAGGTGGCAAGAAGGTGGAGGCCGGTCTGAATTGTCTTACAAAAGGCATATTAGTTTCAGGTTTGTCAGAGAAAAACTGTTTCAGACGGATACGTCTGAAAAACAGGAGTAAATCTTCCTGAAGCTTGAAAAATTACTGCGTGCCGTAGGGACAAAGGAAAGGCCTTTACTGAGTAGGGAGATTTCATCAGAGGCTAGAAGATGGGTGGAGAGATTGAAGATGGGTATGGACAGGTTGGGGGAGATGAAGTCTGAAGTGTTAAAGGAATTACTGGTTGTGCAGCCACACTATTCATGGGTGGATCGGTTAGCCATGCAAGAGTGGTAATAGATGGCCTGGAAATGGTGGATGGAATCCTATTTTCATTATTAAAGTTGGAAGGGATGGAAATATCCCTCGGTAAGAGTGTCATAATGTCAGGCTGTGTTCCAACCATCATTGCTGGGGCCCCCATTGGTAGAATTTTTGGCGGGTCTGTCTCTCGCCTGCGTATTGGCTTTGATAGTTTTGTTTTCTGCGGCCACGTCCGCGGCCGCGGTCCACTCCTAAAAAACCAGTAGGGAGGAGTGGCGGTGGTTGAGGACGCCTATGTGCACCTGAGCTTGTGCCCTCACCACCGTCTGAGTCCTCGATGGATGTATTGGAGGAATCAGAGAAAGTTATAAGCTGATTATTGCGGTACCTGCCCCAGTTTCTATTTCTAAGTGGCTGGTAGGGTGTGTTGTAGAATGTGTCGTGTAAATATGGATACGTCTGGTCTCTATTGTAGTTCTTAATATCCTTCTGAATTTTGTTTACTTTTTTATTTTGTTCGAAAGTATGGAAGGTTGCGATAGTAGCGTTTACTCTGTCTAGGAGGCCCTTAGCGTCAGTGATGGTAGTGTCAGCTAGGATAAGCTTCTCTAACTCTGCTATTTCTTCCAACTCTTTCTTACTGTGTTCTATCGCCGTATCAATACCCAGGACCATCCAGTGCCTGGAGCAAGTAGTAGCCAGATGACTAAAGCCAGTACGAAACTTGGGGTCCTGGGTAAAAATAGCAGGGACGTTACGTATTTGTAGTCCTAGAGGTATGGTGTTAGATTTAAGGTACTCAGTAAGCATGCGAGCATGCAGGTCGGTACGAATTTGTTTTTTCTTGAGATTTTCTAATCTCTCGAATAGTACCCTAGAAGTGTTGGGTGCCGAAGGGAGAGGTGTTGAAGTATGAGACAAAAGAGAGGGGCCACTGAGGATATTTCGGATGTAGTCAACCGAATAGGAGGGGGTCTCCCTAGAGGACATAATATGCAGCTTAATTGCACATTACGTGACACAAGGTTGTGTACTATATATTTAAATTATACTCTCGCAATCCAGCGATTGCTCAATCTTAAGAAAAACAAAAAACAGGAGTAAACCCGTTAACCCAGTTGAGACCGGGTAAGTATTACATCAATAAAACAACGTCTCAACAGGTATATCAAGCGGGGGACTGTTCAAAAAGGTGTATCAATCACACAGCACAGGAAAGAAATAAGGGAGACCAATGAGATTGAAAAGGTTGTTATTTGCATATAGAAGCACAGAAATCAACTAAATTGCAGTAACCATAACAAACCAGATGTGCACTGGAAGTGTTGTAGTGAATAAACGGCGCAGTGACACACGTGATTAAAAACAACGTGAGGTGGCGAAAAATTATAATAATAATCAGTGTAGGTCAAACAAAAATATTTACAATCACAAACATAATTCCATTATTTGTGAATGACCCTTTGGTTGCCGCAATTGGCGTTGTAGAGTCGACGGCGTTTCGACCTCTCTAACTCAAGGTCATCATCAGGACGATGGTTACACGATTCATTTAAAGTGCTCTATAGAATCAAGAGGGAAGGGAGAAAAATCAATAGGACTGAAACCCAGAGAAAAGAGATTAAAATGCGGGAAGAAAAATCGGGGCAATACCTGGTGGCACTAGGTGAGGAGGGGGAATCCAGAAGGTGAGTCCTACACGACTGGAACTGTAAGCGGTGTGATTTGGGGAAGCCTTCAATGGCTGGGATGTCGTCTAAAAAAGGGAAGGAAATTAAGAAGGCAATGGCTATCAAGGAACAAGGGCCGAGTAAAAGGACAGAGGTTTAAACGGGCGCCGTGGACTTACCAATTGTGGAAAGTCCTGCGTCAAGGGGAAGAGCGTGCGGAAAGCTGGGCAGCGCTCTGAAAAGAAACGAGATAAGAAAAGGAAAGGGGAAGGACGATTAGACATAGCGATAGACCGACGGTTTGAATGAAAGGGACAAAAACCGCCGTGGTCTTACCGGAGAAGAATTCCGATGGGCAGCGGGTGGTTGGGTCCACTGATTCGTCGCGTTTGGAGGAATATGGGATCAGGATGCCGGGATAAGTCCAAAAGCAGGTAGGACGAGTGAAGCGTCTCAAACGTGCTGCACGGCATGTCTAAGATATAGAAGATGGCAGGGTCACGTGAGAATGCTTAACGCGCGGGTCCTGGCAATAAGAACTAGAGCGTGGTACAAGAGTTCAATGCCCCGGGGGGACGGGAAAAGATAGTAATAAATAGAAATAAATAACGGCACAGAACCATGGCCGTATGTGAAAGACACCGAGAAGGAGTGACAGTATACATATTCAGACAACATTCAAGGGTATTATTACAGTAAAAACAGTGAGTTACAGTATCAGAGGATAATAGTATAACTACACAGTTATTGGGTAGACTACTATAATTTAAATATATAGTACACAACCTTGTGTCACGTAATGTGCAATTAATCTGCATATTATGTCCTCTAGGGAGACCCCCTCCTATTCGGATGACTACATCCGAAATATCCTCAGTGGCCCCTCTCTTTTGTCTCATACTTCAACACCTCTCCCTTCGGCACCCAACACTTCTAGGGTACTATTCGAGAGATTAGAAAATCTCAAGAAAAAACAAATTCGTACCGACCTGCATGCTCGCATGCTTACTGAGTACTTTAAATCTAACACCATACCTCTAGGACTACAAATACGTAACGTCCCTGCTATTTTTACCCAGGACCCCAAGTTTCGTACTGGCTTTAGTCATCTGGCTACTACTTGCTCCAGGCACTGGATGGTCCTGGGTATTGATACGGCGATAGAACACAGTAAGAAAGAGTTGGAAGAAATAGCAGAGTTAGAGAAGCTTATCCTAGCTGACACTACCATCACTGACGCTAAGGGCCTCCTAGACAGAGTAAACGCTACTATCGCAACCTTCCATACTTTCGAACAAAATAAAAAAGTAAACAAAATTCAGAAGGATATTAAGAACCACAATAGAGACCAGACGTATCCATATTTACACGACACATTCTACAACACACCCTACCAGCCACTTAGAAATAGAAACTGGGGCAGGTACCGCAATAATCAGCTTATAACTTTCTCTGATTCCTCCAATACATCCATCGAGGACTCAGACGGTGGTGAGGGCACAAGCTCAGGTGCACATAGGCGTCCTCAACCACCGCCACTCCTCCCTACTGGTTTTTTAGGAGTGGACCGCGGCTGCGGACGTGGCCGCAGAAAACAAAACTATCAAAGCCAATACGCAGGCGAGAGACAGACCCGCCAAAAATTCTACCAATGGGGGCCCCAGCAATGATGGTTGGAACACAGCCTGACATTATGACACTCTTACCGAGGGATATTTCCATCCCTTCCAACTTTAATAATGAAAATAGGATTCCATCCACCATTTCCAGGCCATCTATTACCACTCTTGCATGGCTAACCGATCCACCCATGAATAGTGTGGCTGCACAACCAGTAATTCCTTTAACACTTCAGACTTCATCTCCCCCCAACCTGTCCATACCCATCTTCAATCTCTCCACCCATCTTCTAGCCTCTGATGAAATCTCCCTACTCAGTAAAGGCCTTTCCTTTGTCCCTACGGCACGCAGTAATTTTTTCAAGCTTCAGGAAGATTTACTCCTGTTTTTCAGACGTATCCGTCTGAAACAGTTTTTCTCTGACAAACCTGAAACTAATATGCCTTTTGTAAGACAATTTAGACCGGCCTCCACCTTCTTGCCACCTACTTCAATGATGCCGCCTGAAATTTTAACCTTTGAGAAACTCGTTCTACACGAGGTGAAGGAACTTCAAAACCAATCAGAATTTGTACCCTACAATTTGCCACTCACGTAAAAACTTGCCATAAACATTTTAAGGGACAACAAGAATATAGTCATCAAACCCGCCGATAAGGGCGGGGGTATAGTTATAATGGATCATGACAAATATGATGGCGAGATTCTTCGCCAGCTCAACAATGCCACACATTACCGCAAGTTGACTTCAGACCCACTCACTACTATCCAAAAGAAAATATCCACAATTACTTCTCAGGCTCTTCATAGTGGCATCATCAGTAAAAAAGAACATGCTTTCCTCAATAACTCACATCCCAGAACACCTGTGATTTATATTTTGCCTAAAATACATAAAAACCCATCGACCCCACCCGGCCGACCCATAGTCTCTGGTTGTGGTTCCATTTTGGAACCTTTGGGCAAATACATTGACGCCATCTTGAAAGAATTTGTTCCACTCACCAATACCTTTGTCAAAGACAGCACCCACTTGATCAATATCATTGAGGATCTCCCATTCAACACCGATACTGACCTTATGGCCGGCCTCGATATTGAATCGTTGTATACCAACATTCCCCAGACAGAGGGCCTGGCAGTGATTGAACATCTATTGAATACACGATTGAGACCCATGCTTATTCCGACCGAGTTCATAATTCAACTTCTTAACATTGCATTGACTGACAATTACTTCCTGTACAAAGACACGTACTACCTTCAGATTAAGGGAGTTTCCATGGGCGCTTGTTTCGCCCCCAATTTTGCTGTCCTTTATGTTCATCACTTGGAATCGACATTCATCTTGTCAATTCAAAACCCTTTCTTGAATAATATTATATTATGGCGTCGCTACATAGACGACATCCTCCTCCTATGGCAAGGACAACAAGAAGACCTTTCCTCTTTTGTCACTTGGCTTAACACCAACCAACCCCACCTTACTTTTACCTCTGACATCAGAAGAAATGATCTTCCCTTCCTTGATCTCACATTACACGCAGAGGAGGGCACCATTGGCACTATCTTGTATCGAAAATCCACTGAACGCAATACCTTGTTGCTTTATTCTAGCTACCATCCACGCGGCCTGCGTGACGGCCTACCATATGGGCAATTCCTCCGCGTACGGCGGAATTGTAAATGGCGCAAGGATTATTTCCGTGAGGCAGCTATCCTCTCCGAGAAATTGACTAGCAGAGGCTACCCTAAACACCTAGTAAAAAGGGCGCTCAAGCGTGCTTGGTATAGTCATAGAGAGATAATCTTGACACCATCAATCAAACGCCAAAACACACGTATTCCTTTTGTCTCAACCTACAGTCCTTGTAGTAACAAGGTTGGCAAAATAATCAAGAAAAACTGGACATTGCTCCGTACCTTTGCACATTTTTCTGAACCCCCTTTACTTTCTTACAAAAGAGGAGACAATCTCTCAGACAAACTGGTCCATGCTATTACATGGCCTTCCGAAGTAAAGAATGACCAATCAGTGACATCATTGTGGGGTCTCCCACCCATCATAGGCCATTATAAATGCCAGAATTGTAATGTTTGTGACCTTACCAGTAACACCAAGGTATTTGTCACCACAGACCGTACCTACCAACTAAAGCATTTTTCCAACTGTCGCACTAATAATGTCATCTATGCGATTCGTTGCCCTTGCAATCTACTTTACATAGGCCAGACCACACAGATGGTGAAACAACGCATCTCCCAGCACAAGAGTCGCATTAGATGCAATGTCACCACTGCACCATTGGTAACACACTACAAAGAAAACAATCACTCAGAAACAGATTTGACATGGCAGGTCATAGACCGTCCACTACTACCCATCCGTGGCGGTAACCTCCAACTTTTATTGAACAAATGTGAGTGTAGATGGATTACACGATGCAACTCTGTAGCCCAAGGTCTGAATTCACTTGATGAGTGGAACACAGTGATCACTACAACATAGAACTCCTAGTCTCACATTCATCGTGTGATAGCTGTTTCTTGCTCTAATTCGGTATGTTCATTTTCTCCGAACTGGAACCTAATTCATAAACTTTTTTCAAATTGTTTTTATTCATACTATATGTTTTAACACCTACATTGGTAGTGTAACACTTGTCAACACAGTTGGTCGCAATACACAAGCCCAGAGTTCGCCAAATACATTAGTGATTGTTTCCGCTGTTTGTAAACTGTTTATGTATTCGATTTCACTCGTTTTTACTATTTTGCAAGTCACACAAGATGCATCATGTTGTTTTTATTCCCTCCTACATGGTATAAACTTTCTTATATTGTTTCCGCTTTTGGTAAATTGTTTAATGTATTTGCTTTCGCTTAACTTCCCCCTCCTTTTTACATTGATCATCAGATGCAATATGTTGATCTAATTTCCTAGTGCATGGCACACAATTCCCATTTAGGTTCATCCGAATATATTCGGTAGCCTCCGTATTACCATTTGTATGTATTGCGTTGTAGTCTACCCAATAACTGTGTAGTTATACTATTATCCTCTGATACTGTAACTCACTGTTTTTACTGTAATAATACCCTTGAATGTTGTCTGAATATGTATACTGTCACTCCTTCTCGGTGTCTTTCACATACGGCCATGGTTCTGTGCCGTTATTTATTTCTATTTATTACTATCTTTTCCCGTCCCCCGGGGCATTGAACTCTTGTACCACGCTCTAGTTCTTATTGCCAGGACCCGCGCGTTAAGCATTCTCACGTGACCCTGCCGGCTTCTATATCTTAGACATGCCGTGCAGCACGTTTGAGACGCTTCACTCGTCCTACCTGCTTTTGGACTTATCCCGGCATCCTGATCCCATATTCCTCCAAACGCGACGAATCAGTGGACCCAACCACCCGCTGCCCATCGGAATTCTTCTCCGGTAAGACCACGGCGGTTTTTGTCCCTTTCATTCAAACCGTCGGTCTATCGCTATGTCTAATCGTCCTTCCCCTTTCCTTTTCTTATCTCGTTTCTTTTCAGAGCGCTGCCCAGCTTTCCGCACGCTCTTCCCCTTGACGCAGGACTTTCCACAATTGGTAAGTCCACGGCGCCGTTTAAACCTCTGTCCTTTTACTCGGCCCTTGTTCCTTGATAGCCATTGCCTTCTTAATTTCCTTCCCTTTTTAGACGACATCCCAGCCATTGAAGGCTTCCCCAAATCACACCGCTTACAGTTCCAGTCGTGTAGGACTCACCTTCTGGATTCCCCTCCTCACCTAGTGCCACCAGGTATTGCCCCAATTTTTCTTCCCGCATTTTAATCTCTTTTCTCTGGGTTTCAGTCCTATTGATTTTTCTCCCTTCCCTCTTGATTCTATAGAGCACTTTAAATGAATCGTGTAACCATCGTCCTGATGATGACCTTGAGTTAGAGAGGTCGAAACGCCGTCGACTCTACAACGCCAATTGCGGCAACCAAAGGGTCATTCACAAATAATGGAATTATGTTTGTGATTGTAAATATTTTTGTTTGACCTACACTGATTATTATTATAATTTTTCGCCGCCTCACGTTGTTTTTAATCACGTGTGTCACTGCGCCGTTTATTCACTACAACACTTCCAGTGTACATCTGGTTTGTTATGGTTACTGCAATTTAGTTGATTTCTGTGCTTCTATATGCAAATAACAACCTTTTCAATCTCATTGGTCTCCCTTATTTCTTTCCTGTGCTGTGTGATTGATACACCTTTTGAACAGTCCCTCTTGGAAGGGGTGGCGGTTTTCTGCACATACACTCTATTGGATTAGGAGCCTTCGCTTTCAGCGAACTACATTTCTGGATTTTTTTTTCTTTTTTCTTAGTGCCCTGATTTCTGGCCCTATTTGGAATTTTTTTTTGTCCTGAACTTTTTTCATTCACTGTCCTTCGTGGGGACTTTTCATAAATAGACGTTTACATTCTGCTCCATCTATTTGAACTCTGTTTTCATCCTATGTCTTGGACTATGGACTGACCAGGGGAGGGTGTAGTGTGGTTTGTGGCCTCATTGTCTACATTGCTAAGTTAGCTTAGGCCTGGCTGCCATGATGCCTTTTTTGCACACGTTATTTTGTGATTTTGTTTTTCCAGACTCTGCTTGTGCCCGGCTATATTAGAGCTGTCTGCCTTTTTGCCTTTCACCTTTTCTCATGTTCCCTGTGGGTTTCGTCTGCACACCATGTACAAGGTCGAAAAACAACGTCCCTTGTTATTGCTGATCTGTTCAGCCACTCGCACTTAGACATAACACGAAATACAGCTGCACTGGAGAAATTTGTGTGCTTTTATTATTGTGATCTCCCTGTTGGTGGCACTTGGAGAAAAACCTTTCCAGGGAGAAAAGCTGTGCTTGTCTGATGATGTAAACCTAGCATCTAGATATTGAGGGATGGGGGTCCGCCTGACAAAGCCCAGAGGTCTTCTATTTTTATAATAAACTAGTTACTAGCACGGGGAGGGTGGTAAGGCCATTTAGCCCTATATCCACTGTCTTTATAAAATGCTGTCCCCGTTTGTATTCTATGGAATTGTAACCATGCTTATTATTTTATCGTTATGCATTATGCTGATAGTACTGGCACGTGTACTTTATCCTAGAGCACGATAGTTGAAATAAACATTTTAAACTATACAGTGTCTCTTATTACGCACGTTGTGGACAAGTATGAGTGAGTAATGAAAGAGTGTTCTTGCTCCCGCGAGTCCTGAGAGAGACCGTGTTCTGGGTTGTCTAATCATTGGTAGCTTCGCTGTAGTACGGAGAACAAATGAGACGCTAAAGCTAGTCGGATTGGGATTGTGGGTACTAAGGTGCATGGTTGGTTCACCACTATACACCGAGGTCCTATTATCCTGTGCATAGCTCTGTATATGTGCAGAATCCCTGCAACAGCCCTGAAATTGCAATTCAAAATAGGTCCGACTTGGTACCTTCCATTTCGGGCAGTTGACTGCTTCAAATTCTAAGAATCCCACTCTTTCCACAAAAGAAAAAGGAAGGAGGTCCAGTGCTAATATTTTTGCCAGCTTCCCATTGAACAAACATGGAGTTCAGTGGTTCTGCTCGTAGGGCCCCTCCTACCTAAACAGGCCCATATTAGTAACCTGGATTTTTTTTCTTTTCTGGGGCCACTCACACAGACCTCTTTTGAGAAGTAGAGGGCAGTGGTAGATTCAATGTGCATCATGGTGGGCCAGTCACTGTATGCTGCTGTGTCTCCATCTCACTCCGAATCTTGTGCCATTGTGAAGTCACAAAGGTGTGTGAATCTACTGGTGTACTGCTGGGGACAGGGCTACTTTGCATGGAGGTGTCATCCTCTTCTTCCTCATCATCGCTTCCACCATGATTGCACTTGTAGCTGATGTTCCCTGGCTCTCCTTACCAGCCCGACCATGTTCAGCAATTTTTTAAGGTGCTCCTCCCACTTGATTGTGTGGTGTTTTTTCATATGGGCCTCCAGTACCAAAATGTGTAACAGGCTTACTCGACTAACATTTGCGTGGCAAATGGTGCATACTGCAATGTGCTCCCCCTCTTTACTAACCGTAAAGAAATCCCAACCTGAGTACTTTTTTTCTGTGCCACTGCTAATGCCTGAAGAAGAACTGGAGATAGGTCGGCATGTCATTGATTCCCTCTCTGCTTCTCCTGAGGCAGGGGTTGGTGCAGGTCTCAGCTGGGGCTTTGCAAATATGGGAGCAGGTGGCAGTGCTACCTGTGCAACATCCCTCGGATCAGGATGAATAGCAATGTCAGACTCCTCTGTGTCACCTTGCACCATGACTGTCTCGTTGTAGTCATCCTCCTCATCATCCCCTTCCATAAGTCTAAGACTCAGGAACTTTTCTTTTCCCTTGCTTCTCCTGTTAACTCCTGGACTCTGCCGGGAACCACTCCATGCCCCTATCATCATCATCATCAGAAGTGGTGCTTGGAGAAAGTGATAGAGTAGTACCCTTCCTTTTCCTTGCTGGGGATCTGGGAGCCAATGATTCTAAAAGAGGAGGATCTTGCTTGGAAGGAAGCTCAACCTCCTGTTCTGCTCCAACATCAGGCAAATGTACTATTGCTGGCTGCGTCTGCTGTCCACTGTGCTCTGTTTCCTGAAACGATTGTGGACTACTTTGTGAAAGGGACAAATCCAATTCACACGTCACTACTTGTTGGCGCCAACATGATTGCAGTGGCTGCCTCACTGACAGACATGGTCCTGGGCTTAGGTTGGGGTGCTGCTTTTGGTGCAGGAGTGCTGCTCTTAGCTTGCTTGCTGGAGGCAGGTGCAGCAGGCACAAGTTTGCCTAAAACGATTCTGATTTTTCTCCTCCCCACTGGCCACTTTCTAGGCAGCACCTTTCTTTGGGGCCATCTTGAAGCTGTCAATTGGCAGTGGCACTTAGCTTCACATGCTGAAGAGATGTTGGTGTTGCGTAGTCAGTCACGTGTCACGTCGTGCACAGGCCTTCTGTCTGGCAGTACTGTGGGTGATGTCTCTTCTCTTGTGCATTTAAAAGCAAAAAAAGCAAGAAGAACATCAATGAAACGTGGCATTGTTGCAGTTCAATTAGTAGTACAAACAAACAGCATCATTTAGTGTGGTTACTTAAGTTATTATAAATAATTGACAATACAGTGTATCCATTCGTAAAACCACACCAACATAAACTTTCGTGGTGTGCACTCAGGAAGGATAAGAAAGATCAACTACAACAACATACAGATGTAACTGTTTGCTTTAAGTGCATCAAGTTGGGATGTGGACTTCAGGGACGTGCAGGTGACAATGGAATAATCCTTAGACAATGGATGCTGTTGTGCGCCTATAGCAGACATGGGGTTGATGCCAAATGTTAAGAAAATGGGAGAAATAATTGAAATAAATTAAAATAAATAAACCTAAAATTAAAAAAATGAAATAAAACATATATTAAGAAGTGAAATTATCCTCAAGCATATAATTTCTTAAACTGCTATCTCTACCATCCATGCAAGTCTATAGCAAAGGGTACACTGTCTGGACGCACAAAATGGCTTCCAGCCAGTGCCACATGGTCAAAAACAACAACAACATGGAGCAAGAAGGCATGGGGAACAAAGAGAAGACATGCAGGCCTTACGGTAAAAACACACTGGCTGCCTAAACAAAATGGCTGCCAGCCCCATGGTCACAACAACAAGCAAGCAAGAAGGCATGGGGAACAAAGAAGACATGCATGGCTATGGAAAAAACACACTTACTTGCTACACAAAATGGTCGCCAGCCACATGGTCACAACAACTAGCAAGCAAGAAGGCATGGGGAACAAAGAAAACATGCAGGCCTGTGGCAAAAGCACACTGCCTGGCTACACAAAATGTGAAATACTCCCCAAAAAACATTTGAAATTTAATCCAATGCTAGTCAATGCCTAAATGAAGTTTCAATTCAACAGGCACCACAGAAACAGTTGTTTGATGCACCCATGACAAATACTGGGCCTACTGGTAGGAAGGCCCTTTGGCAGACTAATCCACATCATGAATTAAATATTGTAAACTTACTAAAAAACATGGAGAAAATTTGCTGAACTGTGCCACATTTTTCCTTTACAAAAGAAGAAAAATTATATGCAAAAATTTGACTAGGGCCCCACTAAAATGTAATAAAAGTGCAAATAATTCCTGGTGCATGCCTCCAATCAAACAAACAATACCCTTATGTACCAGTTTTCCAACTTACTTGTGAAATCCCAAATACAAAGTCCTTAAATCCTATTGTATATATGCAGCAGATAAGGAGAGTGATCCTTCCAGCTCCAAATCACAATGAAAAGTGACCAGGAGAGGGACAAGGCACTGGGAGGAGCCTGCTGGCTAAGAACAGGAAGTCAGAGTCTCTGGGGCACTTTCTTTATGTTGGAAAAAAAAGTTTTAAAAAGGCTTCTCGCATAAAAAAACAACTCCAATGGCCAGTTGGAGAAGAAAATCCACTCCAAAAGCCTCTCAGCTGGATCTTGAGATCAAAAGCTGCTTGAGCATTTCATTTGGATTGCGGGCAGAAGTCATGTGAGTGTGCGCGAAATCTTGCGGGAGCTCTCTGTTGGTACAGAAAAAACTTGCATGCGCTTGCAAGTGTCCCAAGTGGAGCATGGTGCCTGCGCGGGCCCGAACGGAAAAAAACCCTCTGCTTCTCTCCCGAAAGGCTGAATTTAGGAACTCCACATTCCTCCCTGGAGTGCCCGAATTCTGCAAACTCCGCAAGCGGAGTGGAGTTTTACACCCGGGCCTACTTAGATCGTGATGAAAGACAAAGGACCAATCATGCATGCTCAAGCAAAGATAGATACATTTATACCGTTAGCACTACAGCCCCACCTTGGCAATTCTCCTTGAGTCAGAATGAACGAACTGAATGAACCCAACAATATTGGCCATATTCTACAGACGATCCAGGCTTCCATAGAGGCTGTAGAACCTAATATTGGGGAAGTGGGTATAGACGTATATCTCCTCCATCAAGACCTTCAAAATTTTGCAGGCAGATTCTGCAAGGCAGAGGGCTGAATTACTGTGTTAGAAGATGACATGATAGAACTTAAAACTAATTTGCCCAAGCTTCTTTCTAGAAACAAAACCTTGGAAGGAAGAGCATAAGACGCGAAAAACAAGTGAATGTGCAAAATTCTCAGATATGTAGGCTCTTAGGAGGTGGTCGAGACGACAGATCCAGAGCGATTCCTAGAAACCTTTAATAACTCTTGCATTCCGGAAGGGAGACATTCACCGAGTTCACGGGTTCCTACCCTCAAAACCTCCAGCTGGCGCTCCTCCATGTCCTAAGTTTACTTGGATACTTAACTTCTGAAATAGAGACATGATCCTCTGAGAAGCATGGAAAGCTGGCAACTTACTAATCTTGTAATGCAATCAAACAGAAATGCAAAGCAATCAAACAGAAACTCTGGGCTATAAACCTACAATATATGCTGAACTTTCCTGCTAAACTTAAGGTAATCCATAGTTCTTGTTCCTATTTCTTTGAGACTCAAGAGGAGGCATGGGACTGTGTGGTTAAGAAGAAAGATCTCAGACACTATGCTCCTCTGAGACAGGAGCAACCTGACCAACAAACTCGGCTGCCTCTGAAGACCACATGAGCCAAAGCAAAGAGAAGAATAAGCTCTTGGACAAAAGTTGTCTGTACATAAATTTGGAATGCTATTCCCGGTTGTTGGCTGCCTCTGTCACCTCAAGTGATTTCTGAATGGAAGGCTCTGCTGAACAAGGCCCACCCTGACACCACTGCTCTGAGAGTAGTTGATGAGGGAAAGGTTGTGGGACTCTCAAAATTCTGTAAATATAAGGTCTGTGTTTATCACAACAAGAACTATTAAAGGCCCTACATAGTTAGCAATAATGCTCTAGTTGAAACATTCTATACAGGAGGAGTTCCATCATTAAGGAACGACATCAGTTGACATTATGGTTTATTCAAGGGGATTTTAATGGGTGGCAGATGCTTCTGGGGAGGAAGTGTAGGGTGGGGGTTGTTGCGGTTTTTGGATGTTTCACTTGTGTCACATACTTAAGTAGCCTTTTTAAACATGTCTCAGCCCTGCCATTGCAGCCTGTGTGTGCAGTTCTAAACTGCCATTTCTATGAGGCAAATTAAAGTTTTTGCCAGGCCTAAACCTTACTTTTTAATACATATATGTCACTCCTAGGGTAGTCCTTAAATACCCCATAGGGCAGGGTGCAGTGTATTTAAAAAGTTGGTCATTTAATTTTAACTTTTACATGCCCTAATAGTGAAGAACTCTTAAATTCGTGTTTCACTACTGCAAGGCCTACCTCTCTCATACGACAACATTGGGTTAACTTATTGCATTTAATAAGTGATTACTTTCAATTGAGAGCAGGTAGGAATCTCACGTTTGGTGTCTAAAGAACTGCACTTTAAAACCCGCTTTAATGGTAAAGTAGGATTTTAAGTCACAATTCTGAAAATGCCCCATTTGGTATCTGTAGCCTGTATCCTGGGCCACATGACTAGGTGTAGCTGGCAGGTTGTTTTTGTGTATTGCTTCCAGGCAGTAAGACAAAGTGGAATAGGTGTTGCAAGATGGGCCTTCTTTGACTTGATGGGGGGGGAGCTGTCACCTACCACACTTGCACATCAGAATGGCTCTTCCTAAACACTTACAAAGGGTTTGACACTAGTCTTTTGTGACCCCTAGACAAGCAGGGACCAGGGCAGGGAGGCAAAATATTCCATTCACCTCTGGGAGTGGAAACCTCACAAATCTTCTCTTAATTCAAAATGGGAACCAGGTCACCAGGTACAAATAATGAACCCTCAAACCCAGCTCTTCAGTCCACCTCTGGAACTTTGGAAGGCTCAGAAGGATAGCTGGCTGCTCTGCAAGAAGGACTACTACTATGTTGCCCTTCTGTACTGCTGCTCTGCTGCTTGAGTGAAAGAAATGGACCTGCATCTTAAACCCAGGACCACCAGAGTGACTCCAAAGGGTAGTTGGCTGCCCTCCTGCTCAAAGCCTTAGAGACGGAAACGTCTCCTATTATCTTGAACCCAGCCCTTTAACTCTGTCTGCTTTGAATCCTACCCCCTGCCCCAAGAGGTGCCTGAACCCTTGGAAGTGGGCCTGAAGGTGTCTGCCAGCCCAGCTATGGTCAGAACTGACATAGTGCAATGCATCTAGTCGCAGCCCCGCTTCAGAACTGCCACAGCGTGACTCATCCCTGACGCCTAACCTCACATTGCACCCCACAGTCTCCTCGGAACCGCCTCTGTGCAACGTATCCTCGATGCAGGCCTTCGCATCATAATCCCCTTGCTGATGACATCCTCTACGAAGATGCAGGACTTTGCTTCGTAGCCCCTGCATCTCCTTGGAACCTCCTCTGCGTGGCACATCTTAGACATGGGTCTCACAATGCACTGCAACCAGGATTTAAGGTACTTTGTTCAGCAGGCCTAACTTGGTCCCTGCATCTGGCTCATGCTCCATTGTGTTTCACCTGAACTTGTGACTTTGCTCTGGTGTGGCGCAACCATGTAACCACAGTTGGCGCTTTGTGCTTCTAGGTACTATTTTCACTTAAATCTTTAAAATGGCATATCTCCGATTCTACTGATTGAATTTTTTTCACTTAATCTCAAAAAATGTATTACATTTAAATTGGTGTAGGATTTTTCTTACTGGTTCAAGTTGTCGCTTCTTAGGATGCTATGGTTATGATAGTGTCTTCCATGCAGGGTTCGCCAAAGGTTCTATAGGGGTGACCATACTCTAGAGCAGGAATTTTCCTCTTGTGGTCTCTGCAACCACCACTGACTCCTTAGGTAGATATATTGGAGTGGAGGCTTTACTTGAGGGGAAATAGTACAATTTGTTAAGCGTATACATCCCATCCCACCTGCCCAAACCCGAAATTGCTGAGCTTGAGACAGTTGTGCTGAATTTCACACACAGTATCACAGTTATAGGAGAGGATTTCAATGCCTCACCAAACCCACAAGTAGACACATCGGGAGGCCGCGCCCCAGAAGAGGCAGGAAAAACCAAACTATTAATGGACTGCCTGATTTTACTGGGACTATGAGATGCCTGGAGAATGGGCTCCCACATCATAGGTAATACTCTCATACCTCGGCTGCACGTAAATTGTTGTTCCAAAAACACCTCCTGCTCCTCCCCATGGCAGACATTCCCCACATAATGACAACAGCCATCCTTTCCAGAGGTATTTCAGACCACTCACCTAATTATGAGCGCCCACTGCCACTACAGTCTCCTCAGAACCGCCTCTGTGCAACGCATCCTCGATGCAGGCCTTTGCATCATAATCCCCTTGTTGATGGCATCCTCTACGAAAATGCAGGACTTCGCTTCGTAGCCCCCGCATCTCCTTGGAACCTCCTCTGCATGACACATCTTAGACATGGGATCTCACAATGCACTGCAACCAGGATTAAAGGTACTTTGTTTAGCAGGCCTAACTTGGTCCCTGCATCTGGCTGACGCTCCATTATGTTTCACCTGAACTTGTGACTTTGCTCTGGTGTGGCGCAACCATGTAAACTTTGCTCTGTTGTTGCGCAACCATGTAACCACAGTTGGCGCTTTGTGCTTCTAGGTACTATTTTCACTTAAATCTTTAAAATTGCATATCTCCGGTTCTACTAATTGAATTTTTTGGCACTTAATCTCCAAAAATGTATTACATTTAAATTGGTGTGTGATTTTTCTTACTGGTTTGAGTTGTCGCTTCTTAGGATGCTATGGCTATGATAGAGTCTTCCATGCAGGGTTCGCCAAAGGCTCTATAGGGGTGACCATACTCCAGAGCAGGAATTTTCCTCTTGTGGTCTCTGCAACCACAACTGACTCCTTAGGTAGATATATTGGAGTGGAGGCTTTACTTGAGGGGAAATAGTACAAGTTTTTAAGTGTATACATCCCATCCCACCTGCCCAAACCCGAAATTGCTGAGCTTGAGACCGTGGTGCTGAATTTCACACACTGTATCACAGTTATAGGAGAGGATTTCAATGCCTCCCCAAACCCACAAGTAGACACATCGGGAGGCCGCGCCCCAGAAGAGGCAGGGAAAACCAAACTATTAATGGACTGCCTGATTTTACTGTGACTATGAGATGCCTGGAGAGTGGGCACCCACATGAGAATCACTGACAAAATATCGACTACCACAATATCGAGGTACAAAAATATCGTGACAAAAAAAATCGAAGTCAAGAATATCGACATCTTATCTACATCATGGTAAGTACAAAAATATCACACAAAAAATATCGTTGTCAAAAATATTGTTGTTAAAAATATCGGGTTTTTTAATGTTAAAAAAATAATGTAAAATAAAGTAAATAATACATATAATTAAAAGAAACATAGCTAAAATATTTTTACATGTTTAAAAATGATAACTAATACATATAATGTAAAAATAAATGAAACATACATATAAAATATAATATATATACTTACTTAATAATATTCATAACTAATTACTTGAATAACTAATAAATTTTTAAAAAAGATTTTATAAATTATAAATACATATATACACATACAACAATAATATAAATAAAAATATCAAAAATATATATAACAAATTACAAATTTACAATATTTTCAATCTTTTTAAAATAAATTATACACTACATTAACTAAAATAGTAGAGAAAATATTGGATAGCGGAGAGATTAAAATTACTATTCCAACTCCAGAGAGTGCAACAGTAGGGAAAGTGTTGGATAGCTTAGGGGTAAAAATTACTATTCCCACTCCAGTGAGTGCAACAGTAGGGAAAGTGTTGAATAGCGTAGGGGTAAAAATTACTATTCCGACTCCAGAGAGTGCAACAGCAGGGAAAATGGTGGATAGCATAGGGGTAAAAATTACTATTCCCACTCCAGAGAGTGTAACAGTAGGGAAAGTGTTGGTTAGAGAAGGGGTAAAAATTAGTATTCCCACTCCAGTGAGTGCCACAGTAGGAAAAGTGTTGGATAGCGTAAGGGTTTAAATTACTATTCCCACTCCAGAGAGTGCAACAGTAGGGAAACTGTTGGATAGCGTAGGGGTTAAAATTACTATTCCAACTCCAGAGAGTGCAACAGTAGGGAAAGTGTTGGACAGCGAAGGGGTAAAAATTACTATTCCCACTCCAGTGAATGCAACAGTAGGGAAAGTGTTGGATAGCGTAGGAGTTAAAATTACTATTCCAACTCCAGAGAGTGCAACAGTAGGGAAAGTGTTGGATAGCATAGGGGTTAAAATTACTATTCCCACTCCAGTGAGTGCAACAGTAGGGAAAGTGTTGGATAGCGAAGAGGTAAAAATTACTATTCCTACTCCAATCAGTGCAACAGTAGGGAAAGTGTAGGATAGCGTAGGGGTTAAAATTACTATTCCCACTCCAGAGAGTGCAACAGTAGGGAAAGTGTTGGATAGCGTAGGGGTAAAAATTACTGTTCCCACTCCAGTGAGTGCAACAGTAGGGAAAGTGTTGGATAGCATACGGGTAAAAATTACTATTCCCACTCCAGAGAGTGCAACAGTAGGGAAAGTGTTGGATATCGTAGGGGTTAAAATTACTATTCCAACTCCAGAGAGTGCAACAGTAGGGAAAGTGTTGGATAGTGAAGTGGTAAAAATTACTATTGCCACTCCAGAGAGTGCAACAGTAGGGAAAGTGTTGAATAGCGTGGGGGTAAAAATTACGATTCCAACTCCAGAGCGTGCAACAATAGGGAAAGTGTTGGATACCGTAGGGGTAAAAATTACTATTCCCACTCCAGAGAGTATAACTGTAGGGAAAGTGTTGGATAGTAGAGGGTTAAAATTAACATGCTTATCAATTAAATAATTTTTTTAAATTAAATAACGAATTAATAATTAACAATAAATTAAAATTAATAATTACTTTAATAACATTAAATTACTTCCCACCCTATTCCCCTATAAACCCACAACCCACTCCTAAAATAAATTAACACAATTAATATATTTATCAATTAATCAATTACTAAAAATTAATTACCAATTAATAATTAATTAACAATAAATTAATTATCAAGATCAATAAATAAAAAATAATAATTGCTTAATTATAATAAATTACTTCACACCCTATTCCCCTATAAACACACACCCTGCTCCTAAACTAAATTAACACAATTAATATATTTATCAATTAATCAATTACTAAAAATTAATTACCAATTAATAATTAATAAGCAATACATTAATTATCAATACCCAAAAATAAACATTAATAATTAATTTATTATAATTAATTTACTTCCCACCCTATTCCCCTATAAACCCACAACCCACTCTGAAAAGAAATTAACACAATTAATATATTTATCAATTAATCAATTAATAAAAATGAATTACCAATTAATAATTAATTAACAATAAATTAATTATCAATAGTATACAATAAATACAAATTAATAATTACTTAATTTTAATAAATTACTTCCCACTTTATTCCCCTATAAACCCACAACCCGCTCCTAAACTAAATTAACACAATTAATATAATTATCAATTAAATCAATTCATAAAAATGAATTACCAATTAACAATTCATTAACAAAAAATTAATTATCAATACCAAAAAATAAAAATTAATAATTACTTTATTATAATTAAATTATCAATACCCAAAAAATAAAAATTAATAATTACTTTATTAAAATTAAATTACTTCCCACCCTATTCCCCTATAAACCCACAACCCGCTACGGTACTAAAAGGCAAAATTTACTTTAAAAAAAAAATTACTAACTTCTAAAAATGTAATACATATATTTAAAAAAAAAATAATACACAACATAACAAAAAATGTGGAGCACATACATATAAAATACATACTAAAATATATAACACTAATATAAACATCGATATTATTAACAACGATATTTTTGCTAACGATATTACTAACATCGATATTAACAAAAACGATATTTCTTACCTTCAGGTCGATATTCTGGTCACCGATATTCTTGATGTCGATATTCTGTCCCTCCGATATTTACAACTCGATAATTCTGTAGGTCGAAAAAAAAACTCGATATTATGTCTGTGCACCCCCACATGATAGGTAATACTCTCATACCTCGGCTGCACATAAACTGTTGTTCCATAAACACCTCCTGCTCCTCCCCATGGTAGACATTCCCCACACAACGACAACAGCCATCCTTTCCACAGGTATTTTAGACCACTCTCCTGATTATGAGCGCCCACTGCCATTAAAGATCGATGGCCTAACTAGTGCCTCAAAGTGTATCACTTTGTAAATGACAAACACTCTGAATATTTGTCGAAAGAACTCCAAAACTACTTCAACATAAAACAAGACTCAGTTGCCTCAGTGAGCACACTTTGGGTGGTAGGAAAAGCCATTATTAGAGGGGCTACTAAGGGGTCGATTCCGATTCTGGCCGGAAATCTCTCCGACCGAGCCGGACCCGGAGAGATTTCCGACCGAATCGGACCCGTGCAGTCCGACCGAACGAGTACGATGCGCACGTATGCCATCGGACACGAGTCGGTCGGTCTCCCATTGAAGTCAATGGGAGCCTGTCGTACAACGCGTACGCGGGCTCCCATTGACTCAATGGGTGCGATGCGGACAAGTGCGCCCCCTACAAGGGTACGCGGCGGAGCGATTCGCGCCGTACACGCACAGGTAGGGGGACCCATGGGTCCCCCCTGTGTGCGACTCGCGCGGCTACGCGTACAGGGGGTCCGACACGGACCCCCAAAGTACGGCTCCGACTGCTCTTTCGAGCCGGAGTGCGCGGCTCGGTCGGACTGCTCGCGGCGCGCATCGTACTTACCCGGCCGGGGAACGTCTCCATTGCGCGGTGCGAGTCGAGTCCGAGCGAGTCGGTCGGTGCGGTTCGAGCCGGGAGCGAGTCGGTCAGAGCGGTCGGGACGCCCGGACGAGTCGGTCGGCGATTTCGCATCGTACTTGCTCGTTCGGTGTACTGTACGGATCGGTCGGGAAACAGGCTTTCGCATGGCTTTTTTCCCGACCGAATGGTATTGGGTGCGCCTCCGACCGAGATCGGAATCGGCCCCTAAGTGTTATATTAGAGGTAAGGAGCAAAATAAATAATGCCATATGACCAGACTTGAAGCTTGGATCCTGAAATACTGAATGCCAAATGTATCACATACCCTCCACCGACAACTCAAACTTGATAAAGCCACACTGCATAAATCTCCCTAAAACAGGCCTAGACTAGAAGGGTCTACGAACATGAGGATAAGTTTGGAAAGCTACTCTACTGGGTGGCCACCAGGGATATGGCCTCCAGGGTAGTTCAGGAATCCTAGATCACACTGGCCAAAAGTAATCTAAATCGATAGAGATTGCTGATTTGCTGCCTATTATAAAAACATTTTATGCCCAAAGACAGCGACCTCTAAGAGAACTGACTAAAACTATCCTCAGAGAAGTAACACCTCCATCACTAACAGCACTCCACAGAGAAGCATTAGAGTAGTCCTTCACAGTTGATCAGGTAGGTGAAGCTCTACAGGATATATAGTATGGCAATACACCTGGATCATATGGTTTATCTCTCGAATACTACTGTAAATTCAAAGAGATTTTGATTCCCCGGCTGCTAGATCTATGTATGGAGGCTGAGACTAACAACACTTTCCTCCCGGAATTAGACTTAGCCACTATTGTGGTCCTCCTTAATGTTGGCCTACCAATAGATCACTGTACCTCAAACAAGCCCAACTCGCTGATGAATACAGAAGTTCAAATCTTTGCTAAAACCATTTTGAACAGACTCCAGCTACCACTAACTACAATGTTCCGCTCAGACCTATGTGCTTTATGCCCAATTATAGCTCCCACACCTGTGCTCTTTTACTTGTCAACTTCAAGAAGACATTTGACTCAGTAGACTGTTCCTTCTTCATCTCGAAAGTATGGGATTCAGACCTCGGTTTAGAAGATAAGTTAGAATCCTTTCCCAATCCGGAGAGGAACCAGACAGGGTTGCCATCTGTCCCTACTCCTTTGTTGCCCTTGAAAAAGAACCCATAGCTCGGTTGATCGCTAGCAATGCCAAATATGGGGATTGCATTCAGAGGATGGAGCAGAAGACAGGTTGCCTGTAGGTAGTTATAGTTATACCCATGTTTCCATGGCAAACGCGTTTTTTGACATGCCTATATTTCTGGTGTAGTTTGATAAATCTTCACGAAATTTTCCCAAAAATAGTGCCCCGGTAATTCTTGTTGTGCATGGAAAGTTTCGGAGCGATTCGTCAAGCGGGGGCTGAGAAAAAGGGGGGGGTCAAAAAAAGTGCTTTTCCTAGGTAAATTCCCATAGGGATTTTGAACAGGACTACAGCCCAAACTGCAGGACGGAATTACGACAAATTTGGCAGAAAGCTAGCTCTTGGTCCAGAAAGAGTGCTTTTTGTTATTTGGCGTAAATCTGTTCTGTAGTTTTTAAGATATAAAAAAAAAATTATATATAGGGACGAGGATCAGACAGTCCCCGTGCTGAAATCTGATTGGCTGCCAACATTTCAACCAAGAAGTGTTGGCAATCATCTTGGGACTCTGCTCCAGCCGAGTCCCACAAAAAAAGTTTAAAAAAAAGAAAAGGGGGCAGGGTAGGAAAACCCTGACCTCCTAACTGTGGTCTTGGGGTCCCCCTGCGACCATGGCCAAAGAGCATTTTTTAACAAAGAATTTTGCTGCGGAAATGCGACGGAGCCGCAAATCAATGGCAAAAAAAAAAAAAACAAGCGCTGGCTCCCGCTTGTTTTGATTAGTGCCCCGGTGGGCAAGGTCACTGGGCCTTTTTTTTTTTAAAAAGGAGGGTGCGCACAATATGTTTTACTAGATATTTTGGTAAGTCAATATTTTGTACTCAATATTTTGTCTGAACACCGTGATTAGTCTACAAAACTCTGTAGTAATGATCCAGCGCAATATTAGCCAACAACATTCATACACCATATACTCACTTGGGCCCATACATTCACACTACACTAATACTTACGCTGGGTGTCAGATGTACTCTTTTATCAAAAATCCCTGCTACCAATTACCTTCTGATTGAAGAGTAATAACTTACCAATGGATCCTTTGCTAATTGGGAAGTTTAAAATGAGTGACATTCACTATAACACATAATCCTGAAATAACCACTGAGTCAGGAAGTTTTAAAATGTTTATCTAAAGGTTTAGCAGAGTAAAATACAGAAAACACGGTACTTGATTGAAATACCCAAGAAAAAGCATAGAAATTATTTTGCTAATAAATGACGGTGTTTAAGGAAGGGAGAGAATAGAGACAGCAGCGCAACTAAAGGTTGCAGTATAGTTACCTAAAATGCGAGAACCAAGCCCCTTAGCCAAGGAGTTGGAAAAGATAGGACCCAGGAAGGATGAAGAGCAAAGACTTCTTCCAGGATCAGGACAGGACTGATGACTTCTCTACAACGACGCCTGCGCCGTTCCCCTCTCTGATACTCGACTTCTCTCGATTCTCCCATCTAATGGACTCCGCTGCCCCCTCCTCAGGACCTCTTCCGGACAGAAATTCAGTCAGCAACCGATCAGCTGGGCAGTCTGGAGTTGAGAGCGCTCTGGCAGTATGGACGCCTGTTCTTCATGAACGCATGCTCTTCTGACTAATTTACTAATGCTATATTCTATTATACCCTTCTACGCCCATGTACCTCCCCTTAATGTTGCTAAAATATGGGACCACTACTTCTGATTGGACAGGGACAGGGGGTGGATTCTCGCACCATATCAATTTGGCCTAAATTGTAAAGCATATTGTCTTTACGTTCCCTCCCCTTCAAATTAATACATTCGCTTTATTTCCCACCCGTCTCATGACAAATGTTATATATTTTACAGGAGAAATGTAACAATTTGTTCCGCCGGAAACATTGGGTACATCATCTTCGGCCAATAGGTCGTGGCCTTGGGAGACGTCCAAGTTGACTTCACTTGGCAGGCATACAGGACACATGCGCAGAACCCTCTGTCTCTCGAGTTTCAAGACACCAACCCAGGCCCAAGTTTACGAATTACTAAAAGTGCAAGAAGAAAATATTAAAATCACAAATAAAAAGGTTCACTGTATACCCACTTTCCCTAACTCTATTCCCATTTAATCATAATACTATCCTGCATTAGTAGCGTTAAGAAAACGACAATTTAATAATGACATGAGAGCAAGCTTAAGCATGTGAAAACATTTAGCGGCCATTTTAATACACACTGCGCAGAAGCAGAAGTTTCCCACCAAGCAAAGAAAGACGTCACACCATGTGATCAGGTTGCGACATGCGCAATAAAGTCCTGCGCTTTTAGCGGCCATCTTGGTTTATGGACAAGCGTTATTCATTAGTAAAACACATAGGCAAGCGTCTATCCCTTTTGTGTTTGTGAATGCAAGGATTAGTATTGACAGTACAAGTTTAATAAATTAATACTATGAGGAAGATTGCATACAAGCAAGTTTCATTTTTGAAACCTTGTTCCATCAATCCCCTCTCTGATGGCGTTTCTGAGCCATCAAAAATACTACCCTCAATCAGATGCCAACTTCTAGCAATTCGTTTCATTCTCAATTTTACTTTTTCTATTCTTACAGTCTCCTTTTAATTTCTTGTATAAATCACTTCTCCATTCTTCTAGTTCGATTTCCTCTAGTTTTCTCTTCTTTCCTTTTCCTGTCATTTTATATGTTCCATTCTTTCTACAGCATTTGCACCATATTGTTATTGCTAAAATTATTATTGCTATCCCTGCTAAGGGTACTAATATTTGACCTATAAGTCCTTTCCCTATATTAGCAAACCAGGTTCCAATTGACGATATACTATTTGTCAATCTTTCCCATACACTATCAACTTCCAGTGGTTTAAGTTCTTTCTCAAGTTTAGTTATGTTCTGAATGTACATTTCTGCACTCTTATCAGGAATATAAGTGCAACAATGTTCCGTCTTCAATAATTTACAGACTCCTCCCTCTTTTGCCAATAGAATGTCAAGGGCAAGTCAATTTTGCATCACCATAGATCTAATCGCAACCATCTCCGTATTAATCATTAGAAAACCTCCAGCAGTATCCGTTGATAAACGATCAACCACTGTAGACAATTTACATATTTTCCTTGAGTTCAGAATTATTCCCACTGAAGGTATCAATGCACCAAATATATCACCTACAATTTCTGTAAAACTAGCTCTTTTACTACGTATTAATTCATTATTGTTTTCATTGCTTCCAGTGTTTCTTTTTACGTGGTATATCTTTGGAAAAACTATTCCAAAATAACAACTTCCATACCACCTTGCAGGAAGCCTAAAGTAAGCCTTATTCCCACATACATAATAGATTCCAGGAAAAACTGAATCTGTTCCTCCTTTGAGTCCCCAACCTCCAATAATTAATAAATTGTGTTCACATTCACTGGTACCGATGAAAACATTGTTATAATCAGTCTTTAACCTATGAAGACAAATTTTCCCTTTCTTTACAAAATCCAGAGCCATTGCAGCTTGAGCTTTACCAGGTGTATAACTTCCTTCCTTCTCCGCCCAAGGTGGCAACTGAGCCTTATGCTCTGAAGCTTTCTTTTGAAAATCATGTCTTCTATCTTCTACTAAATTCAAAAATATCTTTTCTTCTTCTAGTAAAGAACATGTTAGATTGTGTCTATGTGCATGTGTTATGTCTATCGATTTCATTGTTAAGAAAAACTCTCCCATAAACTGTGCGTCTTGACTAGTAAGCACTGGGTTCATACTCTTGCGAATCGGAACCTCAGAAAATATCACATCTAAGTTTGAATAATAATACTGAAGTTTCCCTGTTCTATAAAATAAACTAGACAAAACACTACATGATATGCCATATGTCAGTGGTAAGTGATGGTATGTTAATCCTTCCGCTACTGATTCAGGTAACTTCATACAGACATAACAATTACTAACTTCCATTGTGTCTACATACTGAAACAATAACTTTGTGAAAACATTTAAACTAGTGTCGTTATCAGCTATTTCATGATGAATTTCTACTCTATTACCCTTCATGTTTGCTGTCCTCCCTTTAGTTTCATTATTAATCTTCTTATCTATTATCATAAGGTAAGGAATTGCTACAATCAGGACTAACCATACTATAAGCACCAATACTAGACTACATATGCAGATTGCACAGCATCTCCTACAACAATTTCGTTTTGGTCTTCCAGTAACTCTATCATCAGGCATTTTTCGACAAGGAAGATTTGTCTTCTTACCTCTTCTTCTTTTCTTTAGATGATTCTTTTGTTTGGTCAGGGTGGTCTTGTTTCTTCTTCGTATGTTAGTTCTGCACTTGTTCCTTCGCCACCACTGTCACTTGACTCTGAGCTTTCAAAATCTTCAAGAATGATATAAGTCCAGTCAGGACTCTTGAATTTGTTATTCACAAGTCTCAGTCTTTTACTTTTTCTTTTTCCTGACTTTTTCTCTTGTTCAGTTTGACTTGTCAATATAGGTACTTGTTCTGGATCTTCACTTCTGGTTGTTATGTGGTATTTTACTCTCTTGATGACACTTGGCCAATGATCTCCTTTTCTTGTCTTCTTGGTTGGCACTGTTTCTTTGTTTACGTCTTCAGAGATCTCGTTATTTTCACTACTCAATACTGTTTTGTTTTCTTTGATTACTGCCTCTTTTGTTTGTTCTTTTTCAGGTCTGATTGGTTTCTCTTAAGTAGCTCCACAATGACTTTCAAGATGTTGACTTTGTTACTTTTTTATTTCTTTATGTTCATTTGTATTAACCCCTTTTTCTTTAGTGAATTCTTCTTGATCTAACTGCTTCTGATCAGGGCTTATTGCACTGTGAACTTCTGCAGCCTGACCTGATTCTTCTAAACCTGTCTGTCCCTTTTCAAAGTTTATTAAATCTTCACTGTTTTTAGTCCAATTTTCTTTCCCTATCTGATTTAGTTCAGGATCTTTTACTATCTTTTCTTCTTGATCCTGAACTTCTTCTTCTTCACCTATCTGATCTTCTTCAATTTCTTCCGATTTCGCTTGACTTCTTGTTCTGTGGTATACTTCAGGAACTTCTACCACTGGTATCCAATCCTGACTTGTGCTCGGTTGTTCTCCGTCAGCTTCTCTCGAACCTCTAGCCTGAGATTCCTCAGCTGGGCAACCTTCAGCTTCTTCAGTGATTGGCGTTGTCTGTGGATCCTCTTCTTCAGGTTCTGGTACTCTCTTTGTGTGGCTTACATGAATCCAATTAGGAAATCTTGCACACTTCACTGCTGTATTGGTGGTCAATATGACTTGACAAGGTCTGCTCCACCTGGGTGATAGACACGTTTCTCTGGTGTGATTCTTCACTACCACCCAATCACCAGGATTCAGATCATGTTCTAGTTCAGGCTGCCTGGAAACTGCGTCTTCTCCAACTTGATGAGAGACAGAACGCACTAGGTCAGCCAATGCTTTGCAATAATCCAAAACCATATCATCAGATATATTCACCAGTTTGTTTGTGGGAACATGTGTTTGTCTCATTGCTTTTCCCATCATTATTTCATGGGGGCTCAATCCTGTTGTTCTGTCAGGTATGCTTCTGATTCCCATCAAGACAAGTGGCAATGCGTCTGGCCACTCTAATGATGTTGATGCACACATTTTTCCCAATCTTGACTTTATAGTGCCATTCAATTGTTCAACCACTCCAGAAGCCTCTGGACGATATGCACAGAGCAGTTTCTGTTTTATTTGAAATGCTTCACATATTATCTGGATCACTTCGCAATTAAAGTGTTTTCCTCTATCTGATTCCAAAGATACTGGGAAACCAAACCTAGGTATGAGCTCACGTAATAACAGTTTTGCAACTGTAATACTGTCATTTCTCCTAGTAGGGTAAGCCTCCACCCACTTTGAAAACAGACACACTATGACTAGAATGTATTTTAGTCCTCTGCATGATGGTAACTGTATGAAGTCGAACTGGAGTCTTATAAATGGGCCCTCTGCCTTCCCAATCTTTCCAAACCCAATTATCGTTTTCCTGCCTGGATTATGCATTTGGTAAGTTAGACATCTCTGGCAAAGACTCTCTGCAACAGCCCTGAATTTGGGATTGTACCAATTTTGTCTGAACAGCCTAATCATTGCATCTCTCCCTATGTGTGAGTCTCCATGGTGCATTCTAGCCATTTGTGAGAGTAAACAGTCTGGCATGACTGGTCTGCCATCTGCACTGATCCACACTTCATCTTCTCCTCTTTGGGAGCAACCCACTTTGATCCACAAATTCTTCTCACTTTCATCAACCTCATCTTGCAATTTCTTCACCTCATTCCAAGTTTCAGGTGGCATATACAGCATAAGTTGGCAGCTGATTCCGATTCTTTCCACCCTCTTATTGACTGACGTTCTGGTTTTGGCACAATGTTGAGCCACCAAGTCTGCATATCTGTTGCCGACTACCACCCAGTCATCTCCTGACTGATGTGCGGCACATTTCACCACAGCCAATTCTTTTGGTGATTGTATTGCTTCTAGCAATTCCCTTACAAATTGTCCATTTTTAAAGGGGGATCCTGAAGAAGTCATGAAATCCCTCTGCATCCACAGTTGGCCAAAATCATGCACAACCCCGTAACCATATTGACTATCTGTAAATATGGTCACTCTCTGATTCCTCCCAATTTTGCAAGCTTTTATCAAAGCAATCAATTCAGCTACTTGTGCAGATTTGACTCCTGGTAAATAGGATGCTTCGAATATTCCAGTTAATTCACATACCGCATAGGCAGCAGTTAGTTTACCATCTTCATGTCTTTGACATGAACCATCTACAAATAGCTCCCTGTCTGGCTTTTTAAGAGGCTGTTCCTCTATGTCTGGGCGTGGTTTTGTACATAATTCTGTAATTTGTACACAATCATGTTCATCTTCTTCGTCATCTTTATTTGTTTCATGATATGGGTCCGGCAATAAAGTTGCTGGATTTATTATTGTACACCTTACCATGGTCACATTTTCAGCACCCATTATTATCCTCTCATATTTAGTCAGTCGACTAGGAGTAAGATGCTGAGTTCGGGTTCTTGTCAGCAATATGACAACTGCATGTGGAACATACACTTTTACAGGATGTCCCATCACAATTGACTCGCTTTGTTCAATGCTCAAACAAGTCGCTGCCACTGCTTTTAAGCATCCTGGCAACGCAGCTGCTACTGGGTCCAATGTAGCAGAAAAATATGCTACAGGATGTCTGTCTAGTCCATGTCTCTGAGTCAAGACAGAAAGTGCACAATTTTCTCTTTCTTGACAGAATAATGCGAATTCTCTTTTATAATCAGGCATGCCTAAGGCAGGTGCTGAACAAAGTGCGTTTCTCAATTTTACAAAAGCTTCTACACTTTCATCCTCCCATTCAACAGTGTCCTTTGCTTTCTTTTTCGTCATGTTAATTAAGGGCTTAGACAACATGGAAAAATTTGGTATCCATTGTCGACAGTATCCTACTATTCCTAGGAACATTCTCACTTGTCTTTGGGTTACAGGCATTTGCATTCTCTTTATTAATTCTACTCTTTCAGAGGTTACTCTTCTTTTTCCCCTCTCAATTTGGTGTCCCAGATATTTAACCGCTGTCCTGCAAAACTGTAACTTTTCAGGTGAAACTTTATGCCCTTCCTCAGCCAAAAGATTTAATAAGGCTATGGAGTCAACAACACAGTCTTCTCTGGTGGTCGACGCTACTAATAAATCGTCGATATATTGAACTAAAACTGAGCTTCCTGGCATCACTAGTTTTTCAAGGTACTTTTTCAGTATCTGATTGAAAATGGAAGGACTTTCTGTGTACCCCTGAGGAACACAGTTCCACACATAGACTTTGTTCTCAAATTTAAATGAGAAAAGATACTGGCTGTCTGGATGCAATGGTATTGAAAAGAATGCTTGACACAAGTCAATTACTGTGAACCATCCTCCATTCCAAGGGATCTGGTATAGAATTACTGCAGTATTTGGTACTATGGGACAACATGGTTCCACAATCTTGTTTATTTTACGCAGGTCCTGAACAATCCTATATTTTCCACTAGGTTTCTTTAGTCCCATGATTGGTGAATTACATGGGCTACTCATTACTTCTTTTAGGATGTTTTGTTTTACCATTCGATTGATTTCTTCAATGACTCCTGCTTTTACTTCTGCACTCATTTTGTATTGTTTAGTATTTGGGAAAATCGCACCTTCTTTTACCGTAATTTGAACTGGATCTATTTTTGCCATAAGTCCTACTTCTTTTCCGGTGAAATCCCATACTATTGAGTTTACTGTACCTTTTAATTCTTCTGGCAACTCATCTTTTGTTATCAGCGAAAACATTTCATCTATTTCTGTACCTTGTTTTGCAACCATAATTTTATATACATGGTCCTCATCTGGTGTCTGAACTGCCACACCATCCGGCGTGCAGAAAATTGTACAGTTCATTTTGCACAATAAATCCCTTCCTAATAAATTTACTGGGCTAGAATCGCACACTACAAATTGGTGCATTTCTCTGAAGTTTCCTATTTTGACTTCCATTGGTTCTGTAAGAGGTGTTCTAATTCTTTGATTAGCTACCCCTACTACTTGGATATCTTCACCAGAGAGAGGAAGGTCTGGGATGTCTGCTGATCTCACAGTAGACCTGGTAGCACCAGTGTCCAAAAGGAAAGTAATATCATTACCTTTCACATTTCCTTCAACAAATGGACCAGACTGATCTACCTGTAAGGATGCGCCAAGTATGCACTCCTTCTTCCCCTCTCCTAGGCGCCGTCATGAGTCGAATTTACAATAATTGTCCTGCAAAAGAAATTGTGATGTCATATAATCATTCTTACCACTCCCTCCTGGGTATCCAATGTCTGTACCATGTTTTGCTCTGCTTACATTACCCTGAACAGGTGGAGGTGGTAATTGACTCTGGGGATTTACACCCTGTTGTGAGTCATTCTGCGTCTGTGGATTTAAGTTTTGATTTGGGCCATTATTATTCCGAATCTTTTTACATTCATCCTTCCAATGCCCCAATTTTCCGCATCCATGACAAGGAAATTTCTTTTTAGCTTCTTCTCTACTCATTCGTCCTCTAAATTTTCCACCATTTCCCATATCACCACTCCTTCCAGAATCTTTTCCTTGATTTTCACTCGGATTTTCCAAATTAATTCCCTGCTTCTCTGCCATTTTCACCTGTGCCCACATCACCTTTTCTTGTAATTTCTTGTGTCTATCCTCAATATCGTTTCCACAAAATTTTGCATATTTCAGAATCTCATCTATGGGCTTTCCCTGCCAACACAGCATGTGTTGTTTAATCATCTGGCAAATCTCTGGCTTCAGACCATAAACAAATCGATACACAAACTGACTCATGTTTTTGTCTCCAATGTCCTCAAATCCACTATACTGTTTAAACACCTGCAATAAACGCTCATAATAGGAATGTACTGTTTCTCTGGCTTCTTGGGTGGTTCGATCTATTTTCACCCAATCTGTTTCTTTCGGGTAGGTTATCACCTGCTGATACTTTTTCATTACATCATTTGACGGGGCGCCTGTTTTCAGATCTCTAGGATATTCATCACTAGGCCAATCGACTGTGATCTTACAATCTGTCCATAAATCGGCAGGTACCACTATGTCAAACAACCCATCTAAATCCTTCAACAATACCTTTGACACCTTCACAAACCTTTCAACCTGCTTGTACCATTCAATTGGTTTTTCCCTCAGCTTTGGAAAATCATTCGTAAATGATAAAATATCCTGTCTGCTCCATGGGACATGTACATATCCTCCTCCCGCAACTTCTCGCATTGGATACATCTGGTCTGCTTTTCCTGCTTCCTTCATCACATATTCTGATGCTGTTCTACTTGTTCGTGCTTCTTCCTTTTTCTTGGCCCACCTAGATCTCCATTTATCTAGATCTCCCCATTTTTGTAAAACTAACATTAATTCTCTTATTTGCAGTCTTCTTCCAGATGCATTCATATTTTCTAAATCTTTGTCCGCAAATTCTGCTCTATATGGTTTCTGTAATACTTTTGATCTCCCTATTTCGATTCCCATCTGTAGTGCTAAATTGGACAATTTGTCATGGAATATCTTTACATTTCTAGTGATACTCCTACACAAGAATAATAATTCTTCATTATCATAGGTATTCAATCGTTCTACTCCTTCATTTCCTGCTATTATTTCTTCTAATTCAACTTTTAATTTATGGATATCCAATACTTTTGGAGGTGTGCACTGTTTGACTGACCCTTGTACCCATTTTTCTAGATCTTCAGGTGTTACTATGGTAGCACTTTTTGCTCCCGATGAAGTTACTAAACTTACATCTTTTGAACCCCCAGGTACATCTTTTCTGGGAATACTATTTACAGAACCTCGAATAGGTAAATCCATGAGTGATATTGTGGATTCACAGTCACTAAATTGATCCTCAATTATAACTGGAGCTTCAGGTCTGGGATTACTCACAGGAGTAGGTACAAGTATGGGTTGAGGACAATTTCCCTGAGTACCATATAATGGAACTACTGGACCAATTGTTATAGGTATGGTCAACGAATCAGGATGTACTTTTATCTGAGTTATTTTCTGTATTAATTCTGTTCTGGTCTTTTCTAGAGCTTCTTTTTCTTTGTCATGAAGTATTCTAGTCGGGGTGAACTCATGCATTACCTTTGGTACCATGGGAGTTTGTGGTGGTGCACTAGGAGGGCATCCACTTGTCCCTTCCTGATAGGGTGGGGGATTTCTTAACATTTCTTCCATAAATTCATCTTTTGAATCCTCATTTCTCATTAAATGTTTTGTCTTTTCTGTACATTTGCCTCCTGATTTCTCTCCTTCTGTGAATAATGGATACAGTCCCTCTGTAATCATTGTCCTTCTCCATTGTTTCATCTGACCCTCTCTTGACTCACGTAAATATCTGGGGTAAAATCCTGGATAACTCCTATTACTTCTAGATCTATCCCGCTCAAATGCCTCGGTTTCCCATTCTTCTAAAGCTTCGTACTGGGTTAATCTAGGTCTGGGTTCTAAGTCATTCATCCTCAATCTCAAGTTCTGAAGAATTCGCCCATTGAACGTGCCATTCTGGGGAAATGCTAATACTCCATCATTTTTGGTGTATTCTATCCAATTCTCCATCCATACACAGGTATGATAACCTCTCTCCATCATCATAAACGATGCTGGCGTTTTAGCTGGTGGAATAATAATTCCTTCTCTCGTTTTGATTGGTTTGTCCTTTTTAAAATAATTCTTAATCTTTTGTAAGAATGACATTTTTCTCCTTTCTCCGTACATTCTATCTAATCTTCTGTGTACAAAATTATATTCTGCAAAACCTAGGAATCTTCTATCCGGACGAGTTCCTATTAAAGTCGGATCACATTTTAACATCCAATCCTTATCCACTAAGAATTTTGCTTCTATTATTTTTGACCAATCAAATGTCTGCTATCTTTTATTTCCGAGCCAATCCTTGCGCGGCCTTTTGGTGACGTTTCTCTGTCAACCCCTCCTTTACAATCTGCTCTTTTCTGTCCTCGCTGGTTTAACCAATCCCAGCGCGGCACCTGTGACGTCAGTACTACTCCTGACTACTGACCCCTCCTTTACAAATGTCTCTCCACACCCGCTGTTTCAACCTACCACAGCGCGGCGTTTTGTGACGTCAGTTCCCTCTCCGGCAACTGACCCTCCCTTTACAAAAATTTACGCAAACTTATTTTCTCTATAAATCTTAATTAAATTTCAGTAACTACATTAAAACATTCGCTATCGTGCCAGTTTCCACTAATTTCGAAAAAGATAGTTTCTTCCACACTTTAGTAAAAACCTGTCCGTTTACTAATACATACACTACGAGTAAAACACTTCCGTCTACTCTTCACCCAAGCTCCACAAGTACCTGTTACTTCTTCAATGTTACCCTTACTAGGTGATATAACATCAAATTTTTATCAGCGTACCCTTTTTGCTATTACTCACACGCATAGAGTCCCTAACGAGTACTTGAAGTCCTGCTTAACTTCTCAGTACTATTTCTGCCTGACAGATAACCTCACTGCAGTATGGCTTCCACTTGCCACCCACTATTCTTTTTACCTACCCCGGGGTATTCTGGACAACATATAACAAAAACTCAAAAATTTAAACGGATGTTAGTTCATAAAAAATACAAATAAAATTCTCATTACCCAATTAACAAAGAGTAACAAAAACCGTCCTCTGCTTACCAGAAAACTGATCCAGCGCAATATTAGCCAACAACATTCATACACCATATACTCACTTGGGCCCATACATTCACACTACACTAATACTTACGCTGGGTGTCAGATGTACTCTTTTATCAAAAATCCCTGCTACCAATTACCTTCTGATTGAAGAGTAATAACTTACCAATGGATCCTTTGCTAATTGGGAAGTTTAAAATGAGTGACATTCACTATAACACATAATCCTGAAATAACCACTGAGTCAGGAAGTTTTAAAATGTTTATCTAAAGTTTTAGCAGAGTAAAATACAGAAAACACGGTACTTGATTGAAATACCCAAGAAAAAGCATAGAAATGATTTTGCTAATAAATGACGGTGTTTAAGGAAGGGAGAGAATAGAGACAGCAGCGCAACTAAAGGTTGCAGTATAGTTACCTAAAATGCGAGAACCAAGCCCCTTAGCCAAGGAGTTGGAAAAGATAGGACCCAGGAAGGATGAAGAGCAAAGACTTCTGCCAGGATCAGGACAGGACCGATGACCTCTCTACAACGACGCCTGCGCTGTTCCCCTCTCTGATACTCGACTTCTCTCGATTCTCCCATCTAATGGACTCCACCGCCCCCTCCTCAGGACCTCTTCCGGACAGAAATTCAGTCAGCAACCGATCAGCTGGGCAGTCTGGAGTTGAGAGCGCTCTGGCAGTATGGACGCCTGTTCTTCATGAACGCATGCTCTTCTGACTAATTTACTAATGCTATATTCTATTATACCCTTCTACGCCCATGTACCTCCCCTTATTGTTGCTAAAATATGGGACCACTACTTCTGATTGGACAGGGACAGGGGGTGGATTCTCGCACCATATCAATTTGGCCTAAATTGTAAAGCCTATTGTCTTTACATTCCCTCCCCTTCAAATTAATACATTCGCTTTATTTCCCACCCGTCTCATGACAAATGTTATATATTTTACAGGAGAAATGTAACAATTTGTTCCGCCGGAAACATTGGGTACATCATCTTCGGCCAATAGGTCGTGGCCTTGGGAGACGTCCAAGTTGACTTCACTTGGCAGGCATACAGGACACATGCGCAGAACCCTCTGTCTCTCGAGTTTCAAGACACCAACCCAGGCCCAAGTTTACGAATTACTAAAAGTGCAAGAAGAAAATATTAAAATCACAAATAAAAAGTTTCACTGTATACCCACTTTCCCTAACTCTATTCCCATTTAATCATAATACTATCCTGCATTAGTAGCGTTAAGAAAACGACAATTTAATAATGACATGAGAGCAAGCTTAAGCATGTGAAAACATTTAGCGGCCATTTTAATACACACTGCGCAGAAGCAGAAGTTTCCCACCAAGCAAAGAAAGACGTCACACCATGTGATCAGGTTGCGACATGCGCAATAAAGTCCCGCACTTTTAGCGGCCATCTTGGTTTATGGACAAGCGTTATTCAATAGTAAAACACATATGCAAGCGTCTATCCCTTTTGTGTTTGTGAATGCAAGGATTAGTATTGACAGTACAAGTTCAATAAATTAATACTATGAGGAAGATTGCATATAAGCAAGTTTCATTTTTGAAACCTTGCTCCATCAGTAATATGATTATAATGCATTCCTCTATCTAAATTTGCTCTTTTTTTGCCTTTCACCACATGAACTCATGCCCCTGTAACTAACATGCCCACTGGCACTTTTGGAACTGCCTTTGCCAAGTTGTTTGAGATGTTTGCTACAAGGGTAACGAAGCATTTACATTGAGAATACTCCTTGTTTCCTTCCTGAGGATTCCAGTTGGAATACCGTACACTCACATGCGTCTGCCCACCCACATCTGTCTTTCTATACTTGCATAGTTTACCATAGTGCCTGTTTTGTGTTAGTATAGTAGGTCTAATACAATCAATTGTGAATGCATCTTATTATACCTGACAAAAGTAGATACTGCCTCAAAAGTAACATGCTGTGCTATTAAAATTGGTCTGTTTCTATAAGAGTAGGTTTAGGTCATGTCTCTTAGTATAATACATTACCATTCACCTCTTCCTTTTATACACTATACTATTGCCATTCATTTGACAGAGAAGATTTGTAGTTTATGCCTGTTCAGCCAACATCGCTAGTAGGGACGGGGGCTCTACCTGTGAAAACCTATAGTTTTTTCAATGTACTTTTTGGACCTCTATCTTTTGACCACTCACTTACTGTAATGTTCCATGGCAATTGGAAATGAAGCTGAAGACTCCACTCACAGTCCAGACTCGTCTGCCGTTTGTGATGATAGGAATAAGGAAATCCTGCTAGAGGTTCAACATAGTTTCATAAGTCAGCTACTTGCAACAGGTAATCAAAAACATTGTAATTAACTAGGAAAGTCTACTGACAGCAGTCGAGGATGCTCTGGACCCAGAGAATAAAGATGGTGTCAGGTCGTTTGTTGGTCACTCTGAGTTCTCCTCAAAGTTTGTTTTAAATTTTGAAGATCAATCTGAACTATGAAAAGGAGGAATGTGGTGTTGCGGAGGACTTGACAAAGCCACCCAATATAAGCAGATTTGCATTGCAGTGAATGCAAGTGACCAATGACTGTGAGCCGTGGTCACACAGAAAGGGAAAGATGGGTAACATATAGTGGTGTTTGCCTCACACACCTCAAGGGATGCTCTAAAGGCATATAATGTAATAGAGAAAGAACTACTAGTGTGGACATGGGCATTTATTACATTCAAATCTTATGTCTGGGGTACAGAATTTCTTTTGTGGACAGATCAGAAACCTATATCAGACATCATGAGGGGGTCAAATCTTCACTTCAACGAGGCAGTTGCAGGATAGTCAGAATCAGTACTAAATTGATTGAACATAATTTTGAATTAGAGTATCTAGCAGGTAGAAGAATTAGCAAAACAGATTGTATGTCCAGTTTACTATTGGAAGGGGGAACAGAGGAAAGAATTGTGAATGATTAAGATTTAAAATGCTTGTGGAAAGGATCAATGCAAGTAGTTAGATCTGTGTCAATAGAGAGGAGTAGGAAAGGCAAATGGAAAGAGAAAAATTACTGGACAGACACTGCACTTTTTAAATTGGTGCAGAGGACATATATGAATGACAGGCTGCAATAAAAAGACTAAACAAGCATTGGCAATGCCAATCGGTCTCGCATTTGGGACCATGATGCAGAGCAGCCATAATTCACAAAGAAGACATTAGCTGCATCCCCCTTGTACCTCTGCGCTCTCTAGCCTTCAAATGCCTGAAATCTAACATCCAGATTTCAAACGCATGCTTAATAAACACCACTGTAATAAACCACTTCCCCAGAAACAACAACGCCTTCACATAAGAACTGATTAGCTTCAAGACCCCTACATTGCTTTTATAGGACAACTACCTACTATTTGGAGACGGTACTTTTAACAGGAACGATAATTAGGGTGAACCAATGGCTAATAAGACAGGTCAAATTTTTAAACACTTACAGGTAATGAAATGTTTAAGCCAAACCAGCAATATGAAAGTTGACCTTTCGGCCCCTAAGAAAGAGAGCCGTTGATACAGGAGGGCCTTCCTCAGAATTAAAAATCATTCAACGATCTACACACCCCAGATATTCAGTCACACTTGGTCAAACACAAAGGCCCATGTTTCAATAAATGTATTATTCAAAAATCATAAGACAGCTGCCATTCAATAGTGCAGACGGCGCAAGGTGCAAAAAGTGCTCAGTGCGTGACTGTATTTACATGTTTACATACACACCAAAACCACAAGGTGTCACAAAATAATACACCAATCAGTACAGTGTCCGCACAGAGTCGTAATTTGGCGTTGGTATAGAAGACAACCCTGACAGTGTGTCCAAATTTCGAACCAGGCTGAATAAATCAACGGGTCTCCTCAGGACGGCAGCGCCTGCCTTTTGCCTCTTGCGTTTACACTACACTATTGAGGTAATGTCCCCTATAATTTGTAATTTTGCGGCAATGTGTGCAAATTCCTCGGATATTCGCGGACCAGCGTGGAAATCTCTGTCAGGACTCCAGCAACCGGAAGGCAGCTGTTTTATGAAATTTGAATAATACAATATTCAGCCAAACATGGGCCTTTGTGTTTGACCAAGTGTGGCTGAATATCTGGGGTGTGCAGATCGTTGAATGATTTTAACCCACGGTACAATTAAGCATTAGTGAAAAGCAGCCGTGCTGTGCAATTGCACACTGTTTTGCTTTTGAGTTTTTCATGTGGGAACATTATTTCCCATACAGGAATCCCCTCCAGAACCCTCCCTTCCCCCATGACACTTAGGGGTGTTTAATGCTCTGCACATCCTTCAATACCGTTTACTCCTGCTCTTTGAAGTAAATCTTCAACAGGTTCCAGGGTGGGAAAGAAAGTGTTGGAAAAGAGTTTGTGAAAGGCCACCAGCTCATGAGTTGTGGGAGTTTGTAAAGTCTCAGGGGCATTCATGCCTTGTTCTGCCTACTCCTCACCCCTTACGAGGAGATTACTACTGCCTTATTGTGCGCAGTGGCAGCATGCACCGCACAGTAGTAAATAGATTTACAGTACACTTGGTGGGTGTCTGACAGGCGTAAACAGAAAGAGTTTGGTCGCAGAGGTGAATCCGACCCTGAGAGTCCAGTGTTAGGCCTGTCCGGCGCACACACACGTTGTGCTTCCTCTGAGCACAGTAGTGATTCTTGTAGGCACACGCACTTGGCACTTTACAGATGGTCCCGTAGGGTACATCGTCCGCTGGACTAGAACGCTATCTTTCTGTTACTACACCAGAGTACGTAAAGACTGCGTGAGGTCGCATCTCACCACCCACCAGCGCAGGCCACATCTGTTTTCACGTTTTTTATACTTTATACTTATAGAGGTGTATTAAAGTACGTTTAAAAGACATAAACCTGACCTCCAGTGAGGTGTTCACTTCTGTGCTATACTGTATCCGAGGCCAGTCCCCTGCACCCCCTGAAGTAAGCATTGAGTCTTTGCTGTTACCCACTCCAATGGTACTCATTTAATTAACCTAGGAAGGATGAAAGGCTGAGTGGACCCGCTAGGAGTCGGGCCTGTGGCCATAGAACCGAACAGACATTCGTGCAGCGGGTGCATCAGTCCACTGAGGCCCCGGACCTGGAGGAAACGCTTACCAGCCACCCCCTTTCTTTTCCAGCTGAAAGATTACCCTCCCCCCTGCAGGTACAGCCCCGGTGGTGCCCTTCCGTGTCACCCCCCTTCGCGCCCAAAAGTCCTCGGCTGCTGCACCCTCATGTCACATGGATTCCCTCTCCTTGCAAACACCGACAGCAGCAGAATAAAATAATATATTTTTGGGCACCTCAGCCAAGTGCGCCAGGTGGCAGCGAGAACTCGGATCCCATTACAGCGCCTTAATGGGATTCTGCGCGTGTTCTCTCTCTCCCCCCAGCAGCCCTCCAAGGGTGTCCAAACACGCTCACTCCTATTACCCAGCTGGACGCTCAGGCCTGAGTAGTGTGCTGAGGGGGCCCCCTGCAGCTCGGGGCCCCCGCGCACCGCGGGGGATGCGGGGGCCTGTGTTACGCCCCTGAGTGCAACTATCAAACAAGCCTGCACACCTTAAAGAAGCCACACTGGAACGCATTATTAACTAAATCTGACCACACACATTCTATTAGAACCTATTTAAACTGACAGTTCTGTACAGCACATTCTTCTCTCCACTAGTAATATAACAAAACTAGAAGGATGAGGGCCAGGACATCCGCGATTTCTTCAGCCCCGGCCGGAACCCGGTGTCCACAGCGTAGGAGGTGCGGTCCATGGTGTGGTAGTGCAAATAAAGTTCGGTGTCCGAGAAGCCGTGGTGCTGGACCCTGGCTGAGCTGGCCTACTGCTGCCGGTGGGAGAGAGGGCAGGCGGGCGGGAGAGGCTGCGGGGGCGCTGCTGGAGCGGGACCTGCTGCTAGTGAGGCCGGCTCTGGTACTGTCGGTGCAGCTGGGGCTGCTGCTCCCGTGTTTACATATGTTTGGGAGCCTTCATGTCCCTGTTGCTGCTGCCGGCGCCTCCCGGAACAGGCACGCTGCTGCCCCCTGCATCCATCCTTCACCCCTCCTACCACTGGCACAGCGAATGGAGAGGCGGGCACGGGGGGAGTGAGGGGACGAACAGGTGAAAGAAAGGGGAGAGGTGGCAAACACGGAGACTAGAGAAGCAGGCAGGGGTAAAAATAGCAAACACACGAGGATAGGGGCAGGAGAGAGATTAGGAATGTTACAACAAACGAGGAAGCGAGGGTCTTGGGGAGACAGAGTGGACACGTGGATATCAGGGTAGAGTGCGTAGGCTGCTTAGAAAGTGAAAGCGCTTCCGCTTCCGGGTAATGCAGCCGTGTGAATCACGAGAGAGGGACAGGTCAGGCAAAATATAGTGCGAATTCAGTTAGTCAATCATCAGAAAAAACAAGCATTTACAAATGCAATAGGACTCGTATTTACGTGAGTCCTATTGCATTGTAAACAAAAATGCGGGCGCCAAAGAAGGCAGGAACGGGAGTGGGTAGGGGGGTGGTGGTGGCCAGAGAAGTCACAGACTGCGGGAGGGAACAGGGGGAGGCAGGGGAACAAAAGAGTTGCTGAAGTAAAGGGGCTGATAGCCATGGAAGGATAAACATGACGTCATGGCAGGAAGGAGGCGGGACTAATACGCCGGCAACCAATCAGAATGCAGCATTTCAGATTTGAGCCAATCAAAAGCATGGGCAGAAAGTGGGCGGAACTTCCCCCACAATACTGTATACAGCATCTCTCGACGAGACAGCGCATGCGCTGCCTAGCCGAGACCTAAAAAGACTTTCGGGTCCCTAGGTATGAGTTGTGGCTAGAGTATTGTAAAGTGTGTAAAACTAAGAAGAGGTTAGTATGCCAGAGACAATCCATGGTAAGTATGGAGGTACCAATTTATCCTTTAGTAAAACTAGGCACACATTTCCTGTATCTGTTTGTCCTTCTAAGAGGTACAAATGAATATGCATTAGTGGTTATCAACAACTTCTCCAAGTGGCTGGAGCTGGAGTTTTTGGCAGAGCCAAGCACAAATACAGTCATCATTGCCTGATTCAAGACAAAAGTAGGAAGAACAAAACGTGGAACTCTCTGCCTCCACCAGATCATATTTTTCATACTTTTGCCAATTAACAAATATTACTAGGAGAATGAATGGAAACATGTGCCAGTTGCAGGTTTCCCAGGGTACTATTGGATCCTATTCCTACTCTGTGGAGATTTCCAAAGCAGAAAACTCTGGGGCCGATTCCGATTCAGGCCGGAAATCACTCCGACCGAGCCGGACCCGGAGAGATTTCCGACCGAATCGGACTCTGGCAGTCCGACTGAACGAGTACGATGCGCATGCATGCAATCGGACTCGAGTCGGTCGGACTCCCATTGAAGTCAATGGGAGCCGGACGTACAACGTGTACGCGGGCTCCCATTGACTCAATGGGTGCGAGGCGAACAAGGGCGCCCGCTGCATACGAAATTTTAAAATCAAAGGACCAAAGGAAATTCCGGACATGGATGAACAAATGCTTCAAGCCGAATCAACAGCCAACTGTAACAAACATCGCACCTTCCGCTTGGGAAACCTACATTGAAGCACTCTATGTGGATGTACCCGGTGTTGAAGGAGCGAGAGAAAAACCCAGGAAAAGAAACAATGAATTAAAGGATCTAAAGCAACACAAGGGAGACAGTGAGCCACTGGAACTACCTGAAGGGGATACCCCCAAAACATCAAGAGCCCAAGTAGCACATGCTATCAAACAAATGCAAGCAGGCGGCCGCCCGGCCCAAACGGCATTGCAGCAATGGTGTATAAAGGGGCTGTGCAAAAATGGGCTTGAATAATGACTCCCCTTTTCCAGGAAGGCCGATTGGGAGGCGTGGCTCTCTGTTAGTTCCAATTCACAAGAAAGGCGCCCGGTCAAGTCTGGAAAATTACCCACTGATCACCCTCCTGGATGTAGAGAGGAAGTGCTATGCCAGTATTTTACATCAAGAACTGAAGCACTGGGCAGAGAAGCAAAAACTGATACCTTACTCTCAAATGGGGTTCTACAGGGGCTGTCATATAATTAATAATCTGATCTGCATATCCCATCTGATAGAGGAAACACTAACAAAAGAAGGGAAGGCTCTACACCTTGGGTATATTGACTCCCAAACTGCATGTCACAGCGTATCCCGCCCTGGACTGTGGGAAAAATTAAAAGATTGGGGCATACCACGGACTCCATTAAATGCAATTATCACCTTATATTCAGATACATGGATGAAAATAAGAGTCACCTCTAACTGGGCCACTACCAAAAAAATTAAAACCAACAAGGGCCAAAAGCATGGGTGCATACTGGCTCCAACACTTTTCAACTTGTATCTGGCAGATATCCCAGAATATTTATCACAAGGGAGATCATTTCCACCAAAACTCTTGGGAACTTCAATTCAATCGCTACAGTATGCGGATGCCACAATACTGTTAGATCAAACCCCGGTAGGGCTCCAGAGGCTCTTGATAGCCCTGAACTTGTACTGCAAAAAAAATTCTCTGAAAATAAATACAGCAAAATCAAAGGTGTTGATAGTAACAAGACAAAGAGCCAGGAAAGGTTCTGGTATATTGAGGGAAAATGAGTCGAAGTAGTAACCACATACAAGTATCTTGGTGTCTAGTTGGACCACAGAGGACGATTAACAGTGCATATTACTTTGCAGCAGGGGGCTGCGAACTCCCTAGAAGGAGCTTTCTGCAAAGTGAGAAGTTCCATGAGTACACCCCTTCTCAAGGTGATGGATTCAAAATGTTTACCAACAGTGGCCTAAGGGGTAATGATCTTTAGAGATAGAATAGCAGTCTGGGTGGACAGGGCTCAGTCGTACTGCTACCGCAGAGTGTTCTTGCTACCAAATTCAACATTGCATGCACAAATCCGGATGGAATTCAAGTTGACATCGCAGCAGTGGTTACTAAAAGCTAAGGGGCATATTATCAACGGCCAGCGATAATTATCGCTGGCCGTGCTTAGCGATAGATTTCTTATCGCTGGCTATCTCCGGAAATTATCGCCCTGGTAGCGCGTTATTAACAACACGCTTCTCCAGGGCGATACAAATTCCAGAGATAGCGAGGTTATCGCCGTTTTGCAGGGAACATCGCTGTTTTTCCAGCGAGGTTCCCTGCAAAACGGCGATAACCTTGCTGATACGACCCTGTGGTCGTATCAGCACAATCCACCCCCTATGTTAGGGATGGCTAAGTCGGGATAATAGCAGACGTTAGATTTTGGCGAAAACGGCCGTTTTCGCCAAAATCTAACGTCTGCTATCATCCTGTGGGCTGCCTTGTAAATATCGCGATGTGCACATCGGCGATATTTACAACGTAGCCCATCTGGGGTATGCCCAGTAACGCCCACCTTGCATCTCATTAGAGATGCAGGATGGGCGTTGGGGGAAAGGGCGATAGTGCAGGGATTCACGCAATAGCGTGACCTTGCTGATTAGGCGATAGAATTATCGCCGCTTTCCGTCCGAAAACGGACGCTAAAGCGGCGATAATTGACTATCGCCTGGTTGTTAATATGCCCCTAAGTTTGTAGCCTACTGCTAAAAAGCCAAGCAGGCAAACGGAAGCACTTTAAAGAGCCTTGTCTGGTCACTAATAAAAAACCCGGCAACAAATTGGAATACATTCCTAAAGCACTGTGTTGAGATATTGCAGGCACAAGAAATCTGGACAAGCTCGCTGCCTACTACCATTGTGACAAAATTATTAACAAAACAAGCGAAATTATTGCCAGCGGAACTATACAACAGTGGGGTACTGCCCCACTATCTCTCGACTCCCCTTAAGCCAATAATGAAGCAACAATTAATGAGGCTGCGCATCGGCCTAGTTCCTTTGCTGGTATATAGATATTGTCGGAGCTATCAGGATGAGAAGGACACACAGTGTCGCCTTTGTAGAAATGGAGAAGAATCACTAATCCACGCCTTTTGCATCTGCAAGAAATTGACCGCCCTAAGGACATTTTGGCTCCGTCCCATTTGGCGCATCATAAATGTTTGGACCTGTCGAGATGCACTAGGAGAGTGTATGAGAGGTGATTCGGTGCAATTGGCTGACACGCTTTATGATATTTATGACAGCGGCAATAACTCTGATGAAATCCGAACACTCCATCGAATTTTAATGCAACCAACAAAAGAACTTGATAACTTTTCATCTAATTTATTGTGATTTTTAAGCAGTGCCCCTGACTAGAATTAGGATTATAATGTCAATTTTTGTATAAATGATATTCATATGATTTTATTTTAAATGTAATTAATTGCAATGAATTTAAGTAATTGTTCAATAAAAATGTATCTATCTCTTTCTAGAACAGAAATGCCCTGATATGTACAAAGCACAAAAATGCATATTGGTTTTTAGTTTTTAAAAAAAATTCTAGGCTCATTCCCAGGCTGGAAACTGTTGGAGATTTACTTCTGTTAATTCTCATACTTCACAAAAAAATATAAACGCAGAATTGCCTTTTTATGTGATGGTATAGGAAACAAAAACAGTTTTCCAGAGCAGTATAGGGAGCATGTAAGTGTGGCAGCTTTCCAAAAGTAGTTTTTGAAACCTTTAGTATTTCCAAAAAACACAAAATCTCATATTTACTCCCTAACAAAGGAGTAGACCTAGAGCAGTAAAGGGTACATTTTCTTTAATCGGTCCACTACATCTGACTTGCACAAAACTGGCTAATGACTTTCTACACACAAATGACAGATTAACATGATCTACAAAACGGACAGACTAGAGCGATAGCAAACAAAGAGAATGTATTAGGATGTGTGGATCATCTCAAACTTAATCTCTTTCCAGGGTGGTACGGGAAACAGATCATCTCCAAATTTGTTGGTGCTCTGGTGAAAGCGTTTTCTCCACAGGAGAGAAAAAAATAAAGTGCATCTGTACAGGGGATCTTATTCTTCCTTTACTTAGGGCCCAATTCCGATCTCGGCCGGTAGGGCACCGAATCGGATTCGGCTTAACCGGATCCGATTCGGAGCCCTCTTTCCCGACCGATTCGTACGTGCGTCCGGCCGAGCGAGTACGATGCGAGCGCATGCGAAATCGCCAACCGACTCGTTCCCGGGTCCGAAGCGCTCCGACCGACTCGCACGGACACGACTCGCACCGCGCAATGGAGACATTCCCCAGCCGGGCAAGTACGATGCGCGCCTCAAGCAGTCCGACCGACTCTCGCCATCCGGCTCGAAAGAGCAGTCGGAGCCGGACTTTGGGGGTCCGTGTCGGACCCCCCTGTACACGTAGCCGCGTGAGTCGCACACAGGGGGGACCCATGGGTCCCCCCTACCTGTGCATGTACGCCGCAAGTCGCATCGAGGGCTGGCCAATGTAAAGTCCTAAAATAATGGACTGTTCTGTGAAAGATGCACCATGATAATAGTGATCCAGTTGTTAGGTCTGCCATGAGTCTTCCCAGGGTGAAGATAAGATCGTGCCTGCAAATTGGATCTAGAGCGTGTGCGCTATGACTCCTCACGGCAGTGTGCTGTGTTCCGGGTCCGCACCCGGTCGGAATTATCACCGGCGGAGCGACTACCAAGATCATTTTCTCCATCATACAGCCCTGAGGAAGTCGCAGAATTAATTTCCATTTGGGACGAAACACGTGTTGGCTGGTTTCTTTTTTGCTCTAATGAAAAAAGGAATAAAGACAAAGAAACTTTCTACCAACGAGGACAATTGACCTTTGTTTAATAATTCACTCGAACTGTGTTGATACAATTTCACTGCACAAGTATTCATATGTGTGCCCAGGACTTTGTTGTACACAATAGCAGAATGTGGGGAGAGGTGGGAAGCAGGCGTGTGCGAAGGAGGCTAGTGACCCATGAATGTGAATGTACAAAACGCCAAGTGTGGCGTGGATGTGCTGGACAGACCTGAGTATGCAAACCACAGACATTTCCATGTCGACATACACTGCTGGTGTCTGCAGTGTACTGGACAGTGGACACAACCATGTTACCGCAGCCAGTGGGGAAGAATGAGGAAATGTAGCTTGTTACGTCCCCCCCTGTAAGCGTGAGCGGAGTGGGCTGGCCCGGCGTACGCCAGGCCAGCTTAGGGGTGTGAATAAAAACCCTGTTACTCTGGCCGTGGTTCTCTTCCAGAATGGCCAACGTGTCTGCCAGGGCGGTGCCTCTCACCCCGCCACGAGGCCGACGCCGTGAGCGGCGCTGCCTGCGGTCCTGTGCGCCTGCTGCACCCCAGGCCGCTGGTCCCAAGACCCATCTTGCCCGCCCCAGGGCACCCAGGCCTCACTGCTCACCTGCCAACACCAGCTCCAAGCCCGAGGCCCGTGACCATGGCAGCCTCCTCAGACCATCACGGCCTCCGCGACACAGGCCCCCAGTACTCCTTTCTCATTGACGTACTTCACCGCTGCCTCCGGCCTACACTGCGGTCCAGTACGTCACACATTTGGAACTGAGTCTTGATTATACAATGACAGAGTACATACGTTTATGGCAGATTTTATATCACCGAACTCCCTTCGATGTAGTGCCACCAACTCTGTGCATAGCATCCCAACGACACGTGTCTGTGGGCCCTTGCTGACTACTGCCTTCGGCCTACACTGCGGCCCAGCACCGCGGGGTCACCTGTGTACTGCCTACACTGCGGTCCAGCAGGCCTCACACCAATCCAATCCAGTCCGGACCAGGCAGGGCACGGCATCGTCGCAGGCTGCACACACGCTCAGCTCTGGTGCTTCCACCTCCGTAAACCACAAATCATTGCCACATGGCATTCCAACGTCGTGTGTGAGAGTACCAGGAGGAGCTGCGTGAACAGCGCTTGGCCCACGCTGACCGCTTCCTCCGGCCTTCACTGCAGTCAAGTAGGTCACACGAGGAACTGAGTCTTGATTGTGCAATGGCCGAGTCCATATCATTGTACGCAAGGAGAGGAGTAAGAGGAAGACGCTGTTCAGTCCAGATAAAAAAGGATCCTTGTTACGGAGGTGACCGAACACTACCAACAACTGCTCTGGTGCCACTAACTCTGTGCATCGCAAGCCAAGGACACGTGGCTGGGTGCCCCTGCTGACCGCTGCCTCCGGCCTACACTACGGTCAAGTAGGTCATTCATTTGGAACTGAGTCTTGATTTATTTATGGCAGAGTTTATACCATTGCACAGGCCTCATCGCAGACTGCATTCCCTTTAGGCTCTGGTGCCACTGACTCCGTGCCCTGAAATTCATGGACATTCTCTGGTTGAACTTTGGTGGCGTCTGAGTCTATGGCCTGGGGGTTGTCTTCATCATCAAGTAGCTGATACTGACTTGGTCTCAAAAATGAGTCTGTAGCATTCATCTCCCCATATTGCCTGTGTCTGCTTGGTACTGCCCTCTGTATCATGCCCTGGAAGATCACCTTCCACTGTCCCCCAAAACCCTCCGCGACATTCACCTTGGACATTGACGAGGACCCGCTCAGCTCTCGTGGCCCTACCTCAGTGCAGCGGTAGTCACCGTCCCATGGCGGTGTCCCATGTGCTGGCTGCTGTGCATCTGGGGCCACCAACTCCGTGCAGCTCAAGTCATGGACCCTTGCTGTTTGAACTGTGAACTTCTGATTGTCTGATCACTGTTGTAGTTGTTGCCAGCACCAAACACTCCTTGAGGGCTGGCTCACACTCACCCCACACCCATCCAGCACAGGCGTCACTGGACATGTGACCCTGACAATAAAAGGGGCCGGGCGCACGTGCCCGTAGCCAGTTCCACAAACTAACTAAGTGTGTCCGTGTGGTCATTGTGTATGAATGAGGGCCCCGGGCCCTACCACATTGCATTGTGCTGTGTACAGCAGACGCAACCATGTCACCTCAGGCAGTGGGTGAGACCTGGGACATGTATCCAAGGTGGCCACCAGGTGAGGAGCTCCGGCCGGGAGCTCCTGGCCAGGGATTGCCATTTTTGGCTTAAATCCCCATTATTCCCTGGAATTCTTCCCCACCTAGGACACCTTTTACTCACCTGGGTTCTCCCGTGACTGCTTTTCTCCATTCTCCCGTTTCCGGACTCTGATCTGCATCTTCTGCTCTTACTGCGGACCTCGAGATGACATGGCCAATGCCCGGTGAAGCCGCTTGGTTCGGCTATTGAGGAGTCTGGCTCGGGTTTCTCCCGTGGCCGTCACCTACCCAGCCGGTCATTGGAGCATGGCATTCCTCGTTCCCTCTGCTGCTTTTCTTTCTCCTCCTTTCTCCCCCGGATTGAATCGCGGCGGATCGTTGACATCGGGACGAGCCTTGGCGTGGCTAAGGCTTAATCGGATATCTCCGGGTTGGCGGCTGAGTGTTCAGGGGCGAGATTTCATCCTTCCGGACCGTCCCCTTGCGCTGGTTATCGCTGAATTTTGTTTCGCGATTTGGGACATCGCAACCTTTTTGGCGTTCGTGTTTCGCATTTTTCCGGCGTCGCGTTACTTTTAACGTGGGCATTTGTCGCCGCCGGGTTGGGAATACTGCATTCACACTGTGTTATTTTCCCGCGATAGACTGCGATGTGAGAAATTGCGTTAAGCAAATTTGGCGATAGTTAACACACGCTCTTGAGAATATCCCCCTCGGTTTTTTCCTTCTACTTGTGATCGAGCGTTCGATGGGGCTTGCGACCAACCTTGCTCTGTTTCTGTATTACTTCTTGGTTTGCCATTTTTTCCTTCACCTTCCCTAGTGGTCTTACTTTCCATTTCTTTTTGGTTTGGCGTTGCTTTTTCCCACCTCTTTCTTGCATCCTGTGTTTTTTGGTGATCGTCCTATAATATGTTTTGCTCCAGGTATTGCGTTTCCATATTCTGGCTTACCTCTGGTTTTGTTGTTTTATTTGTGTACACTTCTCCTATTGAGCTTTTGTGAGTGCCCCCAGCTTGTTCAGTGTCTCTGCCTTTGTGACTTTGACTTGTGGCAGGCACTGTTTGCTCTTTACTTCCCATGTTTTCATTTTGGATCCATTGTAGTAGCGAGCCCTCTCTGCCTTTTTCAGTTTTTTCTTGTTCTTCCTTAATATCGGTTGCCTTTTCACTGGGGATCTCTTGGGGCTATTTTTTGCTTTCACGTTTTCTGTGTTATTCATTGTGTGGGGGTCTGCGCTTTCTTGCTTAAGTATTTTTTCTTGTGCATTCCTTATATTATTATGACTGATCTGTTTAGGGACACTTCCTCGAGAGTAGTTGTGTTGTGTGGCACACTCGCTCTCTTCCAGCTTTTGCTGCGATGTTTCTGGGGCCTTCTCTGTGGTTGTCTTGATTTTCCAGCAATTCCTTCTGCTTGTTCGTTGCTATCTCCTAGTTTCAAATGTGAGAGCTCTTTTTTTTGCTTTAACTCGTTTCGGTCTGGATCTTGTTGCTGTTGTGGCACGGTGTTCATTCCCTGGGGTCATTTTATATGTGCGCCCCTGCTGTGTGTGTCACTTGTGGACTCATTATTTGTGAATAATTAATTAATTAATCAATTAGTTATGCTGCATATTATGTGGCATGGAGCCTCCCTTCAGATGGATGGGTTTGCACTCTGAGTGAAGGAGGCACCAGTTTGGTACAGTGGGATGATGTCTACATCTGCATTTGTGAATTCACGCTTTTCATTGACCAGCACACTGCTCATACAAGCATCCACTCACCCGGGTAATGGCATGCTGTGGGTACTTGCATGTGTGCACACGCAGGATTTCACCGTTTGGAAGGGAATGCGTGAGCCCCAATGCCTGAGAGGTGTATGAAGGGTTGTAGGGTAGGTTAATGCTTGTGCTGCAGAGATAGTAAAAGGGTGCAATCCCGGCAAGATCGCACAGCGGGGCCTCTTTTTTTTTAGGCTCTTGGTTAAAGGTCAAATGCTAGTCAGTGCATTAAGGTGTCTGATGCGGAGATCTGTGTGCAACCTATGGGTCTCAAGATCCACTCCAATGAAAACGACACCATGGGCTACTGCACCAAAGCATCGCGGGATAGCAAAGAAAAACAAGACACTATAAATTAACATGAACAAAACAAAACAAAAGCAATTATCGGGAGGAAAAAAAAAGCGAGCCTGGCATCTTAATAAAACAAGAGAGTAGTCACTGTTTACACACTTGATGGGAACGGGCTGTTGACACGGCTATAACGAAGTGCGTTTGCTGCAGTCCGGCCAGATCTATGGCGCATAGTGTGGGCGAGGGCGCAGAAGGAGCTGCGTCGAGTTGATCCACAAGGCAAGCGCTCTTTCGTTCACTTTCAAAGCAGCAGCTGGCACAAAGCCTGCACCCCTGCCAGGGCTGCGAGTTCACTGGCCGAGAGTCCGGGCCCCAGCAAGCAGCCATTGTTTGCTTTTCGTTCTTCAGCTAAGCCGGTTGGGCACTGAGTGGGCTACGAGGAGCCCGGGGAAAGCACTGGGAAAATTGCCGGAGGTTAGAGGAGCGGGGAATAGAGGTGGAAAAGATGAGGCAGGATGAGGGTGGGGGGTGGGTTGAGATATTCAGAGGAGCTACAATTGCCATTGATTTGGATGCCATATTTTCAGCCTGCGTTTTCTTATGTGCTCGGAGGCATGCAGCCGCTGTGAACGGCATCTATCTACATACACTCTTCAGCTTCAGTGGAAAGACAGACACTGCGTTCCTTACAGAGACAGGCATGGCCTAACATGCTGCAGATGGCACCAGAGACCACTCCCTCAACACTAATATGGGTACGAGCTGGTGGCTGGCTGGACGCATCAGCGGTGACATCTCGGAGGGGAGCTGGGGGTGGGCAAACACGGCACAGGGAATATAAATTAAACAACAGCGCGCTGCGAGTGGTGTGACGGCGCCCGAGACCACTCCCTCAACACTAGTATGGGTACGAGCTGGTGATTGGCTGGAAGTATCAGCGGTGACATCTCGGAGGGGAGCTGGGGGTGGGCAAACACGGGACAGGAAGACCAGCCTAATATAAATTAAACAACAGCGCGCCGCGAGTGGTGTGTGCGAGCGCTGGAAACCAAACACCCTCCTATCCACATCACTTCCTGTTTTTCCTCATGGGAGACTTTTGGCGCATACGTACGATGTAAGGCATCGCGCGCATGTTAGTGCGCACTACTTTAAAAACAAGCATTTGCAATGCAATAGAACTTGCATTTACGCAAGTCCTATTGCATTTGAAACGAGGGTGCGGGCGGGCAAAAAGGCACAAACGGGAGTGCGGGGGGGTGGTGGTGGCCAGAGAAGTCACGGACTGCGAAAGGGGAGGGGGTGAGCCACAGGAACAAAATTGTTTTTAAAGTAAAGGGGCCGATAGCCAAGGAAGTATACAAATGACGACATGGCCGTCAGGAGGAGGAACTAACAAGCCAAAAACCAATCAGAAGGCAGCATTTAGGATGTAAGCCAATCAAAAAGATGGGCGGAGAGTGGGTGGAGCTTAGACGAAGCTTCCCCGCTATAGTATATACTACATGCCTCGCAAAGCGAGCAACGCATGCGCTGCACCGCTAGGCGAGACCTAAAAATGAAACAGTAACGTTTCATTTTTCTTTTTTGAAAGCATCCCATTTTCCTTTAAGGAAAACAGGCTGCATTAAAAAAAAAAAACTGCTTTATTTAAAATAGCAGTCAGACATAGTGGTCTGCTGACCCCAGCAGGCCACCATCCCTAGGAGTGCTAGCCATTCCTAATGGGGTGCAAATTGCACCTGCCTCATGAATATTATTGAGGCAGGCAATTTGCGACCCCAATTAGGAATCACAAACAGTGTCTGAGACACTGATGTACATTCCTATATGCGAGTCGCAAATTGCGAGTTGCAAAACCACGCTATTTGCGACTAGCAAATTGGTAGGGTCGTACATATGGCCCTGAGTACCTAAATTTCCAGATTTTCACAGGTATTCAATCTTATGCGCAAATGATCAGTCTCCTGGGTAGATTAGGGTTAAAGTGTAAGACAAGCAGAGGGAGTGCACTCAGATGGTAAGGCCTTCCCATCTAGTTGCGGGTATTTTAGCGTCAGGCCCTGCAGTGAGCAGATGGCCGCCTATTGAACAGAGTGCACTTATGGTCCCTCAAACCTTATGCCTGCGCCTACAGAGCCATGAGTGGTGAAATGCTCACCTCTGACTCCTGTTGCAGCCGCAGGTGAGTGACAGCCTTTTGGTGTCCTTGGCTCCTTTTGTCTGCCCCGCCGGCTGCCTCCTCTGGCATCTCTTAACCACTGGAGCCTCAGACTTGCTAGGCTTGCTGGGCTTTTGTGCCATCAATTTCTAGTCCCAGGTGAGTTGTATGATGGGTGGTGGGTGCAGGGGGATCCAGGCATGTGGTAGGTCCAGGCGGGTACCTAAACAGGAGCCACTTTTGCCACTTTGTTTGGGGGGACACAAGCAGCACCCTACACTGGCCGCTTCCACGGGCAGCCAGGGGCTCTCTTACGGCCATCTGCAGCACACAGCATTCGCCCTCCTCTGTCGCTGGCAGTCTCGGACTTCCAGCACGCTCCAGCTGGTTGCCAGCTCCAACCGATTGCGTTAGACACACGAGGGTGCCTGTGTTCCTGGGGTCGGCACCTGCTGCCCCTTTCTCCTTTCTCCTAGCAGACTTCCCGCTCCCGAGCTCCGGCTCCCGCTCCCGAGCTCCAATTCCAACTCCGACCAACTTCCGCGTTGCTACTAGAGCATGCGCGATATCTGAACTGGGTTCACTGAGTGCACGTTCAATGGTCAGACGTTTCTTGACATAGAATTCGGGAGAAGAGAAAGAGAAGTCACCACCAGCTGGAGCAGAATTTGTAACATTATGTGGGTGTAAATCAATTTAGGAATGCAAATTCACTTTTTTGAGTGAGTTGCAAAAGTGAATTTGCCCTCCTAAATCTCCTGTTTACACATGGGTCAGAATTGTGAGTTAGGTCTGATTTCAAGAATTATCCTCCCATGCGTAAACCCCCGTTTATGTGTTGTATGGAGCTACGAGTTTGGTTTTATTTAATGCATCCATTAATTATTGATGTGTTAAACAACCCAGCATTCGTTAAATTTTCTGCCGAAATTTAATAGAGGACAACATTTGGTATTTACTGTATCATGCAGATTTTGGTGCGTTAAATCCAATGCTATTCCACATAAACTTATAATAGGTGTTATTTATCGCACCCAATAATGAATAAACCCTTTGGTATCATTATTTACCAGAGGCGATAAATAATGCCCAGGCTTATAATCAGGACCTTAAAAGATATTTAACGTGTCCGATAATCATCGGATGCTTTAAATACCTCAAGTTTCATTAAACTTCGGCAGGTCAAACCTGAGAAAAATGTAAAAGGGGAAACATGTACGTTATTTACAACACCATGTGGATTTGGATTCATTAACCACCAAAATCCACATGTTATTCCCCACAAACTCATAATATGTGCTATTTATCGCACCCAATAAATAACGCACCCCGTTGTATCATTATATATTTCAAGGTGCGCAAAATTGAACCTATACTTGTTATCATGTTATTTAGACCATACAATCTTTGTTCACAGTGAGCTGTATATTTACTGACCAATCATAGAACAGTTTTAAGACACAATTAGGGGAAAAATTCATTTTCAAATAGAAAGAAATTTAATCCATGGTACATAATTTTAGAATGCGTGTCTTGTGCTGGAAGGAGTCATCTATTATGCGGTAGGTATCTTGAAACCACAGTCATTAATGACCCCGGTGTCTAGCTAAGTGCTTAACATGAATGATTAATCAGTCTTCATGAAGTTCATACTTAAGGGACCATTTGTAATGGTTTTAATAGATATTTCCATTACATAAGGAATCACACTGAATATGGAATATTTGATCAAAGCCTTTTTGAAACTGAAGTAAGCCCAGAGTGTGGCCTTTTCCGGCAGATTACACCATGCAGCTCTGTACCTTTGGAACTTGTAAAACAAGATGAGCCGAATGCGAGCAAATCTCCTACAGGTATGGATTTTATGTCAAATGTAAGTGCATTGATCCCACTGGGGTCCAAAAGATTTATACCTTGCCTCTAAAGATGAAAATGTAAGTACTTGAATATACTGCTCTATGATATTTATTAAATGTGCCATTTTTGCAGAGCAAATAGACGCGCACTTCTCCAGTTCAGTAGATTTCCTGCAGGTACCGTTCAACAAATGGCAGCTGTGAAAAAGGAATGCAGTTTTGCAGCACTACATCTGCAAGAACATTGCATGCATACTATCAACAGAATGCATTGTTAGGAACAATTTACTTACACTATTTTATTTTTTACAGTAAACATCTTTAATTAAGGACTGAAAATAGTGCCTTATAGCTTTAAATTTGTCTATGAGTGTATATAAAAGAAAATTGCCCAAAACAGTGAATTTTCAACCTAAAATATATTTCGCTTTGAGTTCTTGCATAAGTTGGTACTCTTGGAAAAAATAAATTCACTTGTACAATAACAACATTAGTGCCCGTATTTATATCTTTTAATACAAAGGTATAAGAAATGGAGCTTGAAAAATAACACTTAAAATTGTTCATCAATACTATAAAAGGTCAAAATACAAACTTCCATAAGCAGCTGGGGGACAGTTCACAAAGGCATATATGAATATGCAAAGTGAAACTGGAGGACTACAAATTCACGTACTGGTAAAGACCTTTGTGAACTGGCTCTAAAATGCCATCTTCCTGTTAGTGAAAGGGCAAACAAGGCATGGTCCTTACTAACTCTAGCAATCGTGCCGATCCATTAGTACTACAAGAGTAGTACTTCAAGTGCTTCATGCAATCATTCATGCCTTTCTGAATTATCCCTACAGTTAACCCTCTATAGTAATTTTGTCTTCCCTGAATCAAGTCATCACTGCATCTACATTATGTTAAAAAATATTTTTTATTTTGCCCTGAGACATCTATTCACTGGACTTTAAAACCTTCCTTGGCTACTCTCAGGGGAGGTCTGTTAAGGGCCCTATACTCTAACCTTGAACTGGTTACTGTATGCATTTAATCCAAATGATCTGAAAGCCTGAGAGCATCTTAAATTGAATACACACTTGTAATATTCTTAGAACTGTAGATCCTGGGTATGTTATATGTAACAAGACATTATCTGCATCATTTTAGTAAAAATATTTTTTCCTAGTATCCCAATCAGGAAGCTCCGGTCCATGAGGCCAGACACCTTCCCTAAGTACAGGGAAATGGTCACCAGAGAGCGCTTAATTTCGCTTGAAACATTCAGGCAATTACAGAGATTTTGTTGGCTCATTTTAGTTGATCATTGGAGCATTAATCCAGGTTAATCCAGGTGATCCAGGAAAGCACCAGTTTTAGTAGTCTTTTTTCCATAATGTCTCCTTTACTTTCACTTTAAGGAAGGAGACTGGGTGATATGATGCATATTCTTCTCAATGCTCCCCTCCTTTGGGTATTTGGTTAGCGGTGTCCTCTTGCAGGTCTACAGGTTTAGCAAGTCACCGGGTTTCCAGGCAATCTTACATCAGCCCTGGCTCTTTGAGGTAATACTAGATGACATGGACCTGGAGGGTGTGAATAAGGATTTTATTGTTGAGTGTACCTGCTTGATTTTGAAAAATAATGTCTTTTTATTTAAAGATCAACTCTACAAACAAAAGAAGGGGACCAGTATGGGGGCCACTTGCGCCCCAAGTCTGGCCTGTTTATATGTGGGTGAATTTGAAAAAAAGCACATTTATAATGAGCTGGCTCCTTTTTACGAAAATATAGCGGGCTGGTACCACTATATTGACGGTTTATTTTTTTATTTGGGAGGGTGAGATTGACCAACTCAATGATTTCTTGGATTGGCTCAACCTAGGAGACCTGAATCTGAAATTCCCTCTAAATACAGTAAATCTAGAGTAGATTTTTTGGATATTACTATAAAAGAATGTGAGGGTGTCCTACAAGTGGAGCTGTATACAAAACCCATGGACAAAAATACTCTGCTCCATTATTCGAGCTTTCATCCTAACTCTCAAAAGGATAACATACCCTTTAGTCAGTTCCTCCGGCTTCGGAGGAGTTGTTCAAACCTTGAGGATTTCTATAAACATTCAGTAGTCCTTAAGAGTAAACTTAAGGATAGGCGTTATCCGAAAAAACTGATCACCCACTCTTTTAAATGGGCAAAATTTTATAACAGAGAGGCCATGATCAATAAGACTAGGAAGGACAAAAAAGAAAGAAACTGGGTGGTATTTATGAGCCAGTTCTCAAATAGTAGCAATAGGATCAAGAATGTTATTAATCACAATTGGCATATTTTAAATGATGAAGAGGAGCTCACATTAGACAAACCCCTGTTTGCTTTTGAAAGAAATAGAAATCTCAGGAATGAATTGGTGTACACCTACAGGGAAGAACCACGTAACACCCAAATGACTCTTGGAAACATGGTAGCTGTAGGTAATAACAGATGTGGATCATGCAATGTATGCGATTTATGCATACAAACCAAGGAATTGAGTCACAATGGGATCTGTTTGTCTTCAAAGACCCTCAACAATTGCCGCAGCAAAAATGTGGTCTATTTGATACTCTGTCCTTGCGGATTAGGTTATGTTGGGGAGACGGGTAGAGAACTCCGGATTAGAGTACAGGACCACAAGTCAGCAATTAGAACTAGGAAGCTCAATTCCCCCTTGGTAGCACACTTTAGCGAACAGGGTCATAGTGAAATGGACATGCGTTGGTTCATTTTGGAAAAAATCACTGTTCTTAGAAGAGGAGGTGATGTTAATAGTAAAAGAAAAACGAGAGAACAGTGGTATATCTCCAGGCTGAATACAGCTCGGAAAGGTTTGAACTCCAGGGAGGAATGGGATCGGATAGTGAGCCTGAATTAGCAGACTTGTACTGAGTTTTGGCTAGTTGAATTTAGTCTGTCTAGATCCACAAGAAATACATTACAGACTGGATCGAAATGGGTGCCTTATGTGGAGTAGAATATACTACCCTGTCTTCAATTGTTGATACCTGGTTTATGTTCACACTTGATACAATATATTTGCCATTTTTTTCAATAGTATTGTAGGTGTTCTATATGTGGCCATCCATATTTTTCATATATAGTATAAGGATAACTGTGATTGGGGATTTGGGATTGGCCCTGTTTGGTCCTGGAGCTGCGCATAACCAATACCCTATTTCAAAGTGCCGTTATTTTATGATTTTTTATGTGTGGTTCTTTTTATGAGTTGTCTCGGCATGATTGCAATAGGGTGTGATGACCAGGGAGCGAGTTAGTTTTATATGTTTGTTTTTAGTAAAAGTGTAAGTTATAGGCTTTTAGAAATAGTTTTTTTAAGATTTAGGCTCCAGGTCTAGGCGTTGAAGCACTGTGAGTATTTGAAATAGTTGTTTCATGGGCATTTTGTACAGAGGTCACGCTAGTCTTTATCCATTCAAAGATGGCGCTGTTATTAGGGAGATGATTACCGTCATGTATTGGTCACATGACAGAGGTTCAGTGGATACAAATTAGCGTGGGTAATGAGCCCGTCGCTTATGCTCGGAGGATGTTCTACCCTGAATCCCGGCTGGTGGTAACAGGTAAGACTGGCGGTTTTGGTAGTTGGATTTTAAGGGATGTGGGGCGCCTAAAATCTTTTGGTCTTACTTGGCAGGAAAGGGTGTGAATTTCTACATCATGTACAGGATAGGGGTTTATTTGTCGTACCCTGGGGATACAGGATGCAATTCCGCTACATATGAAACCCTATGATGTCTTCTAAGAAGTTCATGGTTTTCGCTGTAATGAGGACACCATTCCTCCTTGTCACTAGGGCGTGTATGTTTAACCAACGGGAGCGCCAACGTGTTGAAACGAGTCTAGAGTAGTGGGGTGTATCCCATTTGTGGGTTCCCTCTCTCTGAGCTACATTATCTGTGTATCTCCGGCATTAGATATACTCACTACATGGGAATAGGCGTGATTGGAAGCACTTAGTTACTTCCAATTGTTCTCCAAGGGGGATTAGAATTTCCAAGTTAGCGGTGAAAATATTTATGAAGTCTTATCTTGATATATTTGACATATAAAACATTTTTTATATTGGTCAACTGGGCCGCAGAACACATTTTAATAAAAAGGAAAAAACAATCTTTCAAAACAAGATAAAGAATAAGAATTACAACTCCACAGTGGTTCACTGTCTTGTCATCGCTTGTCTGAGGGGTTTATTAGTGGAAACATATTGAAGGTAAATGTGATATATATGAATAGACCAGGATTTCTATCCGGTTTGATAGGGAGGGTGTATGAGTAAATTTTAGTTTCTTACATTGTTATTTGTAGGTGCTGATTCCTTGGTACACAGTTTCCTCACTACGTAGGGGTCGTGACTTCTGGAATTCAGGTAATCCCCACTATGTGTTTTTGGTTTGGGAAATAGAGGACAGTGATCATACTTATAGTAGTTAATGTAGGATATCAACTTATTTTTAGATCCCTTCGAAATATTTGGAAGGTTTTCTTTACCTCCAATTGTGGACCTTAGAGACTCCTTTTGAGGCGGATTATGAGTTGATATACGTCTATTTGGAAGGTATTCCCTCCTTGTCATTAAAGTTATCGTGCTGTTTGAAGTGTTAGTAATGGAATGTATGGAGAATGGGATGAATGTTTGTTATTATTGGAGTACTGTATCACCAGAATATAAATGCATTACAGGGGGCTTTTTTAACTATGTGTAATTTGTTTTTTTTGTGTATTTGTATAAAATATAAAGGCTAGCTGGGAGATATCGCTTGTCCTGAAGAAGGTGGAAGATATACGCTGGTACCCACCGAAACGCGTTGATGCTCTTTTTCTTGGTTTTAGAATATTTTATACACTAGATCTTTGGACATTTTGGCAATTTGAGGAAACAATAAGTAATGAAATATTCTGACTGTCATTAATGATCTTTCATGGACTAGTGTCATGTATAATGACATGAGCTTATTTGTCATATCTGTTCTCCCACTTGTTTTGTGTACTTTTTTTTCTTGTCTTGTTATAAGATTTCTTATACCTGTTTTGTAAATGTACTTGATGAAATTGATGTTTCTTTAACAATGAAATGTTTTTATTAATTTTGTATAAAATGATTGTTTTTAGTAATTAAATGTTTTCAAGCCTTTTCATGATTATGGAAATAAAGTGTCAAATATATATTTAGAAATATTTCTTAGTGGCATTTATCCCTTTTTTCCCCCTTGATATAAATATTTTTTTCTATTTATGTACCGGTGATATGGTTTGATAGAATGATGTGGATTAACTGACTTGCTTGAGTCTACCAAAGAGGAAACACGCTCTTTTGACTTGTGTCTTTGAAACATGCCAACATATGTTCTCCCACACTACTGTCTCGTTTCTTAATTAATCTGTGTGGGCCTGGTATTTTCCTGGTTTGAATCTGGCCTGTGGCCCCCTAACATTTTCATCATGATCTCTGTCTCAATTTTCATTTTGTCTAAGTTTGATGAGTGTCATAGCTGGCCATCCTTAACTAGTGTACTAAAATGCAGCAGCCCACTGCAGTCAAACTGCTATATAATGTCTAGCAGTAGGCTGCAAAGGTTTGTGCTATAGTAAAAGTGCCAGTGACTTATCGTCCACAGTAATCTCCAACTGTTCATACATTGTGGGTCTAGTTGTTACATTTGCTCAACTCCCCTTACCCGGACAGGCCCCCCACATCCCCACATCATGTTTCTTTATGGATAGATAAGCAGTTTGTTTTACAAAAAGTAGCACGTGCCATAGAAAAATAGGGGACTGATGTGCCCCTATCATGTCAGGCATACCTAAGGCCAAGGTAATTTACAAATGTACAGAGTTGGTGGGTGTCCACTTTACCTCTCTGTATTTCCTGACAATTATGTTCATAGTTCCTGGGTTTCCATGAGGGCTACATAGTAGCCCTGTGGAACCATCAATTTTTTCTCAACTCTAAACTGCGTGGCTTTGTTCACCAGTTTTGCCACATGCATGTGAATCATGCGCAACATAGAATTTGGTAGCAATTATGACATTTTTGCTCACTCCACATATTTCTTGAAGGAACAGAAAATCATGCATCTGTCTAAAGATCACTTGAACGGCTCTTTTCCTTTTGGAATTGTCTCACAAGCTTTTTTTATTCGAGGTAAGGGGTTCCTAGGGGCTTGTCCTCATTGAGGTTAAGTCACCCTGCATCATAACCATATGAGCACAATAACCAGCAACCCATTGTAAATCAGCCTTTGGTGACATGTTGTTGTTACACTTTAACTTCCCAAGTGAGCCTATGGCTCCACTCTAAATATTTTTCTCAAAAAAGAGAGGAACTGGGAGCTTTGTTAGTAGGTCCAACACACATACTCCCTAACAATACTAGTTTAAATATACAGGTGTGCAGTTCCTAAGGACAGATAGTGATGGTCAGGTCTGTGGAATAACCTCCCATTGGAGGAAGTGCCCTCACACACCCCTAGAGATGTCATGCTTCATCATTTGGGCGTGCTCCTCATCGGGCCGGTGCTGCAATGCCCGATGGGCACTCGCGAAGGGGCTCTTTAGTTTAATTTACAGACCCTGGGTACATGCAGTTCCACTTTACTAGAGACTTACAATGAAATTAAATGTGCAAATTGAGTGTAAGCCAATTTTACTATGTTTAAAGGAGAGAGCTCTTTAGCGTTGGTTAGCAGTGGTAAAATGCAGAGTCCTAAGGCCAAAAAAATGCAAATATTAACAAATATAAGAGGGGTGAAGGCAAAAGGTTGGGTAAAGACCACCCTAAGGCTGATGGGTCTAAAAGTGCTTATATTGGAAAAGTGCCATAAAGTGTTCTTTTTGTTTGTTTGTTTTTTCAGATATTCAAACACAGTTCAATATTCTCTTGAAATAACATCAAAAATGCAAACATTATTGCTTTTTTAACCATATTTTGCACAATACAGCCATATGTTTAAGGTAATAATAAGGTTTTAGCATTTTTAAGTCTTCTGAATAGCACAGTGTTATGACTGATCAGGCAGCTTCTGTCACCTTCTATGAGTTGTGGAATGTGACAGAAGCTGCAGTAGCTCCGGATGATGCGATGGCATTTGGTCAGAGAGTGGAAAAGGCAGATGAAGGTGCATAGTTAGCTGGCATTATACGTATAATTCTACTGTACAATTTGCATACAACTTACCTGTGTGAAGACTCTTCATCACACCCTGTTACCCACTTTAATAATAATCTATAAACATTAGCAAGATGAAATGCTGATCTGGCCAAAAATGTTAAATATATGACATGCAGATAACACCAGATGTTTGTTGAAGTGTGCAGCAAATTATTTATTTTTACTTTTGTTAAATACTTCCTCTTTAAGACTTTTAAAATTACATTAAAATGTTTCCAATATAGTTTTATTTTTCAAGTTATTTATATAATTACTATTGTTGATGAAAATTACGTATTAGTGTAACTATATGTACTGCAGCCATGTTTTTATTTGCTTATGCTAACTGCTAAAATAGAGCCATCTGTTCACATTTTGGGTGAGAAAAGTGTTAATTAGCTAACTTAGCCAGAAAGTTATGTTGTTGTTTCAAGTGATGGCCATCCCTCCTCATTTTTCCTTTTCTTTCCCAAGATCACAGATGTATGCACCTAGCATTACCCCTTTGTTATAACAAGGTATCTAGAATAGGTTTAACACTGTAGTGTACCCGTCTGGTACAAAATCTTATGCTTAGAAAACATTTAATACATTGTGTGGAGAAATACATATATTTCCTCATCTTTACTGTTTCTTTAAGGAGGTATTTTTTGAGGCAATACCCGGCCTGGCAATTTTATTAGCTAGAGCTTTGCATGAAACTACATTGGCGCTTGCACGGGAATCCCCATCTACCACCCATGTAATGCCCCCTTGACACAAAAAGGAACAAAGCACCACAAAGCACTATTTGCTCTAAGAAATGCCAGTACATGAGATCACATCAATGAGCTTGTAAATTGATGTGTTGTGAGTCGATGAATTAATAGAGCACCTCCTCATTTATGGAAAAGGCTTCATTGCACACCCTTATTCATAGCAAGGCTGATTTAAACAGGAATTATGTCACCCCCCATGTACCAAAGCTTGACTGGCACCTTCTGGAGTTGTGACTGAGCACAGTGCCATATCGACGGAGCTACGAGGAAAAAACATTACTGCAGCAACCTGCCAGCAAGTGTGAGAATGTAGAACAGTGTTGGAACCATGGAAGTGTTGAACAGGATTGGACATCTCCCTACATTGAGCACAAGATGGTAAGCTAGGAAAAGACAGGAACAGAGGGTGATGAAAGAATATAAGATATTATGTAGGATTTGGAGTAGAATAAGAAGTAGATGTGCTAGCCCTAGTGATAGCTCCAGATCCACAACCACCACATCAAGGACGGGATCCTGGATGAAACACTTATTCCATTGAGAGTTAGTGGGATCCCAAAAGACCCCACAAGTGTTGATTCCCCTGAATATAATAATGCTAGGCTTCATCCATGGATGTCCATTCACCAAAATGCCATGGGTAGTGGAAGTGACATCACACACCATTTGACCCCCTCCCAAACGATGTCGCAGATAACGGCATCAAAAACTAGGCTTTCATCATTTAGCTGTGATAGATCTGCCCCATGCTATGTTCTGAGGCATCTGTCTCTACAGTGAAATCACTGATAAAGTCAGGGTCCTTGAGCACAAGGTCTGTGCAAATGGCCTGCTTTAGGGAGCCTAATGCTTTTTGGCAAGCCTCTGTCCAAATCACATTTCTGGACTGCTTCTTTGAAGTCAGCTCTGTCCTCAGTCTGAGTTTTTGGGGGCTCCCATGCCATGTTAGTCTCTATCTTGGCCTGGAGAAGCTGCACTTTACCTCTGCCCACCTGGTGTCCAAGTGCACCACAGGCCCCTTCCCTGCCTGACACTTACTGACCTTGATAGTCAGACCTGCCTGTTGCAGAGCCCAAAGCACTTCCTGGAGGGGAAAAGGGTGGTCCTTCCAGCTGCTACTGAAGACCGCAATGTCATTCAAGTAGGCATCCCTGAAAGCCTCCATTCCAGCCAGAACCTGGTTCACCAACCTCTGGAAGCTGACAGAGGCATTCTTGAGTCCAAAGGGCATCACCCTAAACTGGTAGTGGCCCTCTGGAGTGGAGAAGGCTGACCTCACCTTTCGCCCTCAGTTAGAGCAATCTACCAGTAACCTGATGTAAGATCAAAGGTACTTACGCTTGGGGAAGCCCCTAACCTGTCAATCAGCCCATTACCACAGGACTGGACCAGGGGCTACTGGATGGTTCTATCACCCCCAGTTCCAGCATTTTATAAACCTCATCTTTAGTGCTGGGCTACACTTTGTCAGACAGCCTATAAGATTTGTTCTTGACAGGGAGGCTGTCTCCTGTGTCCACATCATGGTTTCACAGGTGGGAAGTACCAGGGATGAGGGAAAATAGAGAGGAGTACTGCCCCAGCAACTGGTGGCAGTCCCTCTACTGTTCAGGAGTCAGACTGGGGAAAAGGTTTACACCCTTCTCTGATGCATCTTTCTTCTTGGTGGCTAAGAGGTCAAGGAGAGGTTCACTCTCCTCTTCCTCCCCTCCATCTGCCACCTACAGCATTGTGAGCTCAGACCTCTCACAGTGGGGTTTGAAACAATTGATATGGAGTACCCTGTGAGGGTACATGGGGGCCTTGATGTCCACCACGTAGGTGCCCTCACCCTTCGCTTCAACAATCTCATAGGGCCCAGTCCAGCTGTCCTGGAGGGCTCTGGGCTCCACAGGCATAGTCACCCAGACTTTCTGCTCAGGTTGTAATTCCGCAGGGGTAGAATTGTGGTCATACCACTGCTTCATCACTTCCTGTCTGGCTTCTAAGTTGCCTGAAGCTTGCTTCCACAACTTAGCCATTTGGCTTTTGAAGGCCAGCATGTAGCTAAGTACATTCCAGGGAATCTTGCTGAGATCTTGCTCCCACGCTTCTTTCATCAAATTCAGAGGTCCTCTTACAGGGTGTCCATACAGAAGCTCAAAGGGGTTGAAGCCCAATCCCTTCTGTTGCATCTCTCTGTAAGTAAAGAGAAGGCATGGCATGAGGATGTCTCATTTATGCCTCAAGGCCTCAGGCAGACCTTTGATCATGCCCTCCAGGGTCTTATTAAACCTTTCAACAAGCCCATTGGTTTGTGGATGGTAGGGGTGGAGAATGTTTAGGTCATGAAGTTTGTGCCCCTGTGAGACACAACTTCCTTGGTGAATCCCACTCTGGTAAAAATCCCCATTAGGGCCTTAGCCACGGCAGGTACAGTTGTAGTCCTCAGGGGTATGACCTCTGGCTACCTTGTGACACGACCCACCAGAACCAGGATAAACCTGATGCCAGAGGCAGTCTGGGCATCCATAGGCTCAACTGTGTCAATGCCCGCCCTCATAAAGGGTGGGGCAATGGCAGGCATGGGAAGAAGGGGGGCTTTCAGGCTCTGCCTTGTCTTCCCACTGGCCTGGCATGTCACGCAAGTCCTACAGAAGGCATCTGAGGAAATCTTCATCCTAGGCCAATAAAATGGAGGACAAGACTTGCAAAGGTCTTGTCTTGGCTCAGATGTCTTGCCAGGGGTATGTAGTGAGCCAGCTCCAGTAGGAAGGCCCTGTAGCATTGGGGGACCACCAGGGTCCTTGTTGTCCCAAGAACAGGAGCCATGGCTCACTGTAAAGGAGGTTGTCCTCCCAGTAAATGTGATGACTTCCAGAGGCATCACCTGCTGCTTGAGCTTCAGCCTGTTGCCTCATGCCCTCCAGCGTTGGACATCCTCTCTGAACCCTACAGACCTCTTCCTTGGTGAGCCCTCCTTCCACTTGCCACCCAGCAAGGTCTGGCAGGTCACCAAGGGGAGCAATGCCCTCCTCAGTGGGATCCATGGGGCCACCACAGGTGCCCAATCAACCTCAATTGGGAGACTTTCAGGGGCTGGTTTCCCATACCCTCTACCTTTCCCCTTCTTAGCAGTCATGAGGGCCATTTTGTCCAGGCTACAACCCATCTTGACTCCCATCCTGGGCATCCATGGACCTGGTGGTAGCACAAATCCACACAAGCAACCCTAACATTTCCAGGTGTGCCTTAAGTTCCACTTACCTCCAGGTAGTGTGCTCAAAGTTATTACCTAATAAACTGTCCAAAGGCATGGAAGGTCTCACTGCAACTTTCAGAAGACCTGAGGCCCCCCCCCACTCAAATGGATCAAGGGCCACCACAACCTGGTGGAATGCATTGGGTATCACCTGCTCCGGGGACATCCGGTGACTCCTTAACATAGTCATACTGACACCTGTGTTGCCTAGAGCCTCAACACCTTGCCTATTGATTGTAACCCATTGCCTATACTTTGCAGTAGTTGATGCCAAATGGATTTTAGGAAATATCTCACTGTCACCCAGGGACACTAGAGCAGCCATAATAAACTCCTCCCAATTACTAGGACAAATTCCTCCCCTAGCACTGCACTCACCACCCCAGGAACTTTTCCTCCATTGGGAGGTTGTGCTCTTTTTTGGCACTTGGCATCACCCTTGTGGCACCCATACTAAAAACACTCATAGCACTTGAGAGATTTTGGCTCACTCTTGTCAGGGAAGCTTTTTGTGGTGGCCAGATTGGTAATTGAACCCTTTACGCTGTGTGTTGTTTTGGGACTTTGAGAGAACTCCTTATTTTTATCTTCCCCCTCTTTCTTCTGATGGGAACCGTGACCACCCTTTTGGGAGTCCCCCCAGACACATTCTTGGACACTCTGGTACTGACCCGGATGTCCGCCTCCTCAGCAAGCTTCCTGGGGTCAGTCAGCTTGCTATAAACCAGGTGTTGGCTCAGCTCTGTAAAACAAATCTCAAGCATGTGCTCCTTCAAAATCAAGTTGAACAGGCCTGAATAATCATCAAACTTGATGCCCCTCACCCAGCCCTTCAGCGCCTTGCTAGCATAATCTAAGAAATCCACCCATGTCTGTGATGAGATCTTGTGGCTGCCCCTGAATCTCTGCCTATATTTCTCAGGGGTCAGACCAAACTTGTAGACTAGAATGCCTTTCATTGCAGTGTAGTGTGTCTGATCCTCTACCTCTAGTGTTAAGTGTGTATCCCTCCCCACTGTAGGCATGCACCTCAACAAACTATCCCCCACAGGATTTCTCTGGGACCTTCTGCACCCTTAGATTCACTTCATAGGCTGCAAACCATTTATCTATGTCATCCCGCCATATAACTAGGCACTAAGGGGCATATTTACAAGCCCCTATCGCCACCACAACTTCACTTACAGTGACATTGTGATGGCGATAGGGGCCTCACCTTATTTGCAAGACAGCATTAAGCCACTTAACGTGGCTTAACACTGCCTTGTAAATAACGCACTCTTTCACACTGTGTTTAGCGTGAAAGGGGAGGGCAATGGGTGTTCCACCGCAACACCCATTGATTTTGACGCTGCCCCCTATTTACAAGGGTGGCGTAAATAGGAGTAAATAGGGGGCAGCGCCAAAATTAAGACCATGGAAAACCTGGTCTTAAACAGGCAAAACAAGGAGAAATGCTTTATTTCTCCCAGTTTTTGCTGTTTCCATGAGTGCTGCCTTGTGCAGCACACATAGAAACAGCAAATTGCCATTCATCATTTATGTGCAGGAAGGTCCCCCTTCCTGCACATAAACAATCATTTAAAAAAAAATGCAGATTTGCAACTTCTATGTGTGCTGCACTAAGCAGCACACATAGAAGTTACAAAACGGCATTTCCATATTGGTTATGTGCAGGAAGGGGGACCTTCCCCTCATCAGGCACCCTTGCACTATGGTGCAAGGGTGCCTGTGTTGATGCTAGGCAGCTAAAGTTAGCGGGGAAACGCAGGGCTGCACCATATTCTAGTAAGTATGGTGCAGCCCTGCGTTTCTAAAATGACAAAGCATGTCGTTAGCCTTCTTGGCTTAACGACACGCTTCGCCACTTCATTGTAAATCTGCCCCACAGTCTTTTGGCATGCAGACCCTTACTTTACCAGTGGACACTGTAGGTACGCTGCCACCATTACTGCTGGACTGCAAATGTAGTGCTCTTATGTTGAGCTCTCTGAGGCTTAGCTCATGGGCCATCTTCTTCTCCTCTAGAGCTAACTTCCTCTCAGCTAGAGTCTGCTCCTTCTCCAACTTAGCAAGCTCCAACTTCAGCTTTCTCTCCTCCCTTCTGTCCTAGAGCTCCTCTGGGTTCAGGTTCTTGGATGAGACACTGCTCCCTGCTCTAGGGACAACCACTGCTCCTGACCATATTCTGGCTTCCCTCTCCACAGACAGTCACAGATCCATGTCAAAATCCAGGATCAGCTCCTCATCCTCCTCAATGTCTTGCTCCTCCTCCTCTGTGGTCACAGCCCTGCATTCCGGCCTCTGCCCAGGCTCTCAGTGCCTTGTGCAGCTCCACCTTCCTGGTGAAGCCATTAGTGGAAAGGTCAACCCCCTTACAAAAGTCTTTGAGCTGGACCACAGTGTAGGTTTTAGATTGGCCAGCTCAAAGTCCATCTTTGCAGGTACAGATGCTGGCTCTTCAGACAGAGACATGCTTTTTGCAAAAAATCAAAAAGGCCAATTAAAGAGAATTGAAAAGGGTTTGAATTGGTCTTAGTATGGAGTAGTGTACACTAATCCACTGTATGGCATTGCACAAACACAAGTCTTATCCTCACTGCTGATCACCAATGTTAGAAATTGGGTTTCATGAAATTGCGTGACTAAATATACCAGAATGCAAAGAAAACAAATCAGGACTATGTGTGTGCTGTAATGGGACAACATGAGAGCCCAAGTGATAATTATATCTTGGGCTATGGAAGACTATATTTAGTGTAATAGGGCTATTCATTAAATTGGAGGTGGTCCCAAATGTCTGTTGCTATAGACAATGTATTCACTCTTTAATCCTCAAACACTCTGATGTCACATGTTCTTCCTTTTTCCTTCTCTGCCCAAAGTCTAGCATAACCTTGATTGAGCTAATTTTGGGTACAATTTTATCAGAGTAGGGACTTCATCAGTGCTCCTCCTAAACAATGTATATTGATCAACTCAACTTAAATACTTGCACTGTTCTGTGCACTCTGCAATGTGAACAAAGTGGCATTGGGCTCAGCCAGTAGAGAATGTAATTAACAGAAAATAGGATTTGCACTGTTTGTGCACTGGCCAACTCAAATCAAATACTAACACTGTTTTGTACTTTGTAATATAAACATAGTGGCAGTGAGCACAGCTAGGAGGGAATACAATTAATACAAGATATGATTTGAACTGGTTGTGATAATTTACCAATTCAGACCCTCATGTTGTTTTATGATAGGCATAACATATTAAGCTACTCTTTAAAAAAACCAATATCTGTTTATTTGTATTTGCATGTTGTAGATAACAGAAACACACAATCATTATAACAATAACCGCATGAAGTACAGTTAGCAAGGACAGCATATCTTCAACACCAATGTACCCCTTTAATGACCATAAATATCGTTGAAATCTGGTAACCCCGGTTCCATATCTCGGCTAATTGCAATTACAACATAATGGGTTTTTTGGTCTAGTGATAACTTCCATGTGCAGTAGTGTCAGTGTGGCTGGTTACTGATAATGTGGGTGCAGGTGTATTATCCAACAGGTCTGACCCATAATAAGGTCTCCGGAGCCCCATATTCTATGACATTTTTGGGGGCAGACCTACTGGTATATGTTGTCCGTTCAGCAGCCATATAGAGGTCCATCCCTCTCCTCCACTCCTGGATCATGGGAATCTCTTCCACTATGCATCATCGTGCCACGTCTCTCTTGGCCACCGCCAGACCAAATGAGGTAAAAAGTAGCTGGGCCCTGTTAACATCAACCTCACTCGGAATGCCCAGAAGGACAAAAACAGGGTCCACCGGCAGTGGTACCTCCAAAATCTTCCCCAGCTACCCAACAATGTCTCCCCAATAGACCTGTAAAGCGGAACATGCCCATATTGTGTGGCAGAAATCACCCCTAACATCCTTACATTTGAGGCAGTATGGCGTCTTCACCCTACCCATGTTGTGCAATTTCTCTCTATCGTAATATATTCTATGGAAGATCTTATTTTGGATGAGTCTAGCTTTGATGGCTACTTCTCTAGGGTGCATTAGGGCTGCCTCCCAGTCAACGTCCTCCAAGCTTCCCAGATCCCTCTCCCATCTCTTGCGCAGTCTTTCAATGGTTTCTGGCATGTTCTTATTTATCGTTTTATACGTGATGGAAACTGCCTTTTCTGTGAGTTCCTCTTGTAGCAGTCTCCCTTCTAGTGGTGCATATTCAGGTAAGTCAGTGCAGTATATACCCTCTGTCTACCAGGCATGGCGTACCTGTGAATATTTAATGAATTGGGATGTGGAGCCCATACTCTGCACTGAGTGTGGACCAGGGTTTAAGTTCACCCCTTTCCACAATGTCGCCTATTGTGGAGATGCCCACCAAGTCCCAGGCCCCAAAGCCCTTTAATTTGTGCAGTTCTCTAAACGCCCCAGAGTGGTGTAGCCCTCGTGATTTGGCGTGTCCACCCCATATCCCTTGTTGCTCCGTCCCATCCCTCCAGGGTAACTTGTGTCGCTGGCAACAGTGTGAAAACTCCCTTGCCACCGTAGAGGTAGTATAACTGTTTGTGGGGTCCCATCACCTCCCTCTCGAGCCTACATGTGGAATGATCCTGTGTCCTGTGTAACCATTCTTTGATAGTTATTAGGCGCACAGCCCAGTACTAGGCCTCTATGTCTGGCAGTACGATCCCACCATTGTAGCGGTTGCGCTGTAGAGTTTTTAATGCTATTCTGGGGTGACCTACTTGCCACAGTATGGACTGGATATCTTCCTCCAGCCCGGTGAACACCGCCCATGGGAACGAGTGATACGTATTCTGGAGCATGTATAGTAGTTGCAGTAGGGTAATCATTTTAAAAATAGCAGCCCTCCCCAGCAAAGAGATGGAAATGTCTCTCAACCTCTCTGCATCTTGCTTACATTTTTTTATGACCTTCCTGATGTTACGTTGTCTACATATCTCTCTATGTGGGGTGATAATAATGCCCAGTTACTGGAATCCATCGGGAACCACTTTCAAGTCACCCGGTAAGGACAGCCATGGTGGGATCACGCCAGGGAAGTACACCGTGGATTTGTGCCAATTGATCCTGTACTCAGAGTGTCTCCCATACTCTTCTATGGTTTTAAACAGTATGGGGCTAGTACTACCGGGGTCTGTGACATAGTGAAGGACATCATCTGCGTAGAGGAAAATCTTTTCCTCCTCGTCGTCTGTAGGGGTAAGTTTAAAACCTTGAATTTTCGGCTGGCACCGGATGGCACAGGCCAGAGACTCCAAGGTGAGCGTGAAGAGAAGTGGGGAGAGGGGGCACCCCTGCATTGTTCCCCGGTCAATGGGGAAGGCCGAAGACGACACCCAATTTACCCTAATTATAGCAGTGGGCACATTATATAGAAGTGCCACCCAGCTCTGGAATTTGGGCCCTATACCAAGTTTTGCTAACGTGCAGTCAAGGAATGGCCAATGCACCACATCAAATGCTTTTTTCGGATCTAATGACAGAAATAAGTGCGGTGTGTCACAGTCTCTAACCCTCATCAGTCAATTATGAGTTCTACGAAGGTTGAGCCTGGTGGCTCGGCCTGGCAGAATACCTGATTGGTCTTCATGTACAAGAGATGTAATATGTTTAAGGAGGCAAGTTAGGGCCATGGCTAATATCTTCACCTCGGTATTCAGTAGAGAGATAGGGCGGTATGAGTCACACCGATCATGGGGTTTACCTTCTTTATGTATCACTACTATTGTGGCGGACCACAGATCAGGGGGTAAAATGCCTTCTTTGTGCGCATCACTTTAGAGCTGCAGCAGATGGGGGCCCAATAAGTCTATGCACCTTTTATATGACACTGCCGGTATACCATTAGGGCCGGGGTTTCTTCCATGTTAATGTTTTGCCACTGTCTCTTTTATTTCTGACAATGTCAGGTGCGCCTGTAGTTCTGTCGCTTCCTCGTCACCCAACACCGGGGCTGGGATAGCCGCCAGGTATTTCAGATTTGAGTCGGGAGGGATTGAGAAGTGGGATTCAAGCAACCCAGGAAGCAACAATGGAAAGGGTGCTACCATGAGATCTGGCAGGACCAGACAAGAGACCAAACCAGGTAAAAAAACAGCACCAGCATGAGGAAGAATAAGAGAGCTACAGTGTCCCTCGTGGTGGAGATTCAATCTGCTCCTAATCTTGAAGTTCAAATAGCAATGTCACCAGTACTATAAAAGAAGGTGCCAGGCAGGAAGGCAAAAATCACAGACTTTTTTACCTCTCCAGGTTACCAAATCACGGATTTTGCAATATGTCGCCCACTTGCCATGCAGACCAGCAATTTGCCAAAGGACAACTTTAGTGAATCTAACTTCTATACCATCATTAGTCATCAAGTAATTGTGAAAGTGCAAGTAAATTCATGGGAAATCCAACAACAACAAATTGGGAATTCATCGTCGCATTTTTTCTTGGAGAACTCAGCAGGTTGAAGCTGGTCGCCCAATCGAACTGCGGACAGTCAGGACAGACAGGACAGCCAAGAAACTGGCATAAGAGGAAGACTAAAAGAAGCCCCAAAAGAAAGCCGAGAATTACTACTCAGTCAGTTTGAGCCAACCCAGGAAGTACCCAAGGAAGTAAGTGCACCATCTAATGTTAAAATGATCTCTAGACCCGCCCATGACTATAACATCTTACTCTCACGATAAAGGCCCAGTTGCGGCACAACAACACTCCCCGGCAAAGCAGCCCCCCAGAAAGGGAGTTCATGGAGGTCAACTTGAGTCAGATAAGTGACACTATTCATTCAAAGCAATGCAACGATACCCAGCACACAGAAGACCCTTCAACACATTCAGCACCTATATGGACTCCATTTATCAACACAATGGAGACCATTTCAACCGCAGTTTCCTTTCACTCAGAAAAACTAGAGCTCCAAGTTGACCTATTGCATGTTCTAGCTACCCATGTTTCTGGCATTGAGAGGAAACTTCAAGATTTAAACTCTCTAATTGAGCGGGTACAAAAAGACCCTTATATCACGTATCATGAGTGTCAATGTACCAGTATCATGGACCATCTAAAATCCATTCCAACCATACTTACAGACATTTTAGCAGAAATAAAACAGCGGACCACGACCACACTACACAGTGCCTCGGCCAACTTAAGCCCGAGCATAGTGGCCTCTTCCAACACAACGGGGTTACTGGAAAGTGAGAATGAAGGAGACCGCATCACGGCCCATATGAATAAACTCAACCATCCATGGACAACCTACAGCCTGCATTCATATCAACAAATCAACAATGTGGAGGCCTGTCGCCTACAGCAACAGTCACAAAATTGCAGGCGCCTAAACAAAGTCTCCCCTTAACAAAAAGGGAACAAAAACTTTTGAGGAAATCGAGGAATAATAAATTGATAAAGTACCAAGAAAAGGCCCAGATGCCTCCAAACATATCATATCAGGAACAAGAGGCCCCTCGAATTCACACAGAATCACCAGGACAGCATGGGCCTGTCACCAAATCCCCTACTAGCCTCCGAATGCCTGCAGACCTCGGAAACAGGGGCCCTAGGACCATAAACAAAACGGTTGCCCAAAAAAACATGCCCAAATTGGAGTCACAAATGGAGCAGCACAAAAACCAAATAGACCCACCAGTCTTAAAAATTCTCAATGACATCTGTTCCTCAGATGACCTACAACTAACATCTACCTAAAATCCCACAGAATTTGGTCAAACTACCTACGGTAACCCACCCCATAATCATTGATCTGAACAGTCAACAATACTCCAATACTTTTCAGACAAAAACAAACTCACACAACAGAAAAGGGGTTGCCCGAGGGTGGACACAAGATAAATCGCATCACAATCATCCAACCCTAACAGATCTGCGTAGATCAAGCAGCAAGCAAGTAGAGAGTCAGGCAAATACAGAAGAGCAGCTAGCAATTAGTTTGGCTCAAAATGCAACCAAACAAATCTTTCTGAAAGTGAAAATAGATCTCTCGAAAACCAACACTGCACATGTCCAAACGGTGGGGAGAGTCGATTAAACGAAGATGTCCATATACCACCCGAAGAGCCTTTAATTTTAGAAATGATTCCTCATTATAGATCCAGAGGACGCCATGACATACTCAACCGAAGTGCAATATTAAAACTGGCTAGCACAATTGATACCCTAAAAGTTCTTAATACTAACCATATTGAAAGCATAAAATTCAAATCAGACACGGAAGCAACTGGAAAAGAAATTACGGTGGTTACTTGGAGTAACCCAATGATTGCTATGGAAGTATGGCGCCACAGGGATCTCTTCTTAAAATGGGGAATAGAAATAAAAATAACGGAAACAGAGCAGTATCCAGTTCCTCTATGCCCAACAACAAAAGACAGTATCACTACAGCCAGTGGGCTACATTGGGGAGACACAGGACCAGCAAAACATGCCCTAGATAGCCTGCCTAACCTGCACAATTTACATTCTGCACCACCCATAGCTGCTAGTCACACAAGACAAGTTTCTATATCAACAACCTGGGGCGCTGAAATCACCAAGAGAGAGGCATGAGCGTGCGATCCCGTGCTCCAAGGAATAAGTCACCTAAAGCTCTGCTCATGGAATATCAATGGCATCAGCAGTAAGACGGAGGAGGTCGATTTTATTACTTTTCTTCAAGATTTTGACATCTTGCTACTTCAGGAAACCTGGGCTGTGACAGCAACACCGATCACAGGCTTTAAAGAGTACCACCAAAATGCAAGTAAGATTAAAAAATCTGGCAGAGCTTCTGGCGGACTATTGATCTATATCGCATCAGCTCTACGGTGGAACCAGAATCGATCGATCTAGGCCAAACATGGATCCAATGCGTTAAAATCTCTCTGCCGCAAGATCCAAACAGAGAAACTCCAAGTAAATATTACCAAGATTCACTTTTAATTTGTAATGTGTATATTCATTCGGCACAGAAGGACAAACCAGACAAAAAAGAGTCCCTAACAACACTATTAAAGTCACTGCAATTTACCTTTCCGCGAGCTGGTATTCTGCTGTCAGGTGACTTTAACATGTTCCTACTACAAACAGGCACATTTCAAGGAAAACAACATCTTAAACCGACCGGGAAAAACATTCCCTTAGTAATCAACAACCATCGTAGAATAGATCGTCTAGGTAAAACCTGCATCACAGCGCTATCCAACATAGGGATGCTTACCTTAAATGGCTGTCTTCCCCAAGACCAGCCAGCGGCACCGACCAGAATTTCAAAGCATACAAATACCATCTTAGATTACATGCTAGTCGATATCGAGCTTTTTCAAATGATTGTCAGCTATCAAATTACACCAGTACTAGAGAGCGACCATTGTCTTCAGCTCATCGAGCTCTTTATTTACCCTCCAAAAGCCCCACTGAGCAATGATCTTCTGGAATTTTTAAGTGCATATAATATGAAAATGGTAGTATGGAAGGGAAAAGACACATCCATACTAATGAATTTTATAAAAAAGTTGATGGCAACCAAACTTGATATTAACTCGCAGATATCAATGCAAACCTGGGACCTCATAATAACTACCCTCATTTCCATTTTCTCACCACAACATATGCAACACTCAAACAAATCTAGGAAAGAAGCATCTTGGTTTTCAAATTCACTATTATGGAAAAAAAGGATTTTACACAAGGATATTAGAGCACTCCGGAAAAAAGCACCAATGAACTGTGCAAACATGAATCTCCAAATCAACCTTCTAAGGGGCCGATTCCGATTCCGGTCGTAAACCGTACCGACCGACTCGGACCTGGAATGGAGACCGACACGGACCTGCGCCGTACGACCCGCGCAGTACGACGCCTTGTGTGTGACTTACACCCCACCAGCACGGAACACAAGCCGCATGACCGAACCATTCGGAAATCATTGATTCGTCCGTAAACTGACCGGGAATCGTACCGACCGGCACGCATTAGCAATTGACGCGAGCGAAACGTACCCGCGATGCACGAGCCGCGTAGTACGATGCAATACGTGTGAAACGCGACCGACACGCACGGAGCACGAGCATGAAAACCGAGACGTACAGCAAATAGTGACTAGCAAATAATAGAGCCCTTTGCGCCCGAGGCGTACACCAACGTCGAAACACAGCAGATTGTCAGTGTGACAGACTCGGGTCACCACGCGCGAGCCACAGGCAGCGTCCGACCCGGTCAAACGAACGTCTCCATCATGCACAACAAAAGCAAAGGAAGTAAGACAAAAAGTTTTTGGAAAAAGCAATGACACACCCAATTTATAAATAAATTTTAAAAAAAGGAACAAAGACACACCCACAACTCCAACTATATAAAGGCCAGAAATCCCTACCATGATCCTTTGCAAACTACAGGCATAGGACAGCAGACAACCCCACCACACTGCAAAGACACACCACAACTCACACAACACACAACTACACCATTTGCACAACTCAAAAACCAAATCACATATTCACTGACAAACTCACACCCACCACACTCACTTACACCCTCACACACACATCAATCACCACAACCACCCAGCACCATGCCCCCCAAGAAGAATCCAAAGTTCACAGATAGTGAGTTGGAAGTCATGATAGACGAAATACTCAGGGTAGAGCCACAGTTGTTTGGCACATTGGTCCAACAGACCCCCATGTCATAGAAAACCAAGATGTGGGAGAGGATTGTCGAAAAGGTTAACGCACAAGCTCCTTGTCGGCGCACAAAGGACGACATACAGAACAGGTACTATGATGTGCGCAGGAGGGTCAAGAAGCTCATCAACAGGGAGCACGCCTTGAGCACAGACACTGGCGGTGGCCCTCCTGCCAGACCAACGCACTTCAGGACCTGGGAGGAGAAGGTGCGGGCCATCCTACCACCGGAGAGCATCCATGGATTAACAGGAATACCAGAGCCTGGTGAGTACACAAACAATATACTCAATTTTGTGCGGCAATACACATATATCACTTTAAAGGGGACTGTTAAACCAATTCCTGCCAGCAAAGCCATAGCAACATAAAGACAAGTATCCTGTGATGTGTATGCCAGTTAACCAAACACAATACCTGCCATCCCACAGTAAAATGGAACTACGACATAACATGTACAAACCTAACGACAAATACTGCAAGGCATTAGCATAAATCACCAACAAACACAGTCATCCATTTCGCCAACAACGTCACACCACCTCACAGGAAAGCTGAGTCAAAATGAAGGAAGGTTGGGCTGCTGGAATGTGCATGTAGCAGAAAGCATGATGGGAGTTGCAGTCACAGCCAACAGTTCCTCCCCCCTGTCCCAGCAAGCTCACACTGAACCATGCTCACCTCACAGGGAGTGCAAAAGCACTGCCAAGATGGCTGACACTAGGCCCTGCTGTGGGGAGCACAAGGCCCTGCTGGGACTTGGGCTCAAACAAACAACAGGACACCAATGCCTGACAGCCTGAAAGGTAACTTACACTCCCTGCAATGGAAGCATGCTGCATGGTGGGATAACTGGACTGGGGGAGGAGTACTGCCTGCTCTGACCACATCTACCAGCAGGTACTTGCACACACACACCCCTTAACACAAACACAACACAACCCACCTGGTATAATGCATTCCCTCAGAATCCATTTAAATATCCCACAAAGATTTAACACACTGGGTTCTGCAGTGTGAAGCACATGGGCTTGTTGGTACTTTTGTGCAAACAAACACCAGGACAACACTGCCTGCCAACTTGTCAGCACAGGCACACCACCACATAGGGAAAAAGCTTCACAGGAAGTAAGGTCAGGTATTGTGGGAAGGTGGGTGTAGCCAAAAGCATGATGGGAGTTGAAGTCACAGCCAACAGTCCCCACCCACATGTCCCAGCAAGCTCCCACTGAACCATGCTCACCTCACAGGGAGTGTAAAAGCACTGCCAAGATGGCTGACACTAGGCCCTGCTGTGGGGAGCACAAGGCCCTGCTGGGACTTGGGCTCAAACAAACAACAGGACACCAATGCCTGACAGCCTGAAAGGTAACTTACACTCCCTGCAATGGAAGCATGCTGCATGGTGGGATAACTGGACTGGGGGAGGAGTACTGCCTGCTCTGACCACATCTACCAGCAGGTACTTGCACACACACACCCCTTAACACAAACGCAACACAACCCACCTGGTATAATGCATTCCCTCAGAATCCATTTAAATATCCCACAACGATTTAACACACTGGGTTCTGCAGTGTGAAGCACATGGGCTTGTTGGTACTTTTGTGCAAACAAACACCAGGACAACACTGCCTGCCAACTTGCCAACACAGGCACACCACCACATTGGGAAAAAGCTTCACAGGAAGTAAGGTCAGGTATGGTGGGAAGGTGGGTGTAGCCAAAAGCATGATGGGAGTTGAAGTCACAGCCAAAAGTCCCTAACCACATGTCCCAGCAAGCTCCCACTGAACCATGCTCACCTCACAGGGAGTGCAAAAGCACTGCCAAGATGGCTGACACTAGGCCCTGCTGTGGGGAGCACAAGGCCCTGCTAGGACTTGGGCTCAAACAAACAACAGGACACCAATGCCTGACAGCCTGAAAGGTAACTTACACTCCCTGCAATGGAAGCATGCTGCATGGTGGGATAACTGGACTGGGGGAGGAGTACTGCCTGCTCTGACCACATCTACCAGCAGGTACTTGCACACACACACCCCTCCCACCAACACCAAAATACACACCTAGAATTATGCTCCACAAGAGAGTGAGTGAAAAGTCTCTACCAAGAACACAGACAATGGCCTCTGCTGTGGGGAGCACAAGGCCCTGCTCGGACTTGTGCTCAAACAAATAACAGGAAACTACTGACTGACAGCCTGAACGTAAACTGTGACTCCCTGCAATGGAAGCATGCCACATGGGGGATTAACTGGCCACTGTGAGTGAAGGAGGTCCTGCAATGACTCCAAATGCCATCAATGCCGCATCAAAACACACCTTCTCTGCTCGAACAAATTGCACCCTGGGACCAGTCACTCCAAAAGTAAATGCCTTGGCAAGATGTCTGACACATGGTCCTGATGTATGAATTGGCTGCAAGTCACACCTACGCACTGGCCAACTCAAACACATTTACACTCACAGCCATTGGAACTGTAGGTATCCTCCCACTGTCTGGAGATTCAGTGTCCCTGGGGTGTCCCCTGACGTGCCTGTGAAGGTGTGTTTCGTAGATGACAATTGGGGAGATGCAGACATAGCACCAAGGACACACAATGTCACATATACATCATTGACAGTGGACACCTGACAGTGACTAGAATGGACACACACATATAGCTGACACTGTAGCATGGTGTCATACACAAAATGTGCATTTGTGAGCTGCATTTCAATACCACATCGGTCTGCATTGTACGCATCATTCACACAACACATCACTCAATGTCATGGACAATCCAAACACAGTGACTATCCTGGACTGCATCGGATGACGCATGCAACTCACAGCAGCAGAACTGTAACAAACACACCTCTGCCCATCACTGTCATGAGCATGGAAAAGAAAGAGTGCTGCTGTGCCCAATCCCTCTCACTGTGGAGGAAATAGACAAGATAAAAGACGTTAGCACTGACAAAACTCTGCACCAACATCATTAGGCACGGTAACACCATGACTTGTTTGAAATGAGATGTGAACTAGGAACACAGATAACCAGAAAGTATCTCACATTGGATCACAGGCATACCGGACTGTGACCATGTTGCACAGACACACCAATGTGACGCACAGACCAACGCAACAAATCCCACCACACATGCACCAAGCTTGATACATACCCTAAGTGTAATTGTACGTATGTCATCGTTATAGCACAAATGTGGACAGGGATGATACAGCTGTGTCAGGCAATTGATCAATACATGAGCTGGTGATGCACACAGCTTGACGTGCACATCGAAATGCTTCATGTTGCCATGACAAAGTGCTTCAACAATATCAACCTCAGTCTGTCACAACTTTTGATAATACAATGTACAGACTCTCATTATGATGTCCAGTGGCAAATGTCATGTGTGCGAAACGTTGATGTTGGTAGAAACATAACATACATTGTGTGTCTCCTCCAAACACAGAGGATGCTGGGGACACAGCACGACCTGAAGAAGAGTCCCAGTCCCAGACTCTGGCGGACCCTGAGCTCACCGGTGTGGATCAGTCCCTGTCCTCTTCGGACGACGACCCTGAACAACCTGGCACCTCCGGTGTGACTCATCGTGCAGGCCCAGCAGCAGTAACATCAGCACCCCCTGCAACCACACCTGCCACATCTGATACCACACCGAGTTGCCCTGCCGACACGGACAGGCCGAGGCCACTGAACAACAACGGAACAGGTACACAGGGCACCCTGGAAGCAAGGGACAACACCACCGTCGCAAACACTCAAGTGGTCCCAGTGTTGCCTGTGCCGGCCACGGCAGGTCCTGCCCGTGTGGGTAGGGGCGGTGGGAGGGTGGGCAGGCAGAGGACACGGCCTGCAGAGGGGGCTGGACTGCATGATGAGCCACACCTGGGACGCATCATAGATGCATACCAGGAAAGCACTGGAGGATTTGGAGAGGTAGTGGGGATCCTCAAAGACATCAAAGAACAGCAGGCTGCACATCATGCCCGCTTGGACTCCCACATGTCCCGGATGGAGTCCAAGTGGGACAAATTGGATGAACTAACAGCAGTGCATAGGGACATACTGACATGCCTCCGCCAGATCTGCACCAACATGTCCACACCTCCCTGTGCACCCACAACAACTGTTGCCACAACATCCGCAACTGCCACAGGGAGGGAGGAGGACTCTGGCGGAGAGTCCTCTGCACCGCAGCTGCCTGCACATGAGGGTCCCCCGAGAAAGAAGAGGGGTCATCCAAAGAAGGGGAATTGAGACGCTGATGGCCATGCATATCCCCCAGGAACTCAACACCTGTTCTGTATGTCGTCCCTTGTGTGTAAACCAATTAACCTTGTTGACTGACACACAAATCTCCCACTTGACATGGAGGGTCAAAGTTGTGACAATGCAGCAAATGACTGTGGATTCTACTCTGGACATTTCATCTCTTAAGACTATTAACTCACCTGTGAACTTTGGATTACCATCACATTGTACATCACTTCAAATTCCGTTCACCATCCTTACACATGTCTGTAAATAAAATCACATTCACACAATACTTGCCTCTGTCGTGATTTATACTTTGTCTGTGTCATGGCGATGATGATCTGATAAGGAACACTGTGCATGCAAACTAACACAGCAATGTGAACACTGTTATGTGAGTCATGGTAATGTGACACATATGAGGGAGACACACCACTAGGGCAACACAAGACATACTCACCATGTCCAGCTAACTCATCCTCATAAGTGATGACAACAGGAAATACAGTGGAATGCACATACACCACACCCATCCTGGGTCAGTGGCAAGCATTCCACAGGTACAGGATGCTAATGACTGTCTGATGTGTAGATACACACGGAGCACATCCCAAAGTGAAGCACAGGTTTATTAAAGATTCACAACGTGAAAATTCCACAACTGATGCAAGTTAACCTCACGTAACAGTGAGCAAACATTAAACAAGTTGTAAACAAGGAAAGTCCAGGGGTGTGTGGCACATCATTGGTTGGGACAACGACTACTTGCACTCTGGAACAAGGATCTGGGTTTTGGGGTTCAGACCTCACCATACAGCAGCCAAAGTACCCTGTGAAGGACAGACAGAAAACACAATCAAAAACCTTGAATTACAGCATACAACAACAATATACATGCCCACAAATGTAACAAAACTACATACACACAACATATCAATCAGCTAAACACTGTTTGGGAGTACAGACTACCTGAAAGGACACATCACAGCAAGCATCCTGACAAGTAGCACACAGTCACACTGAAGCAGCACATGTGCACCACCAACAGATATCAGGCAAACACAATACTTTGAAGACACAGCAGTGTATACTCACATTCATGTGAAGAAGTTGAGGATCAGCTGGCTACGAACATCATCCTCACCCTCATCATCACTGGCATCATGCCCCAGGGCAGGATCCTCCATGGCTGGTGGAGGTTGGTCATCATCATCTTGGATGAGAGGCAACTTCTTCATCACTGCCAGGTTGTGTAGCATGCAGCACACTATGATGATTCTGCACACCTTAGCAGGTGCATATGGGAGGGCCCCTCCTGTCTTGTCCAGGCAGTGGAATCTGCTTTTCAGGAGTCCAAATGTCCGCTCGATCACTCTCTTGCTTGACCATGTGCCTCATTGTAGAGCATCTCCGCCGGTGTCACAGGGTTCCTGAGGGGTGTCAGCAACCACGGCATGTTGGGGTATCCGGAGTCACCTACATAAAGACAATAGCACATTAGATGAGTCTTAAAAGAGGGTGTAAATAAACTTTAGCAAAATCACACAATAGTAAACAGTCAGTACACACCGACAAGCCAGGCACGCTGGTGCTGCATCTGTGACATAATCGTTGGGATGCGACTACTCCGCATGATGTAAGCTTCGTGCGCTGAACCTGGGAAACGTGCACAAACATGTGAAATGGTCATGTCGGCCAGATATACCACCAGAGCATTGATTGAGTGGAAATGTTTCCTATTCCGGTATGTCTGCTCATGTGCCTGTGGTGGTACCAAAGCCACATGTGTCCCATCAATGGAGCCAATGACATGTGGCATCCTTCCCAGGGCATAGAAGTCATCCTTGATGTCAGAGAGTCGTTGTGGTGATGGGAAACACATCTCGTAGCACACGGCTGAACATGGTCTGTGACATCCCACCAGCAGTAGCAACAGTGTGTTGGAAGGTACCGGTGGCAAAGAAGTGTAGGGTTGCCATCACCTTCACCTTGGGGGTCAGCGCAGTATGGTATGTCCGGCCAGGTTGCAAGTGTGGTGCCAACTGCTCTGCCAATTCTTCAATCAGTGGCCTAGTGAAGCGGTACCGTCGCATGCAGTCACTTTCAACCATGGTGGCAAGGTCAGGGAACGGTCTGTGGACAGCTGGTCTCCTGCAGTACATAGATGAGCAAAGACAGTTTGTCAGTTCCCCTATCTAGGTGCCAGTGTACATGCTAAATAGCACATGAAACAACAGGACACAAATACATGAAATATGTGCTGTAGTGTATGTGCACACATGTCAGATACATGCCCATCATCTGAAATCTCAGCTCTACAGGTCCACACAACAAGGTCCATGTTGTGCTGTGACCAATCTATGGGCTCTGCCACAGTACATCAGTATGAGTGTCACATACCAGACACACACCACAGTCACTAGTGAGGACAGATGTCTACCACACATCACAGGTTTTTGACAGACACACACAGGGGCCTTGTGTCGCCACAAGGACACCATCATGATGTAGCGTCTCATATACACACCACAACGCACACATGACACACACATGAAGTGCCACAATGTTTTTTTGCATCTCACACATGGTGTCTGTGACACACAGACACCACATCAACTCACATTGACAGTACACATGGATGTGGTGACCGTTTGACATTGAGCACATGAAATCAGAGTCATCTCCGTAGCTAAATGCACACATACTGTGGATGAACATCACAATTGTGACACTGGGACACCCTGTGACACACATCCCATTCCACCTAAGAGTCAGGGTGTATGTCACATGTCATGCACAATGTACCCCGGGAACTGTGTACATGCCTCATGCCCTGAACTGTACAGTCGTCAATCACAGTGGTTATGTGTCCAACACACAAAGGTATCTGTCCCCATGACACCTTGCCCTGCCTGGGAGTGGGTGCCACTAAGTGACACATACCAAATCACATGTTTACCCACATATGCACACACAGGTAATGCAGCCTGACATGCCCCTTGATATACTGTGTCACAGGCTGTATTGTTGTTGGTGTGCCCATGTGTCCATGGAAAGCTATTGTGGGTGGAATACTTAGCACATTGCCTGCAATGGTGACTGACGCGGGTGACCAATTCAAAAGATGCGTCGGACACCTAGGGAACGAGGCGGGCGCACGCCTTGCACACACGCCTTGCACATTGACTGCAATGGGGACTGACGTGGGTGACCAATTCAAAAGATGCGTCGGACACCTAGGGAACGAGGCGAGCGCACGCCTTGCACACACGCCTTGCACATTGACTGCAATGGGGACTGACGCGGGTGACCAATTCAAAAGACGCGTCGGACACCTAGGGAACGAGGCAAGCGCATGCCTTGCACACACGCCTTGCACATTGACTGCAATGGGGACTGACGTGGGTGACCAATTCACAAGACGCGTTGGACACCTAGGGAACGAGGCGAGCACACGCCTTGCACACACGCCTTGCACATTGACTGCAATGGGGACTGACGCAGGTGACCAATTCAAAAGACGCGTCGGACACCTAGGGAACGAGGCGAGCGCACGCCTTGCACACACGCCTTGCACATTGACTGCAATGGGGACTGACGCGGGTGACCAATTCAAAAGACGCGTCGGACACCTAGGGAACGAGGCGAGCGCACGCCTTGCACACACGCCTTGCACATTGACTGCAATGGGGACTGACGCGGGTGACCAATTCAAAAGACGCGTCGGACACCTAGGGAACGAGGCGAGCGCACGCCTTGCACACACGCCTTGCACATTGACTGCAATGGGGACTGACGCGGGTGACCAATTCAAAAGACGCGTCGGACACCTAGGGAACGAGGCGAGCGCACGCCTTGCACACACGCCTTGCACATTGACTGCAATGGGGACTGACGAGGATTTGGCCCTTGTACGATTCGTGTTCTGAAAAATCAGTTGGCTCCCTACAACAATGTATCAGACTCATTGGTGTAATGGGTTTGAAATATTTGAACGATGCAGAAGGCGTGTACGAGCCGTGCAATGCAATGGATTGGCCAGATTCATAGGATGCAAATGTGTTGGACCTATCGCTTTGGACGCATGCAACAGAATCTGCCTCTATAGCACAGATATAATGCTGTCTGTTCCCCTGAGAGCTCACTTGCCTGCACTACATGCTCCAGATTGACATCTCTGCTACCACTGCTGCTGTCTCTGCATCCTCTGGCTCCAAGAATGTCACGTACTGTGGAGAGGGCCCCATCCTTCACAGAGGAGGAGAACAAGGACCTGCTGGACAGCCTCCTTCCACAGTACAGCAAGCTGTATGGGACACCAGGGGAGCAGGTGAGTGTGCAGTCCACATCCCTTTTTCATTGTGCATGTTGTCTGACTGGCACTAATGGCATTGTGTACACCAGTGGCTAGCATGCTCACTGAGTAGTTGTTACCCCCAAAGTGTGTATGTACCTGTAGTGGACAGGTACTGTGCATGAAAAGTGCATTTTAACACAGTTATTACACTCAGGCAATGTTTCAATTTTGTAAATGCAGGACAACTGTCAATCACCATAGTTGCACTACCTGTGTACATCATATGCCCTTGTGATGAAGACATGTATATCCAACTGTGTGTTGCACAAACATGTTGCATGTCTGGTAATGGACTTTTATCCTTGTCATCCTCACAGGTTGATGCCCATCAGAAGCAGGAGATATGGCTGACCATTGCCCGGGCTGTTCGATCTGTGGGGGTCTACAGACGCCGCATCCGCAACCAGAAGAGGTGGCAGGACCTTCGTGGCTGGACCCGGAGGATCGCCAAAGTCCAGCTGAAGCTGTCGCCTCCTCGCAGAAGGGGCGGACGACGGACACTGACCCCCCACATGCACCGGATTCTGGCGGTGGTCTTCCCTGACCTGGATGGGCAGTTAAAGGCCAGACAGCAGCAAGGAGGGGGTAAGTGCATGCCTTTTCTGTGAACTATGTCTCACATGCTCTTTGCACTCCTTCATCCTGGTTACACTCCCACAGATCTCCTGTCTGCTTGAACAGGAGTCATGTTCCTAAATTAGTTCATGGCCCATCCTCATCTGATACACAGGTGTGGCCCTTTCAGTTTGTGACTTGTGTCACTTGTGTTGTGTGTCCCTGCTGTTGTCCAAAATTAAGGTTGTAAACAGCATCTGCTACCGGTGCATTGTTTTGTCCTCATGAGTGAGGCAATTGATTGCCATGTGTCTGCACATTGCCAGAAATCAGACATGCACTCTATGTGGGCAAATGATATGTGTTCCAATTGATGCTTTGGCTCACCATATGTGTCTGGGGTATTTACCACACAGCCATGCAGCAGGTAAGACAATGTTGGGGCCTCATAATAATGTACATCATGTGTGTCACACATGCATGAACACATGCCTAGTGTTCAGGGTAATCCCATGTTGCACATGGAACTGGACAGGTATGTCTACTCCGGACATGAGGAACACTCTGTGCTCCTACTCCTGTGTGTCAGCCTACATTTAGTTCATTGTGAAATATGCAATATGGTGTCTGCCTCTGTGTCATTCTGGAGTGGCCTAGCTTCTTAGACTCCTGTGGTGTTGAGCATTTTGGTTTTGGCAGCTAGCTGAGGTGTGGCTAATGGATCATCACAATGGGGAAAAACATAGGTGTGTGATCACTTGACGGTGCATAATGATGTATTATACATAATAGTGCAGGCAGCCTCAATTCGCTCTCATCAGACTGTGATGTTATCATGTTCACAGATTGGTGCTTGCAGTCACTCAACTGTCGCATTTGTATTACGTGGGATCATCATATGCCTTAAGATGTGTGTAGCAGTAGTGGAACATGTGCACTTGACAGCTGCAGGGCTTACATTCCCCAAAATGATATTAATTGTGACACAGTGCAGACTTTTTTATTTATGGATGCACTGCCCCTGTGACTTTATCCAGTGATGACTGATTAGCCAGACTGGCCCGTAGCATGGTATCCCACTTGCTAATGTGTATCCTGCCGTTATGTCAGTTGTACAGCATACACTCTATTGTGGCATTGGCCATCAATACATGGGCACATCATGGTGTCTTGTGAAGGAAGCATATCCGTTTTACTGACAATGAGTTTGGCCATCCCTTATCCTGACACATGTACTGAGTCAGTGGCAGGAGATGGGATATGTGTGTACTGACACATTTCATTCACAATTTAAGATGTTCTGAGATATGTCTATGTGGTGCATGTGTGCACATATAAGTAGTGGCATACTACATGCACCAGAAAGATGGGTCCATGGAGGGGAAGTGTATGAGTGGCATGGTTGACTGGCAGAATGACAGGTGTCTTTTTCAATATGTGCCAGCACTTCTAGCAATATTTAGCAAATGCGGCAAATGCGTCATCTGTAATGTGCTGTAATGACTGTGATGTCTCAGGTGAAACAAGTGACTGATGTGTATCTGTTTATCCTGATTGTTTGCAGAAACATCTTCGGCTACTGGAGGAGACAGCTCCACGGACCAAGAGGAGCCACAAAGCCAGACTGGGTCTGCTGGAGAGGGGTTGGAGGGACCCAGTGGCACAGAGGGTGAGGGGAGCCACACTGAGGAGACCTCAGCTACAACCACCTCGGCTGAGGAACACAGCATCTCCAGTGAGGACTCCCTTGTGGAGGAGGGTGTCAGCAGACCCCAGACAACACCGAGCGAGTCTGTCCCCGCCACCACCACCATCTCCACCCTCCCATCTGCTCCCATCCCAGAGGTCTGTGGAGGCCCCTGTGTAAGGGAGCATGTCTCCTTTGTGCCAGGCACCGCACCCCCTGCCCCTGTCTCCCCTGCTGCCCTGAGTGTGGAGTCTGTGGACTTGCTGAAGCAGCTCAATGTAGGGCAGACAGCGATGCTGAGTGTCCTCCATTCCCACACCAGTCTGTTGACACAACTGGTGTCCTTCATGGAGGGCATCTCATCAAACATGTCTGCCCTACATCGGGCTATTCAGGCCATGGCCTCCACACAGACGTCAGCAGTGTCCCTCCTCCAACAGTCACTCACCCCTCCTACCTCTGCCACATCCACAATCCCCACTGCCCTACCTGTCCAACGCACACACACACCAGCACCGGCACGCACCACAACAGACACAAGCAGCACACAGCCATGCAAGCCAAAATCCAGAGCCACAGGAACGCACACTCCGGGGACTGATGGCACACACATAGGGGATGGGTCACAGACGCACAAACAGACATCCACAAGCACTCCGCAGTCCTCAGATGCCTCTCCCTCCAAAACCCCTTCCCTTGCCTCACCTGCAACCCCCCCTTCCCAGCAGCTCTTCCTCTGTGACCTTGGCCTCTTCTCCACCGATCCATCTGCTCCAACTCACAAGGGGAAGAGGAAGTCACCACGCACAGGGGGGAGTTCCCCTGCCACATGGACACCCTCCCCCAGGTGCATGGACACTGAGGCCCCCATCCGCAATTCCCCCCGGACTAGGAAGAGCAAGACCCCACCACAATCCCGCAGCTCCACCACACAGTCTCTGTCCTGCAACCCCCAGGCCACCACTCCACAGGTCCCCCAGTCACACCCTGCCCCTGGTTCACCCACACACCGATACCGCATCCCCAAAATGATTAGGCCCTCCCCCCTACCACATGCACTTCCACCCCCACCTCACATGCTCAGCCTGTTCCAGCCACTGGTGTGGAGTCCGTATCTCCCCCCTCTGTCCTGTCCACCTCACCTGGACCCCATGACACTACTTTGGAGGTTGGCACTGCAGTGGAGAGCTCATCCACCCCATCTGACTTTGGCACTGCAGTGGAGACCACGTCCACACCATCTGACCTGCCCACTGCTGTGGTGCCGGCAACCACCCCATCTGACTTCATCCCTGCAGTTGTGACGGTGCCCACTGTGTCAGACACCTCCACTGCAGTTGCCAGTGACACTCCAGCACCCACCACCCCTCCCCTGCCCCATTCTGCTGTCCCCTGATCCTGTCCCTGCGGTGCCTGGCCTGCCCAATGTATGCCCCTCCAAGGGGAGATGTCCCCTGGTCGTAGAAGTGCAGGCAAGCAATGGGTGACAACTTGTCACATGTCACCCTGGTTGAATTGAGAAATGGACTGGCCATTGGCCTTTTGACATTGTGGACTCGAATTACCAGTTTTGAGGAGTTTTATTTTTCAATAAAGCAAATTGTTGTTATCCATTGTTGTTGCATCTAATGTACATGATGTTGATGATGAGTATCATGGACTTGATGTTATACTTGTGTTTTAAAGGTACAACAGGATGATTTGTTGATGTGATGGACTCCATGTGGTCCATGGGATATGTGTACTTTTCTGCTATGTATCCATGACATCCTTTGCTGCAATTACAGGGTGTAATGGTTGCAAAATGTTGTAACCAGGATTATCTCTTTGGGTTTGCTACTTCACAACTTTGGCATACACTCTTGCACATATGTTGTACTTACATTTGGGCACATGGTGAGATTCCCTGACTGGGCCCATCTAATCTGGACAGGCAGGTTTGTGCATCCATGGTACACAAGTCATCTGTGTCATCAGTGCAACTATCTCTACATGTGTATTGCGTATGTGCAGATGACTGAAGGGACACTCCCGTACACATGTTGCTGTGACCTGAGCTTTCCTTGTGTTGTAATTGTTGGCTCACTGTGCAAGTGGTGTGCTGGCATGACAGGTCCCTGCACAAACAACATTTTTCACAGCTGACATTCCCCAGGAGTGGAGACCCCTCATGGCATTGTGTCATTCCGTGGCATTGCCTGTGCACATGGTGTGTGTTGTGTGAGCATGTCTGTGTGTGTTCCCTTCCCTTTTTTCGACTCAGCCTGTGTTCCATGCATATGTTCCTGTTATGTGCACTTGCTGAGTTGTCCTGTGTTCATCAGACTTCTTTTCCCTGGGTTTACTGGGATGTAGGTGCATGGCAGACTACTGGTCATTAGGTTGTCATCCATGGCTGTTTTAGTTGTAATTTCAGGGGATGTTGTCAAACGCACATGGGACACATTCAGGATTCCCATTGGTACTTAGTGTTTCCAACATCATGTTGTTTTCCCTATGTGGTATCTGTCAGTGTGAGGCTCACTCGTATGTGTGTGTGACTACTCCCACTCATCAGGGTCATTGCTGCAATGTTGGAAGGTATCAACATGTGTTCTTTGTGGGTCTCCTTTGGTTCCTCATTGGTGTAGGTGTGTGGCAGGGTTCCCAATGAATCGTGTTGTCTTCACATTATGCCCATGGTCCGCATACTGTGCAGTGTGGCAGACATTCACAGGTGTTGTTGACATGCCATGTGTGTTGATTTTTGTGTACCTTAGATCCCCCTACCACCCCTGGGATTGTAATGGGTGCTTGAGCAATGTCAACAGTCCCTGTGTGCCTAGCTGATGCACATTGTTGCAGATCAGGGTGTGTGGTGTTGAGGGTGGCCACATGTGAGTTGTTTCATGTCTAGGCCCCTACCTACATCTTGCACATTGGTTGCAGGACATGGCCAGTGATTTGTGTTTATGGAGGTGCGATGTGAGTTTGTTGTTCGGGACACATGACCCAGTATGCACAGCTGACTGTGCTCCACAGTATAGGCAAAACAGACCTTTGTCATCACAGTGGGATTGGCGTACAGGCTACTGTCACCACAAATTAGGGTACTAGAGGGTAGTGCTGTAGTGGGTCTGTCTCTTGCTGTTTTGGTTGCTGTTCCACCCAGCTTGTGTCACATGAATACGTTGCTATACCACTCATCTGACAATGTATGCTTGACCACAAAGGGGTGCCCAGTTCATTAGTTACTTTTTGTATGGCACTGTGGACACATCTGTGTGATTGGAGTTCATCCCACCGTCATGTGTTGTGTACTAGCCTGGGGACACTGAGACACACGCATGTGTTGTGTATGATATGCAGTGTGGGTCTGCCTGTCTGTGTTTGTGCATCTGCACCTCTGCATTGGTATTGCTTTTGCGTTCCATTGTGTGGATGTAGTTTGGAGGTTTTTCCCTAATGTCCATGCATCTTGTAGCTCATCATCCTGCACATTGCTCATGTTTGGTACATCCCATTGCTGCCATGGTATGGGACTTTGTCACCTAACATCGACAGTCTCCACAGGATTCCTCAGTTTGTGTGTCTGTTCGTAGAGATATGTGTGTATGCATCATGATGCTCACTTTTCATATAGTCTAATAGGACACTGTGGGCATTGTCAGGGCTCATGACCAATGCTTGTCTGCACATGGCAGAGGGAGTTCTTGTGATACACAGCAATCTTTGCCTCTCAAATATATGTTTGTATATGACACAACCACCACATTGCCACTACATTGGTTGTGGATTTGGGACCAGTGAGCACAAATGCTGGTCTGGTGATGCTGCTATTATTTTGTCCACACTCACCTTCTGGTCACTGTAGTGATGTGGGCTTTGGAACCCATTACCACAATGTTCCTGAGATGCTGGAGTTTTGAACCCCACAGTCATCTTTTGGGCACACATGTGATGGGAGTCACATTGTATGTTCACTATCAGAATCAGTGTTGTGGGCATTTAGCACACACATACATAGAATCTTGCAAAGATGGTAGGGGTGGGGGTTTGCTTAGTCACCTTATGTGTGTGAATGCTGGTGGTGCAGGGCATCCAGCCCCCTATGCGTGTGAATGCTGGTGGTGCAGGGCATCCAGCCCCCTATGAGTGGGGATGGTAGTGGTGCAGGGCATCCAGACCCCTATGAGTGGGGATGTTAGTGGTGCAGGGTATCCAGCCCCCTATGAGTGGGGATGGTAGTGGTGCAGGGCATCCAGCCCCCTATGAGTGGGGATGGTAGTGGCGCAGGGCATCCAGCCCCCTATGAGTGGGGGGTACTGGTATTGATGGGCATCCAGCCCCCTATGAGTGGGGATGGTAGTGGTGCAGGGTATCCAGCCCCCTATGAGTGGGGATGGTAGTGGTGCAGGGCATCCAGAACCCTATGAGTGGGGATGTTAGTGGTGCAGGGCATCCAGACCCCTATGAGTGGGGATGGTAGAGGTGCAGGGCATCCAGACCCCTATGAGTGGGGATGTTAGTGGTGCAGGGCATCCAGCCCCCTATGAGTGGGGATGGTAGTGGTGCAGGGCATCCAGCCCCCTATGAGTGGGGATGGTAGTGGCGCAGGGCATCCAGCCCCCTATGAGTGGGGGGTACTGGTATTGATGGGCATCCAGCCCCCTATGAGTGGGGATGGTAGTGGTGCAGGGTATCCAGCCCCCTATGAGTGGGGATGGTAGTGGTGCAGGGCATCCAGAACCCTATGAGTGGGGATGTTAGTGGTGCAGGGCATCCAGCCCCCTATGAGTGGGGATGTTAGTGGTGCAGGGCATCCAGCCCCCTATGAGTGGGGGTTACTGGTATTGATGGGCATCCAGCCCCCTATGAGTGGGGGGTACTGGTATTGGTGGGCATCCAGCCCCCTATGAGTGGGGATGGTAGTGGTGCAGGGCATCCAGCCCCCTATGAGTGGGGATGTTAGTGGTGCAGGGCATCCAGACCCCTTTGAGTGGGGATGTTAGTGGTGCAGGGCATCCAGCCCCCTATGAGTGGGGATGGTAGTGGCGCAGGGCATCCAACCCCCTATGAGTGGGGGGTACTGGTATTGATGGGCATCCAGCCCCCTATGAGTAGGGATGGTAGTGGTGCAGGGCATCCAGCCCCCTATGATTGGGGATGGTAGTGGTGCAGGGCATCCAGCCCCCTATGAGTGGGGGGTACTGGTATTGATGGGCATCCAGCCCCCTATGAGTGGGGATGGTACTGGTGTTGATGGGCATCCAGCCCCCTATGAGTGGGGGTACTGGTATTGATGGGCATCCAGCCCCCTATGAGTCGGGATGGTAGTGGTGCAGGGCATCCAGCCCCCTATGAGTGGGGATGGTAGTGGTGCAGGGCATCCAGCCCCCTATGAGTGGGGGGTACTGGTATTGATGGGCATCCAGCCCCCTATGGGTGGGGATGGTAGTGGGGCAGGGCATCCAGACCCCTATGAGTGGGGATGTTAGTGGCGCAGGGCATCCAGACCCCTATGAGTGGGGATGTTAGTGGTGCAGGGCATCCAGCCCCCTATGAGTGGGGATGGTAGTAGTGCAGGGCATCCAGCCCCCTATGAGTGGGGATGGTAGTGGTGCAGGGCATCCAGCCCCCTATGAGTGGGGATGGTAGTGGTGCAGGGCATCCAGCCCCCTATGAGTGGGGGGTACTGGTATTGATGGGCATCCAGCCCCCTATGAGTGGGGATGGTAGTGGTGCAGGGCATCCAGACCCCTATGAGTGGGGATGTTAGTGGTGCAGGGCATCCAGCCCCCTATGAGTGGGGGTACTGGTATTGATGGACATCCAGCCCCCTATGAGTGGGGATGGTAGTGGTGCAGGGCATCCAGCCCCCTATGAGTGGGGGGTACTGGTATTGATGGGCATCTAGCCCCCTATGAGTGGGGATGGAGGTGGTGCAGGGCATCCAGACCCCTATGAGTGGGGATTGTAGTGGTGCAGGGCATCCAGCCCCCTATGAGTGGGGGTACTGGTATTGATGGGCATCCAGCCCCCTATGAGTGGGGATGGTAGTGGTGCAGGGCATCCAGCCCCCTATGAGTGGGGGTACTGGTATTGATGGGCATCCAGCCCCCTATGAGTGGGAATGGTAGTGGTGCAGGGCATCCAGCCCCCTATGAGTGGGGGTACCGGTAATGATGGGCATCCAGCCCCCTATGAGTGGGGATGGTAGTGGTGCAGGGCGTCCAGCCCCCTACGAGTGGGGGGTACTGGTATTGATGGGCATCCAGCCCCCTATGAGTGGGGATGGTAGTGGTGCAGGGCATCCAGCCCCCTATGAGTGGGGATGTTAGTAGTGCTGGGCACCCCCCCTAGGTGTGGGCACTGCTGGTGGTGAGGACCATGCTACCCCTGTGGTTTTGCTTTTGCTGGTGGAAGGCATGTCCCCCCCTATGTGTGTGTAGCATTTCGCGTGTTCGTGACGTTTGTTTGTGTGGGTGTCTGACTTACCGTCTGTGATGTACGCGTCTGTTCATGATCCAGTAATAGATATACAGTACTGGGATGACCTGCGCGATGGGATTCATCATTGGTTCGTCTCGTACTTGCTGATTGTTGCTCCGTCTCGTACACGTTGTGTGTTGGTCCGTTTCGTAGCAGTGGATCGTGTTGTGGCGCGAATCGGACCTGCTATTCATCTCTCCCGGATGCTGTGACGTGCTGCTAGTGGCGACCCGTTCGGCGCGTAGGATTTGCGCCAAAAACTATTGTGGAAACTGCTTCCGGGCGACTCGGATGGGCGTTTGGATATGCGGCTCGTACGGGAAATGTTGCTGGAATCGAAGCCTACGTGTCGTTCGGAATTGTGGCACTTTTGCGCATTGTACTTCATCGCCCGGACGGACCGGCTCCCAGTACGAGTCAGTCGCAAGGTAAGGCTACGGACAGCTCTCGGAGGGCTGTCCGAACAAGATCGGAATCGGCCCCTTAGACATCAATATAAAAAGGAAGTATGGTCAGGAAAGAAATCACATCAATCAAGCATTTGGATAAAGTTGTTGCAAACATGCAAAACAAAAAACAACAAGCAGTTTTGGGCAGAAATAAATCATATAGCAAACGGCTCCTTCTGCCATCATAACGTAAATATTTCTGAGAGAGACTGGAAAGAGTATCTGAATGTGTCTGATAAACGAGCACCAGTGGCCGAATACCACCCAGCTCCGACTCAATTGAAATTTGAATTTCTCTCAAGTAGCGAAAGTCTTAAAACATCTTACGTCAGATGGGGACCCTGGCCCAAATGGCCTTCTGAATGCATTATTCAAGCTCGACCACCTTTCTGGGCCAAGCACCTCACCCCCCTGTTCAACCATGCGTTTCTAACAAATAGCATACCTGCATCATGGAGAGGCAGCATTCTTCATCCAATTTTCAAAGCTGGCAGTAGATCAGATCCGGCAAATTACAGATTGATTGCTCTTATAGATGTAGAAGCCAAATTATATGCCTCAAATCTCCTCATAGACTGCGAGGAATGGGTCACTTCCAGCAATATCCTTCCAATTTCACAAACAGGCTTCAGACCAGGCACAAGCACAATGAGTAATAGTATACACCTGTTTCGTGGACTTAAAAGCAGCTTTCAATATGGTACCAAGTGAGCTCTAATTGTCAAAGATGGCAAAATGGGGCATCCCGCCAAAGTTACTAAAAGCTATATAAATTTGTACACACATACGTGGTCCGGGTCAAGCTAGGCAATGGCGAGAGAACTACAGGGAGGATTCCAACGTATAGAGGCTTAAAGCAAGGATGTGTGCTAGCCCCCAGTTTATTTAACATCTTTACAGCAGATTTAGATGCCAGGCTGTCAGAAGTTCAAAGTGATCCACCTAAGCTAGCAAACCACCAAGTCAGAAGTTTACAATATGCCGACAACATAGTATTATGTAGCCAGACCCCAATTGGCCTCCAGCGATTGATAACTAAACTGTTGGAATACACAGAGGCGCTCGGACTACAATTAAACTATAATAAAACAAAGGTCATCTGTTTTTCTGCAAATGCCAACAGCCATAACATAAAACATAAATGGTTTGCAGCAGAGAAAAGAATAGAGCTGGTCGGCTCATACAAATACTTAGGGGTGGTGGTAGATTGCAAACTAACATTTAAAGAACATCTAACCAAAAGACGAGCCCAGGCGAACAAACTGCGCTTTGCATTAAATACATTACGTTCAAAACTAGGATCCAATTCTCACCTTCTACAAGTAATTGCCGCCACGTTTCTCCCAACACTCACTTATGGCTCTGAACCTTTTAAAGGCAAAGACGCAAATTTCTTGAACTTAAAATCCACTCTTTTTAAACAAATTTTTTCGAATGCCGCAATTTACCACCCAGGTGCAGGTCCAACTGGAATTTGGGCTATTCAACCAACTGCCGGTAAGGTCAGCAGCAATAATCAAACTGTGCTGGAGGATGAGAGTGGCGCACAAACAATCCCTGGCAGGTCTCTGCTGGTCAGAATTAAAGAATCAGCCCAAAAGCAAGAATGATTAGCTGTCAGCGCTTCAGCAAGCGTTAACTGCCCTCAATCTGAACGAAGTGTGGGGCATAAACACCAGCTTCCCTGCATTCAAAAATTTGCAAATACAGCAGCTAAACAGCAAGCCTGGTTACTGGACAAAGCAGCGCTAGCACAGAAAAAACCTGGATTGATGATCTTATCTTCGCATGGGGACTGGTTGCCGCAGCCGTATCTTGTAAATCATATGTCTCCAACAACACAGCTCTCACTACTTCTCATTCGATTGGGAGCTTTTCCCTCACAAGATCAGGTTCCATCATGGAGACAAACCGGGCCAACCAATCTATGTCGACTCTGTGAGAGCGCGGAAGAGGCAGTCCTACATTTTTTGTGTATTTGTCCTGCCGTTTGACAATTGAGACAGCAATTCCTACTGCCAGCTCTCCAGTCACTCCGCATAAGATCTTGTCGACCCGCCATAATGGCTTTTCTAAATAGCCAGATGCTGCAGCTCTCTTGCAGAAAAACAAAGTTTCTTCAACAAGTAGCAAGTTGTTACAAATGCAGCAGGAGTAGAGAGAATAGTACAAATTAATTTAACAACCTCGACCTTCGTGAATCAGAAGAATCATAGAACACTAAGGGGCATATTTACAAGCCCCTTGCGCCACTTTTGCGCCACTTTTGCGCCGCCGTTGCGTCACGCAAGTGACGCAGCGGCGACGCAAACCATGCGCCGTGTTGCGCTATATTTACAACGTGACGCATCTAGGGAGATGCGTCACGTAGTAAACCCCTGCGCCACATGAAACCTGCGTCAGGTTTCATGTGGGCGTACCGGCGCAGGGGGGGGGCGTTCCGGCGCAGGTACGCCTCGGAAAAGTGACGTAGTGAAATCTACAAGATTTCACGCAGTCACTTTTCCGACGCTGGTGCGCCAAATCCTTACGCCTGCTTCAAGCAGGCGTAAGAATTGACGCACCATGTTAGGGATAGGGAAGGTTGGAACAGTGCTGGAGTTGCATCGCGCTTGAGACACGACTTCAGCACTGCGCCAACCTTCCGCCGGCAGATGCGTCACGCATCTGCTTATCCTTGCGCCACGATGTGCCGCATTGTAAATGCGGCGCATCGGACGTGGCGCAAGGGTAAACTTGCGTGACGCATTTTCCCTGGCGCATCCCTGCTCATATGCAGGGATGCGCCAGGGAACGTAAATATGCCCCTTAGCATTTTAACTGTACTGATTTATCATTTTAACTTGGGTAAACATCAATGGGTCACATAGGGTATTGCAAAGACTAAAGATATGTCTAGAAATTGCATGCAATCTAGGAACAACCAAGTGTAATAATGGAGTACATTTTGCATATTGCATACTTAATACTCTCGTAAAGTAGGAATGTACACAGTATCGATTTCTAATTTTTGCACATTGAACTCCATTTTTATGGTAGCTCTAGATAGCACAATGCACTTTATATTTCTCATAAAACAGGCCAGTGTTATTTTGCACATTGAATCAACTTCCTATCTCTGTACATTGATCACCAATTTTAGATGTAACGTGTATTTTGTTTCATTTTTAAGAATGAAGTCTGAATTTTCTAACTCCGGCTAACCTTATGTACTTTGCTCTCTTAAATAATGTAAACTGCTTGGACTATCTCAACATAGGGAATTAATGCTTAACGTGATGTAAATTAAGTCCAATTTTTAATTGAGAATCCTGATGTATGCTGTTTATTTTATGCTAAATTGTTATGGTTTTAACTAATTATACAATAAACTATTACCTTTCACTTTATCTCTGCATTGTTGCTAAATGGACCTGCTTCGTAAACGTTCCTATAGTGATCAGTAAATGCCCTGGCAATGCATGCGTCAGTGATGTGAGCTACATCCTGGCTGTCCACAATGTCCTTTACCCACCTAGCCTGAGACTCTTTTTTTGCTGAGCCAAGCCAGTAGCTTCCCTGCCTTGTCGCCGACCTCATAGAGCCGGTGCCAACATCGCCAATCTCTGTTTCCTTGCATTATCCATAGCTAAATCTCTATATTCCTGCCACAGTGTATTGAGATGTCGGGTTAGCTGGGGGTCTTTATCATGGATTGTCTGTCATTTGAGGCTTAATAACTTTTGTTCTAGTTATTCCAGCATTTTAACCCTCTTTTCTTTCTCCCACGTGATATGGTTCTGAGCTTTATCCCACGGCACTGTCTTATAGGCCTCCCAAACCGTTACCCCGGAAGAGACTGAATTCTGGTTTTCGAGAAAATAGATTTCTGAATCTGCCCATATTCCTCTTAGTACCTTGCCTTCCCGCAGGTCTCAAGCATTGAGTCACCATCATGTGCAGTGTCTATTGCCCCGGGTTCCTAATCTCACCAGCAGCAGGGAGTGGTCTGAAAGACCCCTCACCAAGTATTCTTCCTGTCCCACCTCACTTATCTCATCCTCAGGGACAAAGACATAGTCTAACCTGGAGTATGCATTATGTACTCCACAATGGTAGGAGTACTGTCTAACTTGGAGATGGCAGTGCCGCCATAGGTCAGTAAGCCCAAGAGTACTAGCAAATCGTGAGAATGGGGTAACACCCAGTGAACCTCCGTCACTTCCAGAGCGGGCAAGCGATTCATTCATAACATCGTTAAAATCACTTTCAAACATGTGGAGAGATGAAGGTGTCTCGAGCAGGATGTCTACAACCTTGCTAAGCATGGGTGCTTGGAGTCTCAGCAGCGCATACACACATATTAGGGTTATATCTCGCCTTGCCCATTGTCCTGTGACACCCACATATCGTCCCATGGGGTCTAACCATTGATGTACCACCCGAGAGGGGGGAGATCTCTCGATTTGTATGGCATTAACCTGTGACCCAGTAGAATAACCTGCATGCACCAACACCATGTATGCACCCCTGCCAAGGAATCTGTAGTGTGTGCCTTGCAAATGTGTCTCCTGGAGCATCACTACATCTGGGTGTAACCTCTTAATATATTGCATCACCAAACGCCTTTTCATTTTGTCACCCAGACCATTGACATTCCATGTCAACACCATAGAGTCTGGACTCACATCAGGGGTAGTCTTGGCCATGGGGTATGTTCTTTCATCATGCCACCAGTACATGACAGGCTCGTAATGCATACATGTGCCCTGTGGGGTCTCTGTCCTTTAGTACCCCACGCGACCAACAAAAAACAGTAACAAAAACGTACCCATAACCTGCCTCCCCCCAACCAACCCCACACCCCACCCCTCACAACCTCCCCTCAGCATCATACCACCTCTTCCAGGAGAAACAGTAGCGTGCTGGAGAAGATAGAGAGGTCTGTTGTCCACCCCCATGGAACTACTCAGTACCCAACATTATAGCTCCTAGAACATATAAACCATGTAACAATGTTCATCATGAAGAATTCACAGTCCTAAGCTAGGGGTGTGTGGAGCGTTAGGAATACAGTTGAAGCCCCATCTGCCGGAAATTAAGTGCCTGTTCCTCAATCACTGGTTTGTTCAGCTGCAGTTGCAGTCCAGTCTCTGTGTCCTGCTCTAAAGCAGTTATTTCAGCAGCCAACGGGTGCAAGCTTTCTGACCCCGAGGACAACCCGATCTCCTACGAGTCTGAGTGAGCGTCCAGTGAGTCCATGTCAGTTGGTAGGGTCTATTGTGTTGTGTTTTGGACAATCCCTGTTGATCCTTCTAGGCCCGGCTCAGGCCTCCATGAGGATCCAGTAAGTAGAGTCCCTGTGTCAGTCAGGTGGGACTTCACTTCACCCCACTGCAGTGGTAGCCCAATTGACCCGCTGCCCCCTCAGCGATACCCCCCTCCTGGACCCTGACCCAGCAGTCGCGCCCAGTCTGCAACACGGCCCCTCTCGCCCATGCAGCAGCACTCAGGCCCGGAGGCTCCTACCCCTCGATGTTGAGTGAAGAAAGGGGGAAGGGGGTCCTTCCAGCCTCTGTCCCCCAGCAGTTGCCCCTCGGACTTCTCGGGGTCAAGGGCACTCACTGGTTGCAGGCCTCTCACAAGCCAACAGGGCCGCTGCCTCGTCAGGCCCGCGGCTCCCACTCCTCATGCAATCTGTTGCTGTGCTCTCACATGGCAGGCTGTCGGCCTCGCGCTCTACAGCTGCCTCACTTCTTGGGGCCATCCAACAGCCTTCGGTCCTCCATCACCAGGACTCTTGCTATTCTTTGCCTCTCTCCTCACTGGACTGCCACCGCTCCACTCCGGCTCCACCCAACACCACACACCTCTCCCTCCTATGTACGGTGTAGACCATGCGTTCCCTCTCACCTGCTCGGCCACTTCAGCAATCAGAGATGCTTATCACCGGAGGAGAGGTGGGGAGGGGGGAAAGGACACAGTACTAAGGTCCTCGGGCCGTGTCCCTTTCAGCGCTCCACTCGACAGACCGACACAAGTTCTCCCTCACACTGGGCGGGTCTCTGTCGAGATTCAAGCCGGGCGGGCCGCCATCTTGCAAGGCACCAGCCGATCCGGTTCCACAGTGGTTTGTATCTTCTTGGCAAGCAGGACGGCTCGGGACAGCCGTTAATATGACAGCAGCATGTGGCCATCTCCTAGAGCCACCCAGGAGGCTTCAGTTGTCCTCAGGATGGCAGATTTGTGTATGGATTCAGTGCTCCGGCAGGAGCTCTCAGCAAGTGTGACCTACTCATCCATGCTGCAAGCTATTCTAGGCTTTTGAAACCTAACAATTTTGCATTCTAGAATTGTATTTATAATACAAATATAAAACTACAAATTACTGAATACAAAGTAATGCCTGGCAAAAGTCAAAGGTAGGTTCATCTCCTAGCCCCACACAATAGAAAGAGTACCTTCACATACTTAAGTCAAATGTAATGACAGATATTTGTTGGTGAATAATTAAAAAAAAAAAATGTTATTCTCCATCATGCATTCAAACTATACATGGAATTTACCAGGAAACGTTATGCTCAAACAAGTTGACCCTAGCCATGTTTTAGCTGTGTTACCTTATTTGTTTGATTTATTTATAGTGTAGCATTTGTCAACTAATTGACCACTTATTACTTCAACTGCCAGATTTTGGTCAGCATTTGTGAGATTACCCAGTAGAGGGTGTCGTGGAGTACCTGGGCGTGTGTGTGTGTGTGTGTGAGAGAGATGCTATTTGAAGTGTGAATGTGTGTGTGGGTGTGTGTCTCTGAGTCTGTGTTGGAGAGAGAGACAGAGAGAGAGAGATGCAGTTTGAAATAGGTGGGTTATAACCCTGGCAGTGCTCTTTAGTGGAGACTGAGGTCTTGCGATTCTCCAACTGAAACTGTGTGTTTGCTATGGATTATTTCTCAGTAAGAATTCAAGTCTTACTGTCCTCCACACACCCACATCAGCTATGGTAGAGGTTTTAAGGGTCCTGTAGAATCTGGTAAAACTCTGGATGAGTACAGGGCTAGTATCCTCCCATCTTTCTATATATTCTATGTGGGTCCATAATAGAGTATCCTATGTGTAGTGTTTGAGTCCAAACTTATTTTGTTAGAGTATTTTGAACCTGAAATGGCAAGAATGGCTGTGACTAGGGTAGGCAGCGGGGTTATATTTTGAATGGCCCCACCTTTTCCGGGCCCTGATCTTGTCACTAATCGACCAAGTAGGGCAGCTGGAGTTTAAGAATAAAAATGTTTTCTCTGAACAGGGCCTGGACTTCAATGCTGACAAGGAAGATGAGTTAGAAGGCACACAAATAACACAATTAACTTATAAGCTGGGTTGCTCTGTGGACCAGTCGCTTTTCAGTTTAATATTTTTGCCACCGAGCAGTTTTGAAAGCCAGCTAAGCCAGTATCTCCTTTCATATGACAATGAGTTATGGATTGCAAAGACGGTTTCCTGTGGTGCCCCTCTAGAGGAGTGGTGCCCATCTTGAGGAACATTCTGCATCAATTAAGCTATGTGAATAAATTGCCCCTGGACTCAACACCTATTGCAGCCAACATTGCCAAATGACAGACAGCTGACAAATGTTCAGACCAACCACAACACTTGCCTGATTATCTCCGACATGTAAGTAATGTATTATAAGTACACTTGTAGGACACTGTTTGGGCCTCATTAAACTGGGTTCATGATTCTCTTTTGTGTTGATATACTTAAATAATGGGACACATTGTGAATTGATGAGCGAGGGTCAACCATTTAAACATATTTGAAATGCTATCAGAATAGTAGGATTTTATAGGTTTATTATTGTATAGTACAATAGGAATATTGTTGTATCTAACATTTTATTTTATTGTCAATCCCACACTTTGGCCGAAATTTACTATTTTTGCCACAAGGCAATGCTAGGCAAATGTTGCCACTCTACCTGAGCGTTGCCTTGCATGAAAGGAAGAGAGAAATGTGCATTGGCAAACCCAATAGGTCTCACCTATTCAAGAGCTATTGGCTTTGCTATTGGCTTTTAGCCTTGTTGTACAGTAACCTGGCTGCTGTGCCGCATGGCTAAAAGTTAGAAAAAAGCAATATGACGTGGGCAGCCCTGGCCATGTCATAGAGCTTTTTTTCTTATGGCGGGTAGGGGAGAGCAACATGGACAATAGGATAGTAAAAAAAGCAATATGATATAGCCAGTACATGACATGCCCAGAGCTAGCCCCATCATAATGCTTTATTTTCTTATGGCAGGTGGGGGGCAACATAGATAACAGGAGCATGGAAGGTTGAAGGGGAGAAGCAACACAGACGACGGAGGGTGGGAAGTGGGATTCGGAAGAAGCAACACAAACAACGGGAGGGTGAGAGGTGGGAGGGAAGAAGCAACATGTACATAGAATTGGGAGATGGGAGGCAACACAGACAAAGTAGGTGGGGGAGAAGCAACACAGACATTGGGGGTAGGATATAAGATGCAACACAACAGAGCAAGAGGAAAGAAAAATAGCGTGAGCAGATGAAGGATACTGACCAGAATGAAGCAATCAGTCCATGCTCTATCCGAAAGAAGAGAGAGTTAAAGTGGCACACACTGTCCAATTATGAGGCAGCAAATAAGAGTAACAATTAATAGAACAAATGGTAAACGGTGGAATGGCTATACGCCCCTTGTAGAAAACAATTTTTTTCACATGGCGACAGTGCATGCATGCTGTCTTAGGCTTGACCTAAAATGTGCCATATTTACCAAGATATTGTGCATTTTTTTCTCTCCCATAGCGCTGGCACACTTTTGGAAGCCATACCCTAACCCACATACCCATGTGCCATATTGCAAGGATGTGTAGGATCTCCGAAGCACAGGTTTTGTACTGGATAGTTGCCCTTTTAGTACAAGAAATATGATTTAAGGTGTTTTCCACTTTGTAGTGTGCTGTACAGTGCAGCGCACATGCAAAGATGGAAAAACAAGAAGAGATTAAAACATTTCCCTTGTTACACCTGTATCGAGAATGTGTAAGAATTTTGCACAAATCCCTGTCTACCAATGTTTGTACATCTGAACTGGCAACAAAACCCATGGGTGGTTGCATGGGAACGCCCATGCACAACCTATAAAATGCCCGCTTGATACAAAGTAGTGCAACGTAGTGTATCGCACAACTTTGTGTCACTTTGGGACACTATCCAACTCAAATACTGATTTGTGTTGGATAGTAAATGGCCCTCTAACACTTTGAGCTGGGTTTCTCCCACAAAAGTGACACAAACCTGGTGCAAAGTGTTAATATATCTGGGCCTATGTGTTAGAGAGTTCCCTGGAACTCAGTAGAGTTCTTCAGAAAAGAAATCCTCCAGCAAGAACCTGAGGTTCTCAAGCTCTGACAGTATGAAACGATGAGCATTAACTCATGGATGCCTCTCTAAATCAAAAAAATGAGCAAGTCAAAAAATGTTTGAGAACTATATTAAAGCAGCAGCTCGACTGAAATAATATTTTAAAAACACAGCTTAAGGGCCAGATTGTTTACATTGCACTTGTGTAAGCAGTTCTGCATTGTTTTGGACAATTTTGCACAAATTGTAAACTGATATTCACACTAACCAACTGATATGAAATGTCATGTTTGTCAGGTCTCATTACAAAAACACAATAGGTGTTTCCTGGGGTGAAAAATATGCATTTTTATGCTCATCCAGTGGCATCTATGAAGGCAGGCCTTGAGTCTGTAAATCACTTTATTTCGGAAGAAATAGCCTGGTGCTGCATTAAAGCCGCTGTAGAAAACCAATATCAGAGGCCAGAAGAAGGCACTGGATTACAAAAATGAATCTCAAACATTCACTTGGTTCTAAAAGAATTGGAGTTCTCAAAATTATCATGTCATTTTGCCCGATGCTCCGACAATTCTTGCATCAAACCTGCTGAAGAATCTGCCACAGCATCAATCAACAACATAAAAGAAACATATTAAATGTTCAGCAAATTTAGCCCAGATTTTTTACTGTATTGCTTATCACTTCATGTGCCTCCCAGATCTCTCTTACTCTTCTGTCCCTCCATCAATCCCACCAGAATCTCCATTTTTTTCTATCTCGCATTACAATAAATTAGGTGACATTTATAATCCTTTCTTACAGAATAGGCAAAATATTGTGCAGGCTGTGAGGTGGTAAAAACATTTTGAAAAACATTTGTGAAGCTGAACAGTAGTGCCGACAGCAAGTGGCATAAAGGATGCAGATTTCAGCAGAATGATTTGGGTTATATGTTTTGCAATCAAGGCGTATGATGAAAACATATACTGCACCCCAGGCCCTTCAAAAGCCTCTGGCTGCCAGGTGCCAAGGCCACGCTGATGGCTTTTTTGCTTGTCACATTGAATGTTGCATGTACTTGTTTCCTGTGTGCTCTAGCCAATCATACTATACTTCTTCTTTTCTGACACTTTGGGGAATGTTTTCTTTTTCTGCGTGCCTCCCAATGGCCAGTATTTTCAATTTCCAATTGTTGCTTCCAATGATCTCCGTGCCAAGTCTCCCAATTACGTATTTCTATGTCCCTTATGCCTCCCCATTCTCTGGTTATTCTTCCAGGCTCTGCTAGCTCAGGTGTGATTATCTCCAGATCTAGCTTTTCCTGAGCCTCAATCTCTAAGATTCACAAGGTTCATTAGAAAGGCAACAACATCTTCAATTAGTCACCTGAGACCAAAGCAGTGTAGTTGAAATCCTACAATGCATATTCATTCAAAATACAGAACTGAATAAAGGTGTAACACATGAAAAAGGACACTAGGTAGTGATCTCTGTAGATTAGATATTGATGTGTCCACATGACACTAGTATTAATATTGCAGGAACAACTATTCAACAAATTTTCTTTGAAACACTCACATGCTACTGCAGTTATTTTGACTTCCAACTATTTCTACTTTGCTGTCTTTCAAGTGCCAAAACTGTCAACATACTAATATTTCCTCTTAGGTCTGGTAAAAGACCTCAACATTTATTAATAGACATCTGGCTATATATTTAAGTACAAGCCATGGCGCAGTTTATTTATTTATTTATTTATTAAGGAGTTTTATATAGCGCTGGCCGGACCCGGGGGTATCGGAGCGCTTTACAACAGTTTTTTGCAAGAGTCATATAATAGACCAGTGTTATACATATTGGTTCGGAAGTCCAAGTGTGCTGTGCAGTATTGAGGTAGTACGTGAGTCCTGAATTAACCTCGATGAGTGCACGTTGTCTTGGGTTGAACCTCTTAGGGGGGGGGAACAGGAAGTGGTCAAAGAGCAGGGAGGAGGTCGATCTTAGTGATGCAATGTCAGTGAGCAACTGCGAGTAGGGATTTGCGAAAAGGCGGCGGATATCCATTCGGGGGGGGAGCGGTTGAGGAAGAGGACTTTTAGGTGTTTTTTGAATTTTGTGAAGGACGAGATAGTTCTGATATCTGCTGGGATGGAGTTCCAGATTTTGGGCGCGTTTCCGGCGAAGGACCGTGCAGCGGTTTTTTGTTTGCGCGTTTTCATAGGGATGAGAAGTAGGGTATTGGAGCTCCTGAGGTTTCTTGTCTGACCAGCCCTCTTGAGTTTGGCGGCCAGGTAGTCTGGTTTTCCTGTGTGTAGGGCTTTGTGCGTGAGGCAGGCAGTTCTGAAGCTGGCACACAGTTCGACTGGGAGCCATTTTAGTTCTCTGAGTGCTGGAGAAATGTGATCGTATTTCCTAATTCCAGTGACCATTCTGGCTGCTGCGTTGAGAGTTGTTTTGAGGGGAGCTAGGTGGGATTTTCTTGTACCAGTGAGGGTTGCATTCCCATAGTCGAGTCTGGATAGCACCAGTGATTGGGTGGCTTGTTTGAGGTCTTTGGTTGGGATGAATGGTTTAATTTTGTTGAGTAGCTTCAGATTGAGGAAGGCACTCTTTGCGGAGTTTTTAATGTGTTTGGCCATGTCGAGTTTTGGGTCTAAGGTGATTCCTAATGATTTTACGGAGTTTGCCAGAGTGAGATTACCGTTGAGAGCATCCATAGCTTTTAGCCATTCTGCAATTTGAGGGTTCTCTTCTTTGTTAGAGATGAGGAGGATCTCAGTTTTGTCTTGATTGAGTTTTAAGTGATTTAGAGACAGCCAATGTTGGATTTCTTTTAGAGTGTCATTTAGTCTGTGGATGTCATCTATGGAGGAGGTTTCTAGATAGATCTGGGTGTCATCTGCATATAGGTGGAAAGGGATGTTGCCATTTTTAAGTATGGTGGTGAGGGGTTCCATGTATATGTTGAACAGTTGTGGTGAGAGCACTCAACCTTGGGGGATGCCCCTGCTGACGGGGTGTATGTCGGAAGTAAAGTTTTTGATTTTTATCCTTTGCGAGCGGCTGTGTAAGAAGGAGGAGAACAACCTCATCAGCACCTACCCTTTCTTGTAAAGCCTTGATGAGTAGTTGGTGATCAACCGTGTCAAAGGCTGCCGATAGGTCCAGGAGAATGAGTAGGCAGCATTGATCGGTATCGAGGGATTTGCGGATATCGTCTGTGATGTTAAGGATCGCGGTCTCGGTGCTATAGTCTTTTCTGAAACCCGATTGGTGGGGATTGAGAAGGTTGATGTTGTCCATGTGCTGAGTCAGTTGTAAGAGAATGCATTTTTCGAGGATTTTGGATAGGAGGGGGAGATTGGAGACGGGTCTGAAGTTATTCAGGTCCTTGGAGTCAAGGCCTGTTTTTTTTAGTAGTGGCGTGACTTGGCCAACTTTGAGGCATTCAGGTATGATGCCGGTTCTCAGGGAGCTGTTTATGATCTTGCACCAGAACAGGGCTTTGGACAGTTTCAGTTTTTTGGTCAATTGGGTGGGTATAGGGTCAAGGACGTGAGAGGCGGATTTGGAGGTGGAGATCAGCTTGAGGATCTCGGCTTCCGGGATGGGGTTGAAGGACTTCAATGTTTTCGTGGGGTGCATGCAAGTGCTGTCTATTGTCACTGGGGGCAAGCTTTTGCAGGCGGGGTTGACGTTGATGTCCAGTGAGAGCTCAATCTTGGTGATTTTTTCTTCGAAGAAGTTGGTGAAGTTTTCGCACAGTTCCTTGGAGGCCTGCATTGAGGATTCAGGGGGCTTGGAGGTTTGTTGCCTGGTGATTTTAAACAGTTCGTTGGGCCTGCTTTTTGCGCTGTCCAGGGCGGAGCAGAAAAAGGTGGATTTTTCGCTGCTGATGTGTTTTTTGTACTTCCTTCGAGCTGTTTTGAGTTGTTTGAGTAGGCTTGTGGAGGGGTTGCTCCTCCATTGTCTTTCTGTAGCTCTAAGTTGTCTCCTTTCGCTGTTAATGTCCGTGTTGAACCAAGATCTGGATGGGATGTTCCTGGTTTTTTTTAGTTTCAGGGGGGCTACTTGGTCTAGAATGGATGTCACGGTTGTGTTGTAGTGGGCGGTGAGTTCTGTTGTGGATAGATCATCCGCGGGGGAAGAGAGGAGGGAGTTAACCCTTTCCTCAAGGTCAGTCATGTTGATCTGAGTGAGGTTTCTAGTCCATTTGGGATGGTCTTGGGTGGGGGATTGGAATGTGATCGGTTGAGTGAGGTGGAATAGGATTAAGTGGTGGTCAGACCAATCCACGGGCAGGGTGTGGTTTATCGTGACTGTGTCGCGTTGGGTGATAATGGCATCTAGGATTGCTCCTTTGTTGTGGGTTTCCTTTGTGCAGTGTTTGGTAAGGTTGTTGCTGTGTAGCAGTTCATTCAGGTTCTGGATTAGCAGGTTGTTTTCTTCATTCCAGTGTAGGTTGAGGTTGCCCAGAATTAAGTTGTTCACATCTCGGAGAGAGCAGTGGGCAATCAGGTCAGACAGGTGTTCTGTGAATGTGGTGGTGTTGCCTGGGGGTTGGTAGATAAGGTGGTAGATTAGTGTTTTGTTGTTGCTAGTGTTAATGTTGACGGTTAGGCATTCAAAGGTATAGTTGAAGGAGTCTGTTTCCGTCACGGAAATAATGTTATTGTGGATGATTGCTATGCCTCCACCTCTTTGGTCTTTTCTATCTTTGTTGGTGATTGCAAAGCCTGGGGGGACAAGAGTATCTAGGAGTGGTAAGGAGGAATCATTTAGCCAAGTCTTGGTGATGAATGCTATGTCTATGTCGTGGGTGAGGATGGATTCCGCTAGCTCTGTGGCATGCTTGGTGGCTGATCTGCAGTTTATGAGCATGCAGTTGGTGGGGGTCGTCTCTATTTTGGGTTTCTTCGTTCGGGGGCCGTGGGGATGGTAGTACGGGTGGCCAGGGGTCTATGGGATTTCGGAAGGGCCTGGTCTCTTCCCAGTCTGGTGATCACCTGGATTTTGGATTGAAGGGTGACAGTAATAGTATTGTCGTACAAGGAAGCGAGGTCTGCCGCTTCACTCTCAGACATTGCATCTCTAGTTCTTTTGGGTCTCCGTGTCTGATTAGAGAGGGGGGTAGAGATCCATCTCTGGTGGGGAGCCTTGGAAGGCCTTTGTTGTGTACGGGTAGGGAAGGAGGGGATACGGTGAGGCTGATGGGGCCCGGCGAGGTTGGATAGGATTTCGCTAAAACCCTGGATTATAGTTGCTATCTGGGTTTCAAGCAGGGTGAGTCGCTGCCCAGTCTCTATGTCGGTGAGGGTGTTCTGGGCGGATATGTTAAATCTTGAGGGGGAGAGCCTCACTTTGTTGGGTTGCCTTTTTGTGGGTGTGCTGTCCGTGTGGGTTCTGGGCAGGCCGTGAGTGCAGGGTGACGGGGGTCGTGTTGGGGTGTCGGTGTTTTATTGCATGTGGGTCTGGAGAGGTGGTTGGGAGTCACAGATTGTGTGTTAAAGTCGTTCGAAGTGGGTTGGGGGAATGGAGGGCAGGTGGTGGGTGGGGGTGATTGCCGGAGGGGGGTAGAAGTGGGGCCTTGTTCTCTTTGGTAGTGGTGAGGGTGATGTCGCGTGACGAAAGGCGGGTGTAGTTACTAGGGGGCACTAGAATGGTGGGTGAGTTCTGATGGCGGGTCTGGCTCTTCAGGGAGAGGAGAAGGGGCGGGCAGGGGGGGAGTGCGTGTGAGGGGGCAGTCCGGAGAGATGGGAAGAGGGCTTCAAAGGATTCGAGATTGTCGTTGTTGGCTTGTATCAGGACTGTGCCGTTGGAGTAGATGGTCACAGTGGTGTTTCCAATTCGCCTAGTGCGGTTCGGAGCTGAGAATGTAGGTTTGCAGCTATGTGAAGTGTTAGTCGTTTTGGAAATATTGAGCTGCGATCTGAGGATGGAGTTCCATATTTCGGGTCTTTCAGTGTGGAAAATGAGATCCATTTTTACCTGTCCTTTGGAGGAGCAGTGGTAGATGTCCGCAAACAGTGATTCAGGATGTTGTCTGATCAGTTTTTGCTTAAAGTTATTTTTCGCTTTGGGTGAGAGGTTAGGCGGGAAACTGATCGAGAAGGAGTTCGAGCCGTGCGGTTTTAAGTGGTTCGCAGAAGAGGGGTTGGTGTGGGCTGATGTGGCGGATGGCATTGTGTCTAGGTAGGACGGGGGCAAGCTCCCTTTGGGAAAGGTGGGATAGTGTTTCCAGAGCCGTCCTTTGAGGGTAGTGTGAGAGTAGTAGAGAGATTCGTGCTGATATTCTTGGGCTGGTTGTTGACTTACCGGTCTGTTTGACTGGGGATTACTCCTTGGAGGCCGTTATATTCCTAGGAGGCCGTTATACAGTCAGGTATCAGGGGTCAGGCAGTGGGCAGATACGAAAATAGCCCGGCAGTCTTGAAAGTGGGGGTCAAGGTGACTTCCTTTGACTTCCTTTCTGGGCCCGGGGGAGCAGGGCGCGAATGAAACTGTGACCCTACCATAGGAGTGGGGTTGATCAATGATTCACTGGTGTAAATTACCGGTAGATAGCCCTAGAGTTAGACCTGTGCAGCCATCAAATGGTCAGGCACATAGGGAGATGGGATAGCAGTCCGGTCCGTAGTGCAAGGAGAGGCAGACTTGGCGGTGCTGGCGGATCGAGGTGAGGGCGGTAGAGATTGCTGGGATCACCACTGTGTGCAAAAGTTAGATATTCGCCTGTGTGGGTAGTTTGATGGTGTAAGTTATGTGCCTCGGGCTGCCATCTTAGGGTCAGGCACAGTAGGGAGGGGGGCTGGTAGCCTCGAGGGTGCGCTTGCTATTGTCACATTGAGGATGTGGCCGGAGGGTCAAGGCGAGGCAAGATTCAGGAGGTGAGGAAACTACTCAGAGAGTTAGTGACTCACCGGAGATGATTTGAGTGAGTTATGGCCCCGGGCGGCCATCTTCAGGTCAGGCGCATCAAGTGGCAGTCTCGGGTGTGCTCGGGCTCTCTTCACTATAAAATGTGGGGTGCTTCTCAAGGCAAGGCAGAGTCCAGCGTTGTGGTCACAACTATAGGAGGAGTTTGTGACTCACCGGTGAGACTTTCTTTGTCAGGGTGGGTTTGGAGCCCCGGGCGGCCATCTTGGGGTCAGGCATTTGTGAGGTGCCGTACCTAGGGTGAGAAGAAGTCGGTCTTGACGTGCAGGGGGGGTTGCATTACACCTGATTCTCAAGGCAAAGCAGTGTTCAATGTTGAGGTCACAACCATAGGGAGAGTTTGCCACTCCTCGGTGGAACTTTCGTTGTCAGGGTGGGATTCGGAGCCCCGGGCGGCCATCTTGCGGTCAGCCACTGGTGAGGCACAGCACCTAGGGTGAGGAGAGGTCGGTCTTGACGTGCAGGGGGGTCACGTTGTACTTGGATCGGGTCAAACTGTCTCACGAGAGTTTTAAGAGGCTCACCGGCGTGGCTAGATCAATAAATGAGCGTTTTTAGGTGCCGTTTTGTGGCCAGGGTTGCCATCTTAGGATCAAGCACAAGCGAGCTGCGGGGATCGTTGCCAGCTCGGAGTCTCCCGTGCAGAGGGGTCGCGTTACACCTGGATCGGGTCAGAACTGTCTCATGAGAGTTTTAAGAAGCTCACCGGTGCAGATGGATCAATAAATGAGCGTTTCTAGTTGCCGTTTAGTGGCCAGGGTGGCCATCTTAGGTTCAGGCACAAGCGAGCTGCGGGGAGCCTTGCCTGCTCGGAATCTCCACTCAGCTTACTTCGTCCTGCGATCCTGGCCTGAACGGGACCCTCGATGGTTTCAGGGGGTGGTGAGCGTCTTTGGGGTAGAGTGCAGTCCGCTAGTCCGATCCCTCTGAGGCAATCATTAACGCATCTGTGGAGTCGGGGGCGCGGATCGTCGTTCCTTCATCTTTTTTTATGTTTCCTGTGGATGGCGGCAGCGCGATTTTGGCTTGTTCCCCTTTGTGCATGATCCAGTGAGTCCACGTTCTCTGTGAGGGGTGTGCAGGGGGGACAACAGGGATTTTCACTGCGTAGGTGATCCCAGTGCCTGGGAGCTTGGTCTCAGTGCTCCTTCCTAGCGGCCATCTTTTCAAAGTTAACTTCTTTCTCCAGAACTACAATAGTCATTGTCAACATTAATACCTCTGATTGACTAGCTATAGTTCAAAACCTTATGTGAGCTATGTAAGAAATGAAAAACACTTTCAATTGCAGGATCCAAAAAGATGACGTAGTTTTAAACCCTAAAACAACTGTCCCTCTGTGTACCATACATACCAGACACAACCAATGGTGTGAGAATTGTCACAAATTGGTTTTCTCTAAATCTAAAGCTATGACATTTGTCCTATGTAGGAAAGTATTTACGTGGAAGATTCATGTGAGCACAATAGAAAGTGTATCAGAATATAAATATCTGAGACTATATATCAATGGCAAATTTACACGGATCTGTTGTAAGGAAACCTGAACGCAGGACAATCTGATGTTTATTACTCATTATAATATCAGTTCTTTAGACTCCTTGAAAAAATTGCTCCAGAGGAAAGATACGCATGGATTTAAATATGGAGCCCCTTCATTAGTTGTGTAGAAGAGCCTGACTTGTGCAGAATACTTCATCTACTTAATTCTACATCAATTACCACAATTGGATTGAAATGAGACTAGCAGCTGTGAGAATGCCATTTCAAACAATTGATGAATACTTCTCATTGATGAGAAATCTAAGGGATATCGTTATTGAAGTAGGTAGGTTTGAAGTAAAGAGAAATGACAATGGAAGCTAATAGGCTTGGACAGATAGAGACAGGTTTATATATGTAGTACGATCATCTAATATTTAAAAGAATTATAAAAGATAGAAACATGGGGCCTGATTCACAAAGGTAAACTTAGACCAAAAGTCTAAGTTTAGACCTGAAGTCTAAGTTTAGACCTAAAGTCTAACTTTACTACTAGTAAAGTTAGACCAAAAAGTCTAACTTTACTACTACTAAAGTTAGACTTTTGGTCTAAACTTAGACTTCAGGTCTAAACTTAGACCAAAAGTCTAACTTTAGTAGTAGTAAAGTTAGACTTTAGGTCTAAACTTAGACTTCAGGTCTATACTTAGACTTTTGGTCTAAGTTTGCCTTGGTGAATCAGGCCCATGGAATGTTAAACCGATCAATGGGAAGTACTCTGAAAGACCACCTTCACACAATGTTTGACAGATGCATACCACTTCTGCTTGTGCTATTACCACTTCTACTATAACTTGAACAGACTATAAATAACAATACAATTGCAGTTATGCATACATCATCCTTTGTTTTGACCATTACTTAGTCACAAACGCCTAACCATTACTCTAATCAAACCCCATACTAATACTTATTATTTAGCAATTTTTATTTTATGAATTTTGTTTTAATTAAATTAAATAGTGTAGCCTTACCATACCACTATTGCTAATCCTTCCTCTACTTCTAAGCTATGGGAAATTGCTGCATGTAATTATTGTAAGACTTGGCCCTCTCTGCAGGACATGCAGGCCTTGTAGTCATATGTGGTACATAAAAATATGAGGTAAAATGGGTGGGCAATTGGCAATCCACAGGCATTGGGGGTTGGGTGCAGTACAGAGGCATGACAACTGGCATGTGATGTCTGTCAGGTTAGAGCAAGAGGCCAGAAGCAAGCCGTTCCTCACACCATGTCGCATAGCTGCTGCTTCCACATCAGCCTCCACTAGCCTTCTACTTCTCATAAAAAACTGCACTCATCATAAGCACCCTCTCTCCACTCATCATGGCACGATTTCTTAGGATGGTGCTGCTTAACTTTAAGCATCCCCTTGATGGACCCTGCGCTCTCCACAGCTCACTCCCAAACATTTTGCCTTCACCCATTCTGTATTTTGAACCCGTTTTTCTTGGCTTTTAGGACTCTGTGCACTTAACCACTGCTAATCAGTGATAAGGTGCTTGTGCTCTCTCCTTTAAATGTGGTAAAATCAGCTCTTACATCCAAATGGCACATTTAATTTACTTATAAGTCCCTGGTACAGTGCTACTACATGTACCCAGGGCCTGGGAATTAAATGCTACTAGTGGACCTGCAGCGCTTATTGTGCCACCCACTGAAGTAGCCTTTTTTAAACATGCCTCAGGCCTGCCATTGCAGAGAGTGTGCAGTTTTAAACTGGCATTTTGCCCTGGCAGAATAAACCTTTTGCCAGGTCACAAACTTCCTTTGTAACAAATATGTCACCCCTGGGGTAGGCCCTAAACATCCCCTGAAGTAGGGTGCATTGTATTTAAAAAGTTGGCCATATACCTTTACATTTTATATGTCCTGGTAGTGAAACACTCTTAAATTCGATTTTCACTACTCTAAGGCCTACCCCTCCCATAGGATAACATTGGATTACTTTATTACATTTACTTTTTCTTGGGAACAGGTCAAAATGCTATGCTTGGTCTCTAATGTAATTTAAAACCCTCTTTGATCATAAAGTCAGATTTTAAGCACAATTCTAAAAATGCCACATTTAGACAGTTGGCATTTTCTTGTCCTAACCGTTTGGTGCCTGCAGCCTGTATCCTGGGTCACATGACTAGATGTGGTTGGCAGTTGGTCTCTGTGTATTCGTTCCAGACAGTGATACAAAGGGGGACTAGGTGTTGTCATATGGGTCATCTTGTCATGATGGGAGAGGCGGAGCTGTCACCTATCATACTTGCACTTCAAAGGGGCTGCCTCAGAACACTCAAAAAGAACATCACACTAGCCTATTGTCACCCCAGAGCCCTAAGAGCCATGGCAGGGGAAGGAAGTAAATTCCAGAACCAGTTGTTGGAGACTGCATAGGAGTTTTTACCACTTCAAAGTTGGCACCATGTATAACTATGGCCCCTCAGACCAAATCTTCAGAACACTCCTGGACCTGTGGACTCTACAGAAGAAGGACTGCCCACTGCTTGAGGACAGCTGTTGAGGTCTGCCTGCTGCTTTAACCCAGGACTACCAGAGTATCTTCAGGGGTCAGTTGGCTGACCTCCTGTTCTCAGCTATAGGAACACAACAGGCTCTTATCTGGCTGCTTCATCAGGAACTAATGCAGTGCAATGCATCCCGTCGCAAGTCCACTCAGTGCCAGCTCCAGCCCGTGGCTTGATCGGTACTGAAGCAGTGCGATGCATCTCAGCACAAGTCCTTGCATTGCAAGATCCAGCCCGGTGTCTTCTTTGGAACAAACGCACCTCGATGCTGGTCCTTGCATTTTTTTGGGCAGTTTTGAAGGAACACGGACGAGGCACATTTTGGGTCACGGTCACTTGTGAAAGTACTCAGTGACATCCCATTGTGTGTTTTGTGGAATAGAAAGACCAGAAAGAAATGTTAGTGGTCTTATTTTTCATTGGAACTTGTCCCTGGTTCATCGGTTTAGGTGACTACCATATTTATGTCATGATGAAGACCCCAGAGGATTTGTCCTCCTAAAGGGTCGAAACTGTCAACTTTACATACACCCACCCTTTTCATTGATTGATGGATAACCAAACTCTAATGTTCTCAACATTGTGTTTGTAATATATTTTTTCCAAGGACATGGGTATATATATATATATATATATATATATATATATATATATATATCAAAACCACCTCCTCCAAACGAAAGAGTAGAGGCCACACAGGGGACACCTTGGAGACACCTTTAATAGAGTTAGCGGCATAATGCATTTCGGCCTAGTACGGCCTTCTTCAGACACCTTTAATATTCAGGAGGCATTAGTACACCTATATTTAAAAGTCCCGCAACTTCCCCATTAGTGGGGACCCGCTCCGCCCCCTTCCCAGTGTTCGCTCACCATCCCGCAGGTCATCGGAACTGCAGGTCCCAGGATGCACCAATGTTCCAGGTAGGTGCTGCATGGGGGATATTCAGTCCAAATGGATAGGCGGGGTGCAGGGCAATCGTCGGTGTTGTTTCATGCCAATTTCCTGCGATTCCCCTCTCAGGATCTCCTTGGGTCCCCAACACCGTTTCAGCCCCCGAATTCCAGGGATTACTTCGGGCAGAGGCAGGAGTGTCAAATGCATCCCACCCTACGTTTAGATGCCCTATGTTGTTCCTGAATGCAGAGGCGGGCCACGGACCATCCGATACCTCGGTCAAAAAAAGGGCTGCCGGAGCAGAAACCAGTGACGTCCGGGCCTACTTGTGAAGCGGGGGCCTCCATACCACGTCTCTGGCTGACGCGCAAAATATCAAAACCACCTCATCCAAACGAAAGAGTAGAGGCCACACGGGGGACACCTTGGAGACACCTTTAATAGAGTTAGCGGCATAATGCATTTCGGCCTAGTACGGCCTTCTTCAGACGCCTTTAATATTCAGGAGGCATTAGTACACCTATATTTAAAAGTCCCGCAACTTCCCCATTAGTGGGGACCCGCTCCGCCCCCTTCCCAGTGTTCGCTCACCATCCCACAGGTCATCGGAACTGCAGGTCCCAGGATGCACCAATGATCCAGGTAGGTGCTGCACGGGGGATATTCAGTCCAAATGGATATGTATATGTATATATATATATATATATATAATGCATTATGCCCGATTTGTCTATTAAAGTGCTTCTAAGGATCTCCCCGAGTGGCCTCTAACTTCTTCCTGTTGGAGGGGTGTTTGGTGAATGTTTGCGCGCCAGCCAGAGGCGTGAATAGAGGCCCCGTTCTTCAAGTGGCTGGAACGTTACTGGCAGCAGCTTTTGCTGAAACTTTCTTTTGTCCATGGTATTGGAGCAGTCCCAGCCCGCCTCGAATGCAAGCTAAGCCAGGGTTGCTGCCAGGAGCAGCTCGTGACTTCACGAGGAGCCAGATGCATTGTCATTCGGACTCACAGCTCGGCTGAAACGCGCATGAAAGGCTGACCGTTAAGGGGACCCGAGGGAGCACAAAGACATCAAAACAAACTGGGACTTTTTATTCGGACACATCGCGCCCTTTGATTTTAACATCTAAAGACCATTGTGGTTTGTTACAACTCCGTGTCTTCCCCTCGCATTACCTACCCAGGTATGGTGTTTTCTGGGATCTGCAGTTCTTACAGGGCTGTGGATGGTAGGCAATCAGGTGAGCTGGGGCTATCTGCACTCCCACCAATGGGTGTGCAGCAAGACATTAAAAATGCGTGGAAGGAGCAGTTTCTCAGTATAAAGCGGCATCTGAGGAAGGCAATTTCTGCCGAAATGCATTATGCCCGATTTGTCTATTAAAGTGCTTCTAAGGATCTCCCGAGTGGCCTCTAACTTCTTCCTGTTGGAGGGGTGTTTGGTGAATATATATATATATATATATATATATATATATTCACTGAAAAAACCATAGGTTTCAGGGACGTTATAGTTACAAATTAGCATTTAAAAAACCTTTGAAATTCACTGAAAAAACCATAGGTTTTAGGGACAGTTATAGTTATTTGGACATTGCACTCGTACAAAACCCGTGAAATTTCCCCGTTATAGTTAGTCCAGCTAACTATAACTCGCGCCCCGCAATGCACTGCTGATGACGTCACATATTACATCACTCATGACATGGTCAGTGACATCACTGATGACATCACTGATGACATCTCAAATGACAGCACTGATGACATCACTGATGACATCATCCAGTGACTTTGTGTTTCTGTAAAGTTTAAATATTTTTAATATATATAGGAAAAGACGTATTGAAGAATGAGTGGGTGTGTAAGTGTCTGTATGGATGATTTAGTAGGTGCGTGACTGACTCTATAAGTGAGTGATTTAACGTACCTTACTGAATGCATGGGTTAGTGACTAAACTGGGTGAATGTCTGTATCCGTCTGTCTGTTGCTGTGTAAGTGGCTGCATGTGTTTGTGAATAGCTACATGAGTGTCTATATGAGTTATTGAATGCTTGTGTGAGTATCTGTATGGGTGCCTGAGTGTTTGTGTGGGAGGGGTGTGTGCGACTCTGTGCATAGATGTGTGAGTGGGTGATTCACTGGGTGGATGGTTTAAAGAGTGCATCTGTGATAGACTGTATGGGTGGGTAAGTGTGTGTAAGAGTGTGTTAGTGAGTGAATGTATGTCCCAGTGGTACATGTGTGAGTAACTACATATGTGAAAGGCAGTATATATGTGTGTTGGAGTATATAAATAGCTATAAGCAAGAGTGAGTGATTGTGATAGTGGCTGTATGGATGAGTGTGTGCTTGTATCAGTGATTGTATAAGAGCGTAAGAATGTGCTAGTATTTGTATGAGTAAGTGAGCTGGTGTGTGTATAACTGTATAGGTGAGTAAATGGTAGTGTGTTTAATTATTTGCATGACTGACTAGGTGTGTGAGTACCTCTATGGATGAGTGGCGGTGTTTGAGTGTCTATATAGGAGTATGAGTGCATATGATAGTCCTGTACTGAGTGACCGTAAGTATGAGTGACTGTACGGGTGAGTGAGTGGATGTGTGCGTAGACCTAAGAATCAGTGAGTGGGTATGTAGTTATTGGTGTTGGAGTGTCTATGGTTTTGCGAATGGCAGTCTGTAATTTAGAGTGGGTGTATCAAAGGTTATATTAGGGTGTGAGAAGATGCATGAAATTATCACGTGGATGATGTCATCAGTGATGTCATTTGAGATGTCATCAGTGATGTCATCAGTGATGTCACTGACCATGTCATGAGTGATGTAATATGTGACGTCATCAGCAGTGCATTGCGGGCGCAAGTTATAGTTAGCTGGACTAACTATAACGGGGGAATTTCACGGGTTTTGTACGAGTGCAATGTCCAAATAACTATAACTGTCCCTAAAACCTATGGTTTTTTCAGTGAATTTCAAAGGTTTTTTAAATGCTAATTTGTAACTATAACGTCCCTGAAACCTATGGTTTTTTCAGTGAATTTCAAAGGTTTTTTAAATGCTAATTTGTAACTATAACATGTCTGAAACCTACGGTTTTTTCAGTGAATTTCAAAGGTTTTGTAAATGACAATTTTTAAATGTATTAATTGTTATATACATTTTTTTCCTACTGATTTCCAAATTGTTTAGAAACAATTTTTTTTTACATATTTTATTTTTTAAATTACATTGTAATTACATTATACATTACATTACAAAAAATACTTTCTCAGAATGAATTACTTTAGTTTAAATACTTTGCACATAGGCAATAGACTTTTAAGTACAGTAGTTACAGTTGTTGCAATGGGCAACACATTTTCAAACACAATGCAACATTCAGCTCAATGTGAATTTCTAGTTAAATGCAATTAGTTACTTTATGGATTACTTTTCTAACCACAGGACTGGAGCCTAGATTCAGTCCTGGGACATCTCCTGTAAACAGTTGAGTAAAAGCGTTTTGGTTACAGTAGTGATTTTTAAGGAATATTATTGTATTTTAAAAGTTGACACTTAGAAACTTTTTCTCATAGAATCACCAATGTTATCCTATGGAAGGAAATTCACTTAGCAGGTAAAAACTGTTATCGTTACTTTTTCTTACTCAGTGTTGGATCCTGGATCCAGCACTGGTGCATCTCCTGTAAACAGTTGAAAGAATGCGTTTAAGTCATACAGGCGATTTTTAAGGAATATTTGTAGTTTGTGAAAATCGACACTTTGAAAGTTTTCTGCTGAAAACCAGACAATGGATTCCTATGGAAGAAAATATAAGTTACTGGTAAGTACGGTTAAAATTACTTTTCAGGGTCAGTGCTGGGCTAAAAGATGCAGCACTGGGTTCTCTCCTGATAACAGGTGAGTAAATTGGAATTCGTACTTTGGTTGATTTTAGAGGAATATTTTAAAGTTCCAAAACTCCACACTTTGAAGAATTTCCAAGTGAAACCAGTCAATGTTAGCCTATGAAGGAAATTCAAGTTACCGGTAAGTACGGTTAAAATTACTTTTCAGGACCAGTACTGGGCTGAAAGATGCAGCACTGAGGTCTCTCCTGATAACAGGTCAGTAAATCGGAATTCGTATTTCGGCTGATTTTAGAGGAATATTTTAAAGTTCCAAAACTCCACACTTAGAAGAATTTCCAAGTGAAACCAGTCAATGTTAGCCTATGAAGGAAATTCAAGTTACCGGTAAGTACGGTTAAAATTACTTTTCAGGACCAGTACTGGGCTGAAAGATGCAGCACTGAGGTCTCTCCTGATAACAGGTGAGTAAATCAGAATTCGGATTTCGGCTGATTTTAGAGGAATATTTGCACAATGGTGAAGGGAGGGGGCGGGGCCTGAGGTGACATCTGTGCAAACGCGCCCCGTGGTGCGTTTTAAGTTGGGGGATTAAGTCCCCTTGAATCATGAGGGTCCCTACGGGCCAACTAGCCCACCAGGAACCTCCAGTATGCGCCAGGGGGCTGCGTTGCAGAGACATGTACAGAGGCCACAACCCTTTTTACACCTCTCTGCAACGCAGCTCTGTGGCGCTTTCTGGACGTACCTGTTGGGCTAGTTGGCCCCCAGGGACCCTCAGGATTGAAGAGGATTTAATTCCCCATCTTAAAACGCGCCACGGGGCCTGTTTGCACACATGTCACCTGAAGCCCCACCCCTCCCTTCACCACTGTGCAAACGCGCCCCGTGGCGCGTTTTAAGTCGGGGATTAACTCCCCTTGAATCCTGAGGGTCCCTGGGGTGCAACTAGCCCACCATATACCTCCAAAAGCGCCATAGAGCTGCGTTGCAGAGAGGTGTAAAAGGGGCGTGGCCTCTGTACACCTCTCTGCAAGGCAGCTCCCTGGCGCATACTGGAGGTTCCTGGTGGGCTAGTTGGCCCCCAGGGACCCCCAGTATTCAAGGGGAATTCGTTCCCCTCTGCAAACGCGCCAGGGGCGCGTTTGCAGAGTGGTGAAGGAAGGGGCGGGGCCTGCGGGCCCGATCGTTTTTTTTTTGTTTTTTTTTTCCCCCTGAAGGGGGCTGTGTAGCCCCCTTCCTTTTTCCTATTTTTAGGCCCTGGGGACCCCATCCCCCAGGGCCTTTCCCCTTTTTTTTATTAAAATAAAAAAAAAACGGGAAGGGGGCCGCGTGGCCCCCCTTCCCTGGGCCTGTATTGGCCCCGGGGACCCCATCCCCCGGGGCATGGCCTCTTTTTTTTTTATTTGGAGGGGGGCTGCGTGGCCCCCCTCCTCAGGCCATTTAAGGCCCCGGGGACCCCATCCCCCGGGGCCGGCCTTGCACTTTTTTTTTTTTTTTTAATTTTTTTCCTTTGGGGAGGGGGGCTGCATGGCCCCCCTCCCGGGCCACTTATGGCCCCGGGGACCCCATCCCCCGGGGCCTGGCCTCTCGTTGGGGACTGTGGGGGTCCCCAAGCCCCCACAGTCCCGCCGGCTCCCCGTGTCCTACGGGAGCCGGCATTGCTTGACACATGGGGAGCAGCTAACATGCTGCTCCCCATGTGGAAAGCAGTCGGCTTTGGATATTGGAAGAGAGAGCAGGTTTCCTGCTCTCTCTTCCAATATCCAAAGCAAGTTTGCAATGACAGGACGGGAGCCGCGAGGCTCCCGTCCTGTCATTGCAAATAGCAGTGTCCCGGGGTAGGCACCCGGGACACTGCAGGAGCCGGCCCTGGGGGTGGTGGTCCCCAGGGCCATCAAGGGCTCCAGGAGGGGCCGTGCGGCCCCCTCCCATTCAGTGCACAGCCCCGGGGAGGTGGTGGTCCCCGGGCTCTGGGGGTCCAAAACGGACCCCCATTGTAATTTTCTTAGTGCCCCGGGGAGGTGGTGGTCCCGGGGCGTGTGGGGGCTGGAGCCCCCCACACAGGTTTTTAATTAAAAAAAGAAGCCCCGGGGAGGTGGTGGTCCCCGGGGCTGCGGGAGGGCTCAGAGCCCTCCCGCACCATTCTACATAAAGCCCCGGGGGTGGTGGTCCCCGGGGCTTGGGGGCCCTTAGAGGCCCCCCACACATAAAATTAACCCCCCCAGCATGCCCCCGGGACTTGGCCCACCCGGGGCCAATTAACATCGAAGCGCGGGAGACCGCGCTTCGATTTTTTTTTCGGCAGGGTTCGCGCTCCCTGAGCGCATCCTGCCGATTTTTTTTTTTAAATTTTTTTTTTTGCCCAGGGGTCCTTGTGGGACCCCTGAGCAGACCTAGGGGTCAGGGTGTTTCTACCCTGCCCCCTTTGTGCGCTTTGCGCACTTGTTTCTGTCCCTCGGTTCTACCGAGGGACAAAATGGCTGCCAACACTTCCTGATTTGGAGTGTTGACAGCCAATTAACATAAAGCTCGTGCTCGGGAGGATCCGCGGCCCTAGATATATCTATCTTTTTACTTTTCATTTTCTCAGCAACTACTGAACGGATTTACACCATTTAACAAAAGGGTTCTTTCTGAACCAAGAACTACCTCTTTGCCAAATTTGGTGTAATTCCGTTCAGCAGTTCAGGCTGTAGCCGTGTCTAAAGTTTCCTATGGAAAATTGCATGGGGAAAACGCGTTTTGGGACCCCCTTTTTCTCAGCCCCCTTCTTGACGAATCCCCCCGAGACTTTCAGGGTAGGAGCGGACCGGAGCGGGCCACAAAGTTTGAAAATTTTGCGAAGATACGTCAACCGGCAAGAGAGTTATTTCAAATAGAATGTCGCGGATTTCCTATGGATAATAGGTTGTAACTATAACTATCTACTGGCGACCGCCAGTAGATAATAAATTATCTACTGGCGGTCGCCAGTAGATAGTTATAGTTAGGACCTTTATCCATAAGAAATCTGCAACATTCTATTCCCAATAAGTTTGGCGTCGTTTGACGAATCATCGCGAAATTTTCAAAACTAGTGGGGCGCTCCGGTCCGCTCCTGTCTTGAAAGTTTCGGGGTGATTCATCAAGCGGCAGCCGAGAAAAAAGGGGGGTCCCAAAACATGTTTTCTCCGTTTTCTCCATGTTAATTCCCATAGGAAATTTTAGCCACGGCTACAGCCCGAACTGCTGAACGGAATTACACCAAATTTTGCAAAAAGGTAGCGCTTGGTTCAGAAAGCGACCTTTTTTTAAATGGTGTAAATCCGTTCAGTAGTTGCGGAGAAATTCTAAAAATAAGAGTGAAAAATCGATTTCCCATAGGAAACTTTATGCAAGGCTACAGCAAAAACTGCTGAACGGAATTACACCAAATTTGGCAAAAATGTAGTGCTTGGTTAAGAAAGCACCCTTTTAAAAATGGTGTAAATCCGTTCAGTAGTTGCTGAGAAAATCCAAAATAAAAGTTTCGATATTTATGGCCGCGGTGGATCCGCGCACCCTCCCGACCTCGAGCTGCATGCTAATTGGCTGTCAACACTCCAAATCAGGAAGTGTTGGCAGCCATCTTGTTCCTCGGTAGAACCGAGGAACAAGAAAGCAGTAAAAAAGTGTGCAATACGCAAAAGGGGGCAGGGTAGAAACACCCTGACCCCCTAGGCCTGCTCAGGGGGTCCTACAAGGACCCCCAGGGCCCCAAAAATTATTATTATTTTTTTTTAAATTAGCAGGATGCGCTTACGGTGCGCGGATCCTGCCGATTAAAAAAAAAAACGAAGCGCGGGCTTCCGCGCTTCTTTGGTAATTGGCGCCCGGGTGGGCCAAGTCCCGGGGGCATGCGAGGGTTAAGTTTTATGTTTAGGGGGCCTCTAAGGCCCCCCAAGCCCCGGGGACTGCCACCCCCTGGGGCTTTAATAAAAAAAATGATGCGGGAGGGCCCTCGGTCCTCCCGCAGCCCCGGGGACCGCCACCCCCCGGGGCTTCTTTTTATTTTTTTTAAATGACCTATGTGGGGGGGGCTTGAGCCCCCCCACATGCCCCGGGGACCGCCACCTCCTTGGGGCACTAAATATTTTAATGTGGGGGTCCGTTACGGACCCCCAGAGCCCCGGGGACCACCACCTCCCGGGGCTGTGCAATTCAAGGGAGGGGGCCGTGCGGCCCCCCTCCTGGAGCCCTTGATGGCCCTGGGGACCGCCACCCCCAGGGCCGGCTCCTGCAGTGTCCCGGGGTGCCTACCCCCAGGACACTGTAGTTTGCTATGAGCCTCGCGGCTCCCGTCCTGTCATAGCAAACTGCTTTGGATATTGGAAGCGAGAGCAGGGAAACCTGCTCTCGCTTCCAATATCCAAAGCAAATTGCTTTCCACATGGGGAGCTGCATCTTAGCAGCTCCCCATGTGGAAAGCAATGCCGGCTCCTGAGGGACGCGGGAGCCGGCGGGACCGTGGGGGGATTGGGGACCCCCCCACAGTCCCCAACGGAGAGGGCCAGCACCGGGGGATGGGGTCACCGGGGCAAGTAGTGGCCCGGGAGGGGGGCCACGCGGCCCCCATCCCCAAAATTTAAAAAAAACAAACAAAGGCCGGCCCGGGGGGATGGGGTCCCCGGGGCCATAAGTGGCCTGAGGAGGGGGGCAACGCAGCCCCCCTCCAAAACAATAAAAATAAAAAAAAAAGGCCATGCCCCGGGGATGGGATGCCCGGGGCCGATTAAGGCCTCGGGAGGGGGGCCACACGGCCCCCTTCCAATTTTTTTTTAAATTTAATAAATAGGGGGCAGGCCCTGGGGGATGCGGTCCCCAGGACCAATAAATTAGAAAAAGAAGGGGGGCCACACAGCCCCCTTCTTAAAAAAAAAAAAAAGAAAAACACCGGCATCGCGCCGGAGGCCACGCCCCTTCTTTCACCAATCTGCAAACGCGCCCCTGGCGCGTTTGCAGATGGGGAATGAATTCCCCTTGAATACTGGGGGTCCCTGGGGCCAACTAGCCCACCAGGAACCTCCAGTATGCGCCAGGGGCTGCGTTGCAGAGAGGTGTTCTGAGGCCACGCCCTTTTACACCTCTCTGCAACGCAGCTCTGTGGCGCATAATGGAGGGAGCTGGTGGGCTAGTTCCACCCCAGGGACCCTCAGGATTGAAGGGGAGTTAATCCCCCGACTTAAAACGTGCCACGGGGCGCGTTTGCACAGTGATGAAGGGAGGGGGCGGGGCTTGAGATGACATGTGTGCAAACAGGCCCTGTGGCATGTTTTAAGATGGGGAATTAAATCCCCTTCAATCCTGAGGGTCCCTGGGGGACAACTAGCCCACCAGGTACGTCCAGAAAGCACCACAGAGCTGCGTTGCAGAGAGGTGCATAAAGGGGCGTGGCCTCTGAACACCTCTCTGCAACGCAGCTCTCTGGCGCATACTGGAGGTATCTGGTGGGCTAGTTGGCCCCTAGGGACCCTCGGGATTGAGGAGGAATTAATTCTCCAACTTAAAACGCGCCACAGGGCGTGTTTGCAGACATTTCACCTCAGGCCCCACCCCCTTCCTTCACCATTGTGCAAATATTCCTCTAAAATCAGCCGAACTACGAATTCCGATTTACTCACCTGTTATCAGGAGAGAACCCAGTGCTGCATCTTTTAGCCCGGCACTGACCCTGAAAAGTAATTCTAACCGTACTTACCAGTAACTTGAATTTCCTTCCATAGGCTAACATTGACTGGTTTCACTTGGAAATTCTTCTAAGTGTGGAGTTTTGGAACTTTAGAATATTCCTCTAAAATCAGCCGAACTACGAATTCCGATTTACTCACCTGTTATCAGGAGAGAACCCAGTGCTGCATCTTTTAGCCCAGCACTGACCCTGAAAAGTAATTCTAACCGTACTTACCAGTAACTTGTATTTCCTTCCATAGGAATCCATTGTCTGGTTTTCAGCAGAAAAGTTTCAGTGTCGATTTTCACAAACTACAAATATTCCTTAAAAATCGCCTGTATGACTTAAACGCATTCTTTCAACTGTTTACAGGAGATGCACCAGTGCTGGATCCAGGATCCACCACTGAGTAAGAAAAAGTAACGATAACACTACTTACCTGCTAAGTGAATTTCCTGCCATAGGATAACATTGGTGATTCTATGTGAAAAAGTTTCTAAGTGTCAACTTTTAAAATACAATAATATTCCTTAAAAATCAGTACTGTAACCAAAACGCTTTTACTCAACTGTTTACAGGAGATGTCCCAGGACTGAATCTAGGATCCAGTCCTGTGGTTAGAAAAGTAATCCATAAAGTAACTAATTGCATTTAACTAGAAATTCACATTGAGCTCAATGTTGCATTGTGTTTGAAACAACTGTAACTACTGTACTTAAAAGTCTATTGCCTATTTGCAAAGAATTTAAACTAAAGTAATTCATTCTGAGAAAGTATATTTTGTAATGTAATGTATAATGTAATTACAATGTAATTTAAAAAATAAACAGTTTAAAAAAATGTAGTAAATCAGTATCAAAAAAATAAAGATAACAATTAATACATTTAAAAATTGTCATTTACAAAACCTTGAAATTCACTGAAAAAAACCATAGGTTTCAGACATGTTATAGTTAGGAATTAGCATTAAAAACCTTTGAAATTCACTGAAAAAACCATAGGTTTCAGGCACGTTATAGTTAGAAATTAGCATTTAAAAAACCTTTGAAATTCACTGAAAAAACCATAGGTTTCAGACATGTTATAGTTAGAAATTAGCATTTAAAAAAACCTTTGAAATTCACTGAAAAAACCATAGGTTTCAGGCACGTTATAGTTAGAAATTAGCATTTAAAAACCTTTGAAATTCACTGAAAAAACCATAGGTTTCAGACACGTTATAGTTAGAAATTTGTATTTAAAAAACCTTTGAAATTCACAGAAAAAACCATAGGTTTTAGGGACAGTCATAGTTAGTTGGACATTGCACTCGTACAAAACCCGTGAAATTCCCCGTTATAGTTAGTTCAGCTAACTATAACTCGCGCCCCGCAATGCACTGCTGATGACATCACATATTACATCACTCATGACATGGTCAGTGACATCACTGATGACATCACTGATGACATCTCAAATGACATCACTGATGACATCATCCATGTGATAATTTCATGCATCTTCTCACACCCTAATATAACTTTTGATACACCCACTGTAAATTACAGACTGCCATTCTCAAAACCATAGACACTCCAACACCAATAACTACATACCCACTCACTGATTCTTAGGTCTACACACACATCCACTCACTCACCCGTACAGTCACTCATACTTACGGTCACTCAGTACAGGACTATCATATGCACTCATACACCTACATAGACACTCACACACCGCCACTCATCCATAGAGGTACTCACACACCTAGTCAGTCATGCAAATAATTAATCACACTGCCATTTACTCACCTATACAGTTATACACACACCAGCTCACTTACTCATACAAATACTAGCACATTCTTACGCTCTTATACAATCACTGATACAAGCACACACTCATCCATACAGTCACTCTCACAATCACAATCACACACTCTGCTTATAGCTATTTATATACTCCAACACAAATATATACTGCCTTTCACATATGTAGTTACTCACACATGTACCACTGAGATATACATTCACTCACTAACACACCCATACACACACTCACCCACCCATACAGTCCATCACAGATGCACTCTTGAAACCATGCACCCAGTGAATCACCCATTGATACATCTATGTGCAGTCACACACACCCCATCCACACAAACACTCAGGCACCCATACAGATACTCAGACAACCAATCAATAACTCATAGACACTCATGTAGCTATTTACAAACCCATGCAGCCACTTACACACCAACAGACAGACGGATAAAGACATTCACACAGTTTAGTCACTAACCCATGCATTTAGTAAGATACGTTTAATCACTCACTTATAGAGTCAGTCACGCACCTACTAAATCATCCATCCAGACACTTATACACCCACTCATTATTCAATACACCTTGGCATATATATTAAACATATTTAAACTTTATAGAAACACACAGTCACTGCATGATGTCATCAGTGATGTTTTTTGAGATGTCATCAGTGATGTCATCAGTGATGTCACTGACCATGTCATGAGTGATGTAATATGTGACGTCATCAGCAGTGCATTGCGGGGGCGCGAGTTATAGTTAGCTGAACTAACTATAACGGGGGAATTTCACGGGTTTTGTACGAGTGCAATGTCCAACTAACTATAACTGTCCCTAAAACCTATGGTTTTTTCAGTGAATATTTATAAATATAGATCCACAAAACGGTCCTTAGCGAGGGGAACACTGAACAGCTGGTGCTTGCGGCGAGAAAAGTGCCAATTCTCGCACTAATATTATTACAAACTTTAAAAAGTACGCAGCACTCTTCTTGGCCTATATAACTCTTTATTAGACCATCACTCTCCTCCTCCTACGCGTTTCGAACAAACCGTTCTTGATCACGGTAGTTCGAAACGTGTAGGAGGAGGAGAGTGATGGTCTAGTAAAGAGTTATATTAGCCAAGAAGAGTGCTGCGTACTTTTTAAAGTTTGTGATAATATATATATATATATATATAGATATATATATATATATATATATATATATATATATAGTAACTATCTATTCCTGTGTGTATTGTTTGCATTTCATTTGTAATGGCTTCGCTTGGAGCACCTGTTTGTTTGTATACATCATGATGATCAGTCCCTTGCAAGAATGATTTAAAATACAAGACTGTAACATCTGAACTATTGCTGAAAATAATTTTTGGGCTAAAAAATAATCTGTTGCTTGAAAGGTTTTGCTGAGAGTATAAATTGGATCCATTCCTTGGGTAAATGTAAAATCCATGACTATAGAAATAGTTTTTTTATTGAAGTATAATCGTGGTAGTTGTTATGGTCCTCACATCGCAGCACATGATCAGCGGCTACACCACCACCAACTCTGCACAACGCACCTCGAAGCAAATCTCCCCAATGAAGCCCCTGTGGCTCCACCTACCCGACGCAGCATGATGCATCTCACTGCCCACACCCCAGCTTCTGATCGCTGGCTTTGAAAGCACTCACTCACCCAGCGCGATGCATCTCAATGCAGAACTACCCTACACAGCTCCTGTTTAATGGTTCCTCACCGCAGCATGACTCAATACGACACAAACTTTGCGTCTTGATTCCATGGGCACAAGGTATTGTCTTAGCGGACCAAGGGGCATATTAGCAAGACCGGCGATAAAATTATCGCCGTTTTAGCGGCAGGAAACTGCCGCTAAAACGGCGATAATGGGCTTGCTAATATGCGTTATATGTGCAGGACATCTAACCTGGGCTTCTATTGGAATTCTATAACGCATATTAGCAAGCCCATTATCGCCGTTTTAGCGGCAGTTTCCTGCCGCTAAAACGGCGATAATTTTATCGCTGGTCTTGCTAATGTACCCCCAAACTCGGTCCTGTACCTGGCCTGCACTCCATCAGAGTCGGACTGAACTTGTGACTTGGTCCTGGTCTAGCATAACCAAATACCCACAATTGATGCTATATGCTTTTAGACGTTAATTAGTAAATATTGTATATTAATTGTATTAATTAAAAAATTATTAATTGAATTAGGATTTAAATGAAATAAAAATAATTTATTTCAATGTAATTTAATAGATGTCTAATAATGTTTGAATGACGATACCCTTAGCCTTATCACGAGTCTAGCCATACCTCAACGAACGGTAATATTCTTATAGTAATAACTTGCATTATATTTTCATTAAATGATTTGTTACATGTAAGTCCCCATCCACAGAAGGAAATTTACTCCCACGAAAGCATCTATTTGTCTCCATTCTTTTTAGTTTGTGAAACTGATGTTTTTGAATTACAAAAGTAATTTTGCAATCGGAAGAAGCCACTTGCCTTTGTGAGTCAAACTTACTCGCTAACAGATGTTCACGAATGAGGGCATTTATCTGACCTTTTCTGTATTTATTTTACATCACATTATTAAATCGCTTTATGCATGCTTTCTTTAAATACTGACGTCAGACACATATAGAATATTTTGAATGAGGTGGGAAAGTAGAAGGAAACATAAACTGAGTAACCAAGCTCTTTTTTATCCACCGATAAAGCTATTAAATAGAAGAAAAAGTGTAGAAAAAGTCGAAAGTTAAAACCAGCAATAAAAAAAGATACACTAGTTTCAACAGAACACGCACCGTGGGAAGCAATTGATGGAGGATTGTTACATGGACCTTTTATGAAAAAAGATGAATTAAAAGTCAATACCTATTCTAGAGAAGACATCTTCATCAAATACGAAACGAAATTAAATTTCACAGCAGCACAGAGAGCAGGAATGGAACACTTCTCCCAGACAAAATTAATTACGCAGGTCAGCCTATGTAAACCGCATAATTAAATTTAAATGGCCTAATGACAACAATAAGATTAAATGAGTTTGCAGGACAAGACAATAATGTGAAGCCAATGTGAAAATATCAGCCGTTAAGCAGAAATAAATTGAGTGTGGATCAAGGGAAGTGGCAGACCTTATGAGATCAGTAAGTGTTTGATAATACACTCATCGCTCCAGTCTTAGGATATTTAGAGGTAAGTAAGTTTAAGAATTACAACTATTCCATGGGTGTAGAAGTTAATTTCTTATGGAACAAACCGAGATTTCCTCACAACACTTTTTGACAAAGCACAAAGTTATGTCGCAAGAGCAGCATGTGTGCAAATCCAAGTGCACATATTCGTTTTCCACAATGTGCACTTACGGCGAGCCATTGTGAGTCATGTGCAGGGAGCCAGTCACAGCTCTAGGAATCAAGCTCTGTGTCACCACAGAATTTTGAGTTCTGACCTGGCTCCAGGCGCTCACAGAGCAGGTACACGTACACATGGGAACAAGTATTTCTCCTGCTGCATTGTCTAACCAAGTACACCAACCATCTTGAAAGGTCTATGGAAATCTTTGCGATTTGAGAAATATGTTGCCTGTTGCTATAGTTATTTAGAGTTAGTGAGAAAGTGCCGTCAGGGTGGTCTTGTATGTGAATACGACAATATGGGATCTGCAAAATTGTTTCTTCTCCTCATCCATCCTGTGTGCCTCATGTGTGACGCATGTAATGCCTAAATGGAGCAGTTTAATTTTGTTTCGACAGCTTTTGTGGAAATTTCCCCCATAAACTAATTTCAGTCAGAAAAAACTTTTTCAGTCAGAAAAAGATTAGGTATGGGCCTCATTCATGCCTATACTCCACTTTATGGTAATAAGTCGTTTCCAACTATTTTCAATGATGGGTATATGAAAACTTGGCAGGATAAGGGTATTATGATGGTTGGAGATATTATGGATGAGACAGGGATGAGGACTTTTGATGCAATTAAGGATTCTTTTGTAATTGACAACCGACAATTTTTTAAATATCTCCAAGTGAGAGATTTCTTAGGGAGGAAAGTAGGGGGCAGTAGCGGCTTTGCTCGAATAGGTCTAGTGGAACTGCTTCTTAAGGGATCAGGTACCCTTGGGGTTATCTATAAGAGGCTCAACGAGAATATGAAGGACGATCTATCTAAGCATAGTGATCGTTGGCAGGAGAGATTTTCTGTTAGTTCGGGGGAACCAGAAGAGGCTCTTTTTATGGCCCAAACTTCTTTTATTGCTGCTAATCTTCAACTGCAATATTTTAAGACCTGGTTTAACTTATATATAACGCCAGAGAAGATCTCAAAATGGGGCGGGGATGTGGGCTCTACCTGTCCTCGGTGTAAGCTTGTAGCGGCTGACATTGTGCATATGTTTGCTACCTGCCCCGATCTGGTTGAGATCAAGAGGGAAGTGGGTGCAATGTTAGAATCTCAGATAGGACAGCGAATTGAGATGACATCGCAGCTGATTGTACTAGGGTTGAGTTGCCCTCAACTAGCTGGTCGGGTTCGGACTTTTCTTTTTATTGCAATGACTGATTTAGGCTCTGCCTAGCTACTCACTGGCTCGATCCTGTGCCACCCACAAGTCAACAATGGCTGGGTAGATTCTTGGCAGTTTTTAGGCTGGAAACTGCAGTATATGCTAGAAAGGGGCCAAGAGCCAGTGCTAAGGGGAGGGAAATTTGGGCCCCTCTCCTAAGATGGGTCGGACAATCTGAGCGTTGAGGATGATGATGGTGGCGATAGGTGATGAGTATATTTATGGGTTATTAGGGTTTATCAATATTATGACATATCTAGGATTGCAGCAAGAGGATGTCGGGGTCTATATATGTATATGTATATATATGTATTTGTATATTTGCTCTGCCTGGGAGTGTTTCTTCCTTTTTTTCTTTTTTTTTTTGTTTTCTTTTCTGTTCTCTTTTGTTTCTCATTTAAAGGGATATGGTTTTTTCTCTTTCTCTCGTTTTTTCTTGGCTTTCTGCCGCATTGACCAGCCGGGGTGGGGTGGGGGGGATAGTCCAGGGTGGGGGAGGAGGTTTTCCCGGGGGGTGGTCATGGTCAGTTTCATATGTGTGGTTTTTTCTGGTTTGTTTCGTCTAAAATTCAATAAAAAATTTGGAAAAAAAAGGAAAGAAAAAAAAAAAGAAAAAACTAATGCTGGGTTCATAATGGGAGCCAGCGGGGGCATACAAATGTGGTGACAGGTCCACCAGGCCAGACCAGTATGGTGGCAGTGTCATCGCTAATGGTATTTCCGAGTATAGACTCCCAAGTAGAGTCCATATTTTAAAACAACACAATTAATGACCCCAATGCCCTGGGATAATCTTCCACATCATGAGGAAGATTTCTGAACTTTTCAGTTTGGGGCCACCATTTTGGATGGGGCCAGCCTGAACCGAATTGACATGAGTGTAAATGTACTCAGAGGAGCCACCCTACATTTGGTGATGCCATTTCCGCTGGTGTTAATTTCCCATTAAGTGTTTTCCTTATGGTGTAGCAGGTGTCAGTAGCAGTAATGGTATAGAGAAGAGGGGTTAACAGAATATCTGACAATTGTTTATGAACGGCCTTTTAACGCCTTCCACCTAATAAGGCCGTAAGCATCATGCGGGTTCAAATAAGCTCTGAATCTACAGTAGAAATGTCTACTCACATGAGAACCTTCAGAAACAATAGTGATGTATGTGTTTGTACATCTATTGCGATTGATGTGGACAGCAATAGGAGGAAATTCCTGCTGTGCCATAACTTGATTTTTAAATGGGTTCATAGTACTTGCTTCATCTTACCTGAACACACTGGCAAGGCCTATATAGGTGACTGCAAAGCATTGGTTGTACCCTAAAGGGGCAATTCAGAATGCACTCCAAGTTATGCCATTGGGTTGTCTGTTTGCACCAGTGTTATAAAAACAGCATGTCTAAACTCCAGATGTCTGTAGCCATGTTCTGCTATGCTGCGCAAAGTTATGGAGATTTGGATTGTTTACTGATTCCTAGAGGAGGTGTGGTGTGAGGTGTATGCTGGAGCATGTTTTATTTGTTTATCCTGCTCTGCTATTGCACTGCCGTAAATGCTAAGACTTTTATTTCTGAAATTGTCGGAGCGATTCTCCTCTGAGGTTTTACAATTAATGTTTATTTCGCCCAATGGAATGTTTTTATGTCAAAGTTTTAGCTTTTTAAAAAGTTTCTTAAACCTATGTTGACTTTTTCGTATGAACTAGATTATAAGATGTTAATGTTTCTTATGACTCTTATGCCTTCATTAATTTTTTGCTTCTCTGAAGATATTGATGTTTAATGTCTTTCACTATATATTATATTGTTCCGTGTATTTCTTCTTTATTCTTATATGGACCTCTTTGGAGTTCCAAATCATGAAAATAAACTTGAACTTGTGTATGCTGGCCACACAATCTAGTTTCCCAAGTGGCAGCCATAGCAGCCAGATTTCAATTACGTAACATTCAAACTATCTATCTATACATTTCCTTCGACACAGCTAAGACACTGATAGCTACACATGTCCTTAGCAAACTTGACTACTGAAACAGTCTTTTTGTGGTTCTCCCCCTATAGTCTCTACATAACCAGACGAGGTGTGAAACATCAATTAGGACCCTCTCTAACCTTCCCAAACACACTTCCACCTCCAAGTACCATCTTGTAGCCAGTTAACTGTCTAGAAAGAATAGATATTGCTACAATTCAATGGTAGCTAGTGTTCTTTGAAAGTGATGTGGTGTAAACACTGTTGTTTAGTTCCTAGAAACCTATATAGGATTTGCACGTTGCGATAACATATACTGTAGGATTGGAGTCAGACTGAGTCTGGACACCCCTAACGAATATGTCAGCCTGTATACCAGCTAGCTCACAGTATAACTAGAAACTGCTCTTACCAAGGAGAGAATAGTTCTTGGCAACTATTGAACATGACAACCCTGATCCCTCAGAATCGTGAAAACAGTGTACTACTTTTCACTCAGTCACTCGTGTTCACTTCGTCTCAGAGAGATACAAAGAATAAACAGTGGGACTTTTTTCAATAAGCATTTATTGAACCAGCGTCATTCTAGTGTAAAATAGGTGTGCTGAAACAACCATTAGACAGTAACAGATATAAATGATTATAAGCACTAACAGAGTAAAAGGATGGTAGATTTCTACCATCGTGCTAAAACAATGAATACAGGCAAGTATATAAAATACATGACAGTAGAATGCATACTCCTACGAGGCGCCCCTAACTAGATGTACCTAAGAGTACCTAGCATAAATGTGGGTGTAAAGCCAAGAATCCCTCTAGGATAAAGTCAACCTCATTACCTGAAGTGAGAGACTGTGGGACCCCGTCTTGGTCTCGAGTTGAACACTCCGCAAGGGATGTTAGACCACTGCGAGCTGGAGTATCTGCTGCAGGAGCCTCAGCATCTCGCATCAGTGTGTCGGCATGGAAGTCCTTTACTCCTCTGACTATCTCAGCAAGAGATGATGTATATACCCAAAGTGGTACCCCCTGAGGACATACCTTGCTGTGTCATGTCGGACTGGGATGACGGAAGGAATGACCCTTATACTTAGTTATTATGCAGGAGATGGTAGGCCTGATTTCCTGCTGTGATTCCAAGAATCCTCATGCCTAATGAATGAGGCTTAAGCTTTTCGGAGAAAACCCCATGTCATCTTTGGACATTACTGTAACTAGGTAAAAGGTCAGTACTAAGAACCGTTATGTAGTGTAATGGTAATACTTAAAGAGTAACATTTTTAAAAAATGCTAAAAAAGAAAAATAGTGCATGCGATAAAAGTCTGTACTAAATAAGTTCGTATACATATATATAATTGAAATAAAAGAGGGTATTGAATGGTTGCCGCTGGTGTCTTATTTGAATTACAGACCACCCATGAAGAAGGGCGAACGGCCTGAAACGCGTCGGCGGTGAGATTGTTTGGAGGTTGTGAGGGAGAGATGCAGGCTGCCCTGGGCTGTGCCTCCATTCGAGGGGTAACTCTTTTGCAGCAACTACAGTGATCGGCCCCAGGTCACGGATGGCACCACCACTTTGATTTTTGTGGGACCGCGGCCGTCATGGATCAAGAACGGCATGCGGTACGGGGTATCCTTATGTGCATCCCAGAGACTCTCGTCAATTCCCCATGAAATTGCTTTTTCTCAAATGGACTGTATGCCAGCACCCCACATGGGGTTTGATTGTAGACAACTACTAGCCCCATAATTCATCATGATTGGAATTAATTGAAATAAAAGAGGGTATTGAATGGTTGCCGCTGGCGTCTTATTTGAATTACAGACCGCCCATGAAGAAGGGCGAACGGCCTGAAAGCGCGTCGGCGGTGAGATTGTTTGGAGGTTGTGAGGGAGAGATGCAGGCTGCCCTGGGCTGTGCCTCCATTCGAGGGGTAACTCTTTTGCAGCATATATATATATATATATATATATATATATATATATATATATATATATTATCTACTGGCGGTCGCCAGTAGATAGTTATAGTTACAACCTATTATCCATAGGAAATCCGCGACATTCTATTTGAAATAACTCTCTTGCCGGTTGACGTATCTTCGCGATATTTTCAAACTTTGTGGCCCGCTCCGGTCCGCTCCTACCCTGAAAGTCTCGGGGGATTCGTCAAGCGGGGCCGAGAAAAAGGGGGTCCCAAAACGCGTTTTCCCCATGCAATTTTCCATAGGAAACTTTAGACACGGCTACAGCCCGAACTGCTGAACGGAATTACACCAAATTTGGCAAAGAGGTAGTTCTTGGTTCAGAAAGAACCCTTTTTGTTAAATGGTGTAAATCCGTTCAGTAGTTGCTGAGAATATCAAAAGTAAAAGATAGTGATATCTATGGCCGAGTAGGGTCCGCGTACCCTCCCGATCACGAGCTGCATGTTAATTGGCTGTCAGCTGGCTGTCAACATTCCGATTCAGGAAATGTTGGCAGCCATTTTGTCCCTCGGTAGAACCGAGGGACAGAAACAAGTGCGCAAAGCGCACAAAGGGGCAGGGTAGAAACACCCTGACCCCTAGGTTTGCTCAGGGGGTCCCACAAGGACCCCCTGGGCAAAAAATAAAAATAATTTTTTTAAAAATCGGCAGGATGCGCTCAGGGTGCGCGAATCCTGCCGGAAAAATCGAGCGCGGTCTCCGCGCTTCGATTGTATTTTGCCCCGGGTGGCCCAAGTCCCGGGGGCATGGTGGGGGGTTTAATTTTATGTGTGGGGGCCTCAAGGGCCCTCAAGCCCGGGGACCGCCACCCCCGGGGCTTTTTTAAAAATGGTGCGGGAAGGCTCTGAGCCCTCCCGCAGCCCCGGGGACCACCACCTCCCCGGGGCTTTTTTTCATTAATTGAACAACCTGTGTGGGGGGCTCCAGCCCCCACACGCCCGGGACCGCCACCTCCCGGGGCACTAACAAATTAAAATGGGGGTCCGTTTCGGACCCCGAAGCCCGGGGACCACCACCTCCCCGGGGCTGTGCTGATGTAGGGAGGGGGCCGTGCGGCCCCCCTCCTGGAGCCCTTGATGGCCCTGGGGACCGCCACCCCCAGGGCCGGCTCCTGCAGTGTCCCGGGGTGCCTACCCCTGGGACACTGTAGTTTGCTATGGCAGGACGGGAGCCTCGCGGCTCCCGTCCTGCCATAGCAAACTGCTTTGGATATTGGAAGAGAGAGCAGGGAAACCTGCTCTCTCTTCCAATATCCAAAGCACATTGCTTTTCCACATGGGGAGCAGCATGTCAGCTGCTCCCCATGTGGAACTAGCAATGCCGGCTCCCAAGGGACGTGGGAGCCGGCGGGACTGTGGGGGGATTGGGGACCCCCACAGTCCCCAACGGAGAGGGCCAGCCCCGGGGATGGGGTCCCCGGGGCAAGTAGTGGCCCAGGAGGGGGCCACGCGGCCCCCTCCCCAAAAAAGAAAAAAAACAAAAACAAAAAAAAAATGGAAAGGCCGGCCCCGGGGATGGGGTCCCCGGGCCCTTAAATGGCCTGAGGAGGGGGCCACGCAGCCCCCATCCCAAGAAAATAAAAAGGCCATGCCCCGGGGGATGGGGTCCCCGGGGCCAATACAGGCCCAGGGAAGGGTGGCCACGCGGCCCTCTTCCCGTTTTTTTTTTAAATTAAATTAAGAAAGGGGTAAGGCCCTGGGGGATGGGGTCCCCAGGGCCCAAAAACAGGAAAAAGGAAGGGGGCCACACAGCCCCCTTCAGGGACAAAAAACGATCGGGCCCGCAGGCCCCGCCCCTTCCTTCACCACTCTGCAAACGCGCCCCCTGGCGCGTTTGCAGAGGGGAACGAATTCCCCTTGAATACTGGGGGTCCCTGGGGGCCAACTAGCCCACCAGGAACCTCCAATATGCGCCAGGGGGCTGTGTTGCAGAGACGTGTAGAGAGGCCACACCCCTTTTTACACCTCTCTTCAACGCAGCTCTGTGGCGCTTTTTGGAGGTTATGGTGGGCTAGTTGGACTCCGGGGACCCTCAGGATTCAAGGGACTTAATCCCCAGCTTAAAACGCGCCACGGGGCGCGTTTGCACAGTGGTGAAGGGAGGGGCGGGGCTTCAGGTGACATGTGTGCAAACAGGCCCCGTGGCGCGTTTTAAGATGGGGAATTAAATCCCCTTCAATCCTGAGGGTCCCTGGGGGCCAACTAGCCCAACAGGTACATCCAGAAAGCGCCACAGAGCTGCGTTGCAGAGAGGTGTAAAAGGGGTGTGGCCTCTCTACACGTCTCTGCAACGCAGCCCCTGGCGCATATTGGAGGTTCCTGGTGGGCTAGTTGGCCCCTAGGGACCCTCAGGATTCAAGGGGACTTAATCCCCCAACTTAAAACGCGCCACGGGGCGCGTTTGCACAGATGTCACCTCAGGCCCCGCCCCCTCCCTTCACCATTGTGCAAATGTTCTTCTAAAATCATCCGAAATACGAATTCCGATTTACTCACCTGTTATCAGGAGAGACCTCAGTGCTGTATCTTTCAGCCCAGTACTGGTCCTGAAAAGTAATTTTAACCGTATTTACCAGTAACTTGAATTTCCTTCCATAGGCTAACATTGACTGGTTTCACTTGGAAATTCTTCTAAGTGTGGAGTTTTGGAACTTTAAAATATTCCTCTAAAATCAGCCGAAATACGAATTCCGATTTACTCACCTGTTATCAGGAGAGACCTCAGTGCTGCATCTTTCAGCCCAGTACTGGTCCTGAAAAGTAATTTTAACCGTACTTACCGGTAACTTGAATTTCCTTCATAGGCTAACATTGACTGGTTTCACTTGGAAATTCTTCTAAGTGTGGAGTTTTGGAACTTTAAAATATTCCTCTAAAATCAGCCGAAATACGAATTCCGATTTACTCACCTGTTATCAGGAGAGACCTCAGTGCTGCATCTTTCAGCCCAGTACTGATCCTCAAAAGTAATTTTAACCGTACTTACCAGTAACTTGAATTTCCTTCCATACGATATCATTGCCTGCTTTTTGCTGAAAAAGTTTCTAAGTGTTGATTTTTGAAACATACAAATATTCCTCTAAAATCAGCCGAAATGCGAATTCCGATTTACTCACCTGTTATAAGGAGAGACCTCAGTGCTGTATCTTTCAGCCCAGTACTGGTCCTGAAAAGTAATTTTAACCGTACTTACCAGTAACTTGAATTTCCTTCCATAGGCTAACATTGACTGGTTTCACTTGGAAATTCTTCTAAGTGTGGAGTTTTGGAACTTTAAAATATTCCTCTAAAATCAGCCGAAATACGAATTCCGATTTACTCACCTGTTATCAGGAGAGACCTCAGTGCTGCATCTTTCAGCCCAGTACTAATCCTGAAAAGTAATTTTAACCGTACTTACCAGTAACTTATATTTTCTTCCATAGGAATCCATTGTCTGGTTTTCAGCAAAAAAGTTTCAAAGTGTTGATTTTTACAAACTACAAATATTCCTTAAAAATCACCTGTATGACTTAAACGCATTCTTTCAACTGTTTACAGGAGATGCACCAGTGCTGGATCCAGGATCCAACACTGAGTAAGAAAAAGTAACGATAACAGTTTTTACCTGCTAAGTGAATTTCCTTCCATAGGATAACATTGGTGATTCTATGAGAAAAAGTTTCTAAGTGTCAACTTTTAAAATACAATAATATTCCTTAAAAATCACGACTGTAACCAAAACGCTTTTACTCAACTGTTTACAGGAGATGTACCAGGACTGAATCTAGGATCCAGTCCTGTGGTTAGAAAAGTAATCCATAAAGTAACTAATTGCATTTAACTAGAAATTCACATTGAGCTGAATGTTGCATTGTGTTTGAAAATGTGTTGCCCATTGCAACAACTGTAACTACTGTACTTAAAAGTCTATTGCCTATGTGCAAAGTATTTAAACTAAAGTAATTCATTCTGAGAAAGTATTTTTTGTAATGTAATGTATAATGTAATTACAATGTAATTTAAAAAATAAAATCTGTAAAAAAAATTGTTTCTAAAAATGTAGTAAATCAGTATGAAAAAAATTAATATAACAATTAATACATTTAAAAATTGTCATTTACAAAACCTTTGAAATTCACTGAAAAAACCGTAGGTTTCAGGCACGTTATAGTTAGAAATTAGCATTTAAAAAACCTTTGAAATTCACTGAAAAAACCATAGGTTTCAGACACGTTATAGTTACAAATTAGCATTTAAAAAACCTTTGAAATTCACTGAAAAAACCATAGGTTTCAGACACGTTATAGTTACAAATTAGCATTTAAAAAACCTTTGAAATTCACTGAAAAAACCATAGGTTTTAGGGACAGTTATAGTTACTTGGACATTGCACTCGTACAAAACCCGTGAAATTCCCCCGTTATAGTTAGTTCAGCTAACTATAACTCGCGCCCACAATGCACTGCTGATGACGTCACATATTACATCACTCATGACATGGTCAGTGACATCACTGATGACATCACTGATGACATCTCAAATGACATCACTGATGACATCATCCACGTGATAATCTGATGCACCTCCTCACACCCTAATATAATCTTTGATACACCCACTCTAAATTACAGACTGCCATTCGCAAAACCATAGACACTCCAACACCAATAACTACATACCCACTCACTGATTCTTAGGTCTACACACACACACATCCACTCACTCACCCGTACAGTCACTCATACTTACGGTCACTCAGTACAGGACTATCATATGCACTCTTACTCCTATATAGACACTCAAACAACGCCACTCATCCATAGAGATACTCAGACACCTAGTCAGTCATGCAAATAATTAAACACACTGCCATTTACTCACCTATACAGTTATACACACACCAGCTCACTTACTCATACAAATAGTAGCACATTGTTACGCTCTTATACAATCACTGATACAAGCACACACTCATCCATACAGCCACTATCACAATCACTCACTCTTGCTTATAGCTATTTATATACTCCAACACACATATATACTGCCTTTCACATATGTAGTTACTCACACATGTACCACTGGGACATACATTCACTCACTAACACACTCTTACACACACTTACCCACCCATACAGTCTATCACAGATGCACTCTTGAAACCATCCACCCAGTGAATCACCCACTCACACATCTATGCACAGAGTTGCACACACCCCTCCCACACAAACACTCAGGCACCCATACAGATACTCAGACAAGCATTCAATAACTCATATAGACACTCATTTAGCTATTCACAAACACATGCAGCCACTTACACAGCAACAGACAGACGGATACAGACATTCACCCAGTTTAGTCACTAACCCATGCATTCAGTAAGATACGTTAAATCACTCACTTATAGAGTCAGTCACGCACCTACTAAATCATCCATACAGACACTTACACACCCACTCATTCTTCAATACGTCTTTTCCTATATATATTAAAAATATTTAAACTTTACAGAAACACACAGTCACTGGATGATGTCATCAGTGATGTCATTTGAGATGTCATCAGTGATGTCATCAGTGATGTCACTGACCATGTCATGAGTGATGTAATATGTGACGTCATCAGCAGTGCATTGCGGGGCGCGAGTTATAGTTAGCTGAACTAACTATAACGGGGGAATTTCACGGGTTTTGTACGAGTGCAATGTCCAAGTAACTATAACTGTCCCTAAAACCTATGGTTTTTTCAGTGAATATATATATATATATATATATATTTATTGTCCGAACAATGAGAAACTGAAAGCCATGCAGTTTAGTCAAAGTGTCTTGTTTAAAATTCCAAGTTTGGTTGTTTTTGAAAAAGGCCGAAATTTCCCAGCACACGATGAGCCTAATGTTTATGTGTCCAAGCTGAGAAATGCAACATCACAGTTGCCTGCAATCGCAGACAACAATCCCTGCAACACCTCGCAGATCAGGTCAATCAAGCACAGATGTTCCTCCGTATTCACCACAGCCGATGCTGGGGATGTACTAGTGTCATCCGAGGCCTGGGTATTTGTTGAAGAGCCGGGATCCTTCCCGACAGGAGCTGAAGCATCCCGTGGTGGCTCTAAGAATGCAGACATCAACATTGGAATAAGCTGAGGACACTGCAGAACATGGGCCGTTATCGGGTCCAGTAAAGCATCAACGTCCATGGCGCAAGTGTTGGAAGTGTTAGACAGAGATCCAACATGCATTCTTGTCCGCAGAACAGGCATTGGAGGACAGGCTGAATACAGTCGATCCAGACTGGTCTAAATGACAAGAACCAAGACTCACTCAGTTCTTGAAGACGAGGTGCGCCCAGATGGATTACCATGTGATCACTGTATCGGCGCTCCAAGAGCGTGTGTTCCATATCCTTGGTGACTGGGACGTCCATTGCGTAGCAGAAAAAGGACAATCAGGATACCTGCTATTAAAAACAGGATCAGCGGAAACCCTCCAAAAATGCTTCCAAATATGGAGTGTATAATGTTGGGAACAACTCCAAGGATTGTCTGAAAGGTGCTTAACAGTCCAGAACCTATGGTGTTAAATAGGTGGACAATACCTGTCGTATCAGACATGTTAAAGGTACGTTGTACCATTTCTGTGAAATGGAAAGGGCAGTTTGTTCATATCAGTGCCTGTATCTCAGCCGAGGACCTTGCAACCTGGCGATCATAAGTTTCTCGGGCGGAGGTTAAGGGCACGGTTTGTTGTAAAAGCATGGTTTTCATTCTGTTCAGAGTATCAAACCGTATATAGGAAACATTCAATGAAGGCCATAACGGCACCACCCTGATTGTGTGGGTCGATGAAAACAATACTTGCATACAGCAAGTAACCCTGGAGCTTACAGTGACAAGATATGCGATGCCCGGGAGCATACCACAACAACCTTGATCATTCAGCATCAAGTAACACCCATTTGAAAGTAACTCGAACAACGATTAATAAAGGCAGATGGGGAACCTTTCAAATGACAGGATAAGTTAGCAACCGAACCATTACAGGCCCCATGAAGCATGATATCCTGGCATATGAGAGATACACTTAAGGAATTCTCGCAGTTGGTTCCGCTAAGAAACACTTCCGTGTCCCCATTCCTGCATCAAAATCTGTATGGTAATTCCCAAGATTCCTTGATGAATTCCCTACCCATCGCTTTTTATCTGCCTGCCTGGTGTTGTTCTAGGCAATACAGAAACTGGAAATTTGTGACCGGTAGTGTTATATGGCCATAGAATAACCATTCCGTGGACGGTGACTCTGCCACAGTAAAAGGTAACTTGTCCAGTTTTTCAATATGCAGCATTGTATATTTTGCTCCCCTTTGTGCCATTGTAAACTGTTTTTCAGTTAGATTGTACGCTGAAAATAGAGATGTACTATTGATAAATCGCCAAGGCACATAACCAGTGTGCAATGATTGCAGCGTCCAGCTTAATAGCATAATAGAACGTAATTGTGATTGTCCGTGTTGTAGTATGGACAAGTCTTGTTCTAGTATATCTATAGCAGAAGATACAATGTTGCCCAGTGAATAAATCCTGGAGGTTAATGTAGTCAGACCATTGTCAACTACTGCTAACGCCTTATCTAGGTTAACCTTATCTATTTCACGAAGTCTCTCCGCAGCTTCTTGTTGAGATATTTTCCAGATTTCATTATAGAAAGCGTAATAGAAACGTTTCTGAGGAGGCTTTAGGGGACCTAGAAAAAAATCAATTTTTTTACAATCGCACAAGCGGCGCTGTTTTGCTGTTTACTTCCTATGGCCGGCTGAGCAGATCCGTCAGTGTAAATAATGTATTCATACTGATCTAGAGGCATTATTTCATTTGGGAGAGAATATTCTTGTTCACATTGCAGGAATGCTTGTGTTTTTAGCCTTGGGTCATATCTGTATTCTACATCCGTTGCAGTGAGAGAATTTGTCCATTGTATCCATCTTGGATGTAAGGCTTTTGCATTAGGAACGCTAGCATTTGTAGCAGCCTCTAAGGCAGGTACTGAAGTTAAATCAATTATTAGTTTCCCTTGAGCCAGTGCACTTTCTCTTACTACGTAACAAAACAACAATGTCTCAACTGGAAATCATTTGAAAAGGGCAATTAAAATAGTAGTGTACATCACAAAGGGCGGAAGAAAAAGAAGGGAGACCACAACGGGAACGGTAAAGCGAAACAAGTATTATTTGTAGGTAGTTGTAACAGCACTACAATACAATTTAATATATGGTGACCATACCACACGACTGAGCACTGGGCGTGCTAGTGACAGTGAATGGCACAGTGACACAGGGGTGAAAAAATGACAGCGTGAACGGCGAAAGAGTAAGAACAAATAACAATGTGGTCAATAATACAATACAAATATATACTATTGGTATTTTTTGATTTGGGATAAATAAAGTGACCACAACAGCGCCAAAGTTCTGTGCTGGGTAGTCGACAGCGTTTCAACCTGATTAATTTCAGGTCATCATCAGGACAATGGTCACTAGTTTCAAAAATAGTGCTGTATAGGGGGGAAGGGAGAGGAGAGTAGGGTAAGCGGATTAATGGCCTGTAGCAGGAAGAAAAAGAAAAGAAAAGGCACATGAAGGGGGCATGAATGCGCAATATGGACCAGTTTCTTTTGATCACCTTACTGACCATGTTGCTGGAAGGGCTGTAGGTAGATACAAGCTTATCAAGATCGTTTCTCGGCCTGATGTCCCTCTTTATTTACCTGCCCACACAGATAATCACCAAGCTTCCGGCTCTTGCCAATATCCCGGGGAATTAAAGACCCCGCCCTGACTAATCTGCAGCCTTCCTGCTACCCAGGCCGGATTCTCCATTGACACAGGTAATTCACTCTTTGTCCCCTTCCAGCACCCCCCTCATCGAACCTAGGGGTTGCTGCAGGTCAATTTACACTTATTTGGTTCCTTTTCTCCCATCAGTTGGTTTTCGCTTGATTAACGCCTTGCCCATACTTGACTCACTCACCCTGTGGCCAGGCAACCATACTGATTGATCCTTCTCTGCTGGACCTTTAGGCCGCCCGCAAGACCTATTATATGCATACTTCAGGTAATTGTCCATTACCTGTGCCTTTTCTTTTCTTTTTCTTCCTGCTACGGGCCATTTATCCGCTTACCCTACTCTCCTCTCCCTTCCCCCCTATAAAGCACTATTTTTGAAACTAGTGACCATTGTCCTGATGATGACCTGAAATTAATCAGGTTAAAACACCGTCCACTACCCAGCACAGAACTTTGGTGCTTTGTGGTCAATTTATTTATCCCAAATCAAAAAATACTGATTGTATATATTTGTATTGTATTATTGACCACATTGTTATTTGTTCTTACTCTTTCGTCGTTCACGCTGTAATTTTTTCACCCCTGTGTCACTGTGCCATTCACTGTCACTAGCACGCCCAGTGCTCACTCGTGTGGTATGGTCACCATATATTGAATTGTATTGTAGTGCTGTTACAACTACCTACAAATAATACTTGTTTCGCTTTACCGTTCCCGTTGTGGTCTCCCTTCTTTTTCTCCCGCCCTTTGTGATGTACACTACTATTTTAATTGCCCTTTTCAAATGATTTCCAGCTGAGACATTGTTGTTTTGTTACAAACTTTACCCGGTCTCACCTGGGTTAACGGGTCCACTCCTGTAATTGTTCCTTTTTTCTTTCTCTTATTACAGCGGTCTGTACTGCTGTCAGTATTTTCTCTGTAGAAGCAAAGCGCATTTCAGCGTTTGTGTAAAAATGTGATTTGTATGCAATGGGTACTGTTTCACCTTCATTGAAGGTTAGGTAAGTATACCCAGATTGACCCGCTACAAAGCGGATCACTAGACTGCGTACGTTTACGCGTGTCTGCAAGTGTTTTGAAGCTATCATGTCAGCTTGTAGGGAACGAAGGATATCTGTGTGTTCCTGTGTCCAATGCCTAACCAAGAAATCAGGTCTTATTAAGTGTTCCTGTGTCCAATGCCTAACCGAGAAATCAGGTCTGATTAAGTCGTAGAAAGGTTTTAGGGCCATATGTATCAAGCCCATTTCCCGTTCGCAAACGGGCCGATTCTCAGAATCGGCCCGTTTGCGAACGGGAACAAGCCTTTTGGGATATATCATCCAAAAAGGCATTCGCAAAATAGAGAATCGCAAAAATTGCGATTCTCTATTTTGCGAATGCATTTAAGGAATAGCAAATTGCGATTCCTTAAATGAAATGTATGAAGCACCTAAGTTGTGCGATTATGGCTTAAGGAATCGCAAATTACCACCAACTACAGGTTGGTGGTAACTTGCGATTTCATTGAGAAATGCATTTTTTTGCATTTTTCAAAGTGGCATGTGGCGCACATACATGCCCTTAGGGCATGTATGTGCGCCACATGTGCACCCATGCTCATTTCAGGGGTGCAACAGGGTGTCCAAAGGACACCCTTGCAACCTTGAAATTGCATTCTCAATTTGCGATTCTCTAATTGCTAATCGCAAATTGAGAATGTCCTCCCATTCATTCCTATGGGTCTCTAGGCCCATAGGAATGAATGGGGAGGGTTTCCTTAACTGCGATTCGCAATTTGCGAATCGCAATTAAGGAATATGTAGGATTCGCAAATTTTCTTGCGAATCCTACATACATCTCGTTTGCGATTCTCAAATAGCGATTCTCAAAAATTCGCTATTTGAGAATCGCAAACACAAACTTTGATACATATGGCCCTTACTCTTTCTGCATAATCTAAAATGTATGTTCTGCCAAAGTTTAAAAATTCCAATATGGATTGTAAGTTTTTCAAAGATTTAGGAGGTTGGAGCAGCGCACACTTGTCTAAAAAGTTAGCTGCCAGGCTTTTTCCCTCACTTGATAACTCGTATCCTAAAAATAGGACATTGAGGTGGGCTATTTTTGATTTTTTGAAGTTGAATTTGTAGCCCTCAAAGGCAAACCCCAAAATGATGGTGCTCACCTTGGTCAAGTGATCCTGTAAATCATCATCTGTCAGATAAATATCATATACATAGGACAATGCCTCTTCGTCCAAATTCTGAAGTAATTCTGTTACCCTAGCGCTGAACAACCTGGGGCTATTCTTATACCCTTGGGGAGTCGACAAAATTGATGCTGGGAACCTAGCGCTGAGAATGCTGTTAAGTACCTGCTTTCAGGTGCTCTATTTTGGCAAAAAAATCCATTTGAGATATCCAGTGGTTTTTTTGGTATTTTTTTCACACAATTTTGTTCATTAATGCAGCACTATGTGCATTCTGTACTGCAAATGTTTTTGTGCATGTGTTTAGATGTCTGTAATCTAAGACTAGACGGTATGAATTGTCGGGTTTCATTACGGGAAACAAAGGATTATTCATTGGAATGGTGCAAGTTTCAATTACACCCTGGTATTCAATTTGATCTAAGATCTCCCTGATCTGTTTTTTCGCTTCTTGTTTTATTGGGTACTGTCTCTGGGGAGTTGGACTAGTTTTTACTGTGATTACGTGGTGTGGTGACTCAGCATCCCACCCAACATGGTTGCGATAAGGTGCTGGATCCAGGGCTACCGCCCACTCCAGTGCGTATGTATGTTTTAAGTATTTTGGAACGTGGTCGGAAAATAATGGTAAAATTACCGTTTCTCCCTTTGGGCAATCCATAACAATTTCAGGCGGCCTATCTTGTTCAGATAAAAGTATGTCATAGCCAAAAGTCAAGTTCTCCGAAAAAGAGACCTTTAACTTTTCTGGGTTCGTCCCCCTCCATTTGAAGTGTTATCTCATGTAACCTATGTGGGACACTTACCCTCGTATCAGGTGTTTCCACCGTGATGTGCTCATTCAACTCCGCTGTCACCAGACATTCCATCAGGGTCTGGCGAGCTATTGTTACTTCTGCTGCACTGTCTAGCATCATCAGAGCCCATTCCCCGTTCAGTATATGAGTCCTCAGAATTCTGGGCATGTTTAACTTTGAGACCTGCTACTTTCTTCTTTTTAAATCGAGGTTTAGATTGTGGCTTGTCTTCTTTTTTAGAAGGGTAGCTTGAAGCGTGTGGCTGTCTCTGGACTTTGTACGCTCTTCTTGTCTGTGTTCTGACCGTCCTTCTCTCTCGGAGTTTCTTGGTGAACCCTGAAAGGAACAAGAGGAACATGTATCACTATCCTGATACCTGTCAGGTTTTTTTATGTTATCTCTATTCCTGAGATTGTATCTCCTTTCGGAGTTCTCCTGCTGAGGAGACCCACTCCTAGATAGAGATCTATTTTCTCTAATCTTTTTGTTTTTATTATTATTATCCCATTTCTTCTTGGAAGAATCAGGTGCTTGCTTTGTGTTATCCTTTTCAGGACCACCCATGAGTTGTGGTTTTGTTCAGGAAGGGGTGGGAGCACACTGCTGACCTCCCAGCACAGTTCGCCCCTTAGCATTATGGTAAATGCAGTTTGTAGTGCACGCTTACTTGGTATTTTTCTGGAGTGTTCCACCAAAATTGGTGCAGGTTAGTGCTGTACATCTCTAGACACATGTGTTTCTGGATGTTATCCGTCATCAGTAGAGATCAAAAAACGATTTTCATCTGGGGTGGCTGAGCAGGTTGCCACAATTCTTACAGGTCTCAGTACCTCTCACAGGCGCACAGGTGCATCTCCACAAGCTCGTCAGCTCAATGGCTCAAGGGAGCCTTTTCAAACAGGAAGGGGTGGGAGCACACTGCTGACCTCCCAGCACAGTTCGCCCCTTAGCATTATGGTAAATGCAGTTTGTAGTGCACGCTTACTTGGTATTTTTCTGGAGTGTTCCACCAAAATTGGTGCAGGTTAGTGCTGTACATCTCTAGACACATGTGTTTCTGGATGTTATCCGTCATCAGTAGAGATCAAAAAACGATTTTCATCTGGGGTGGCTGAGCAGGTTGCCACAATTCTTACAGGTCTCAGTACCTCTCACAGGCGCACAGGTGCATCTCCACAAGCTCGTCAGCTCAATGGCTCAAGGGAGCCTTTTCAAACAGGAAGGGGTGGGAGCACACTGCTGACCTCCCAGCACAGTTCGCCCCTTAGCATTATGGTAAATGCAGTTTGTAGTGCACGCTTACTTGGTATTTTTCTGGAGTGTTCCACCAAAATTGGTGCAGGTTAGTGCTGTACATCTCTAGACACATGTGTTTCTGGATGTTATCCGTCATCAGTAGAGATCAAAAAACGATTTTCATCTGGGGTGGCTGAGCAGGTTGCCACAATTCTTACAGGTCTCAGTACCTCTCACAGGCGCACAGGTGCATCTCCACAAGCTCGTCAGCTCAAAGGCTCAAGGGAGCCTTTTCAAACAGGAAGGGGTGGGAGCACACTGCTGACCTCCCAGCACAGTTCGCCCCTTAGCATTATGGTAAATGCAGTTTGTAGTGCACGCTTACTTGGTATTTTTCTGGAGTGTTCCACCAAAATTGGTGCAGGTTAGTGCTGTACATCTCTAGACACATGTGTTTCTGGATGTTATCCGTCATCAGTAGAGATCAAAAAACGATTTTCATCTGGGGTGGCTGAGCAGGTTGCCACAATTCTTACAGGTCTCAGTACCTCTCACAGGCGCACAGGTGCATCTCCACAAGCTCGTCAGCTCAATGGCTCAAGGGAGCCTTTTCAAACAGGAAGGGGTGGGAGCACACTGCTGACCTCCCAGCACAGTTCGCCCCTTAGCATTATGGTAAATGCAGTTGTGGTTTTGTTGCTCTAGCTCCCAGACTATCTCTACCTAATTCAGCATAGGTGTCTGTGATAATTTTAGGTAATTCACGTTCCTGTTGTAAAGGAGTGAAATCCCTCAGGCATTGGCGTATTGCCACTGCTACTGCATACCCTTTGATATTAGCTAATATGATAGCTGATACTTGGGCAAAATTACCTAATAATTTCATCCCTAAGTTCAGAGCAGGTTTTGCTCCATACTTAGGGGCCCATTATGATAACGGGCGGATTGCCACCGCCCGTATGGAGGTGGCGATCCGCCCGCTATTTCCCTCCACCCGCCACACATTTTCCCCCACCATATTACTATGGCGGGGGGGACCCCGGCGGACGGAAAAACCGTCCGCCGCTTTTCCGCCGGTCGACTCGTCGACCGGCGGAAAAGGGGCATTATATGGTGGCGGTGTCTGCAAAACACCGCCATCCATATTATGATGCTGGCGGAGGTGTGCCTTTCCATGGCGGCGTTGCCGCCATGGAAAGGCATACAGTAATTGCAATTGGGGGCCTGTTGCGGGCCCCCAGGGTGTTGGGGGGTTGGGGGGTGCACATGGGGGGTACCCCCCTGCATTTGAATGCACAAGGTGGCAGGCACCACGCGGTGCCTGTCACCCTGTGCATGCAAATGCACAACATGCATTTCCAGCATTGTGGCGGGCGGTGCTGTGAGCACCGCCCGCCACAATGCTGAGTATAGGGGATGCCACCGCCACGGTGGCGGTGGCATCCTAATTGCAGGTGCGGGACCGCTGCACCCCTGGCGGACGGTCCCGCATTCCGTTACGGTGGCGGGCGGACTTTGTCCACCCGCCATCGTAATGGACCCCTTAGTCTGTATTTGTCTTAATACGTCTGGTACTACCGCTAATGAAGGGATACCATGAGTTCTGATATATATGGAAGCAAGAACTGTACCCCCAGTGGTACAATCATCTATCTGGCGAGCTATCCCCATTGGCAAGCAGATAGTTAGCATTCTGTGTTTTTCTTGAGGGCTTGTGTGTGGAAATACTGCCTCTAGCTTGTTATTTTCTGAACTATCCAGAATGGCATTTGTTCCCGTTTAGTGTGCATTCTACTCATAACTGCGTATAGCGTTTGTGGAGTAATTTTAGTTGTTGAACTCTGAATTTGACTTGTTTGTGTAGCTCTTGTTGGCTGAAGTGTGAGTGTTCTCATCACAAACTGTGTCATGTTCCTGTAGAGTTTTATTATTTCTTTGTTAAGTGTACGTAAGTCTGCTACTGGCATTGTGTCAATGTCCGGATGTGGTGTGTAAGCCACAAGGACAGGCCAAGTGGCCCCGTCTCTTCCAAGCAGACCTAGGGGCCGATTCCGATCTCGGCCAGTAGGGCTCCGAATCGGATTCGGCTTTACCGGATCCGATTCGGAGCCCTATTTCCCGACCGAATCGTACGTGCGTCCGGGCGAGCGAGTACGATGCGTGCGCTCACGAAATCTCCAACCGACTCGTTCGCAGGACCCGACCGCTCCGACCGACTCTCACGGGGACGACTCGCACTGCGCAATGGAGACATTCCCCGGCCGGGTAAGTACGATGCGCATCGCGACCGCTCCGACCGACTCGCGCAGTCCGGCTCCAAGGAGCTGTCGGAGCCGCACCCCTGGAAGTGTAGGCACGCGAGTCGCACACAGGGGGGAGCCATGGGTCCCCCCTACACGTGCATGTACGGTGCGACCCGCATCGACGCGAACACGCTGTAGGGGGCGCCCTTGTTCGCGTCGTGCCCATTGAGTCAATGGGAGCCCGTGTACGCGTCGTACGACTGGCTCCCATTGACTTCAATGGGAGTCCGACCGAATCAAGTCCGATAGCATACGTGCGCATCGTACTCGTTCGGTCGGACTGCTAGGGTCCGATTCGGTCGGAAATCTCTCCGAGTCCGGCTCGGTCGGAGAGATTTCCGGCCCGAATCGGAATCGGCCCCCTAGTCTTACTTTGTTTCTTGTATGGGGAAGGGCACCTTTAAACCAGTTTATGTGCTCCTGGTAAGTGAGCGGAATTTCAATGTCCTCATACGGACTGTATTCCTCTGGTATTTCATCTTCAGTGCAAGAATGAAATGTATTTGATTGTGCATCTGATTGTGGGAATTTAACCCATGAATAGAATACCTCTGTTTTATATGACTCATGAGCATCAATTACTAAGGTTACTGTCCCACCCGTAGCTGTGACCTCGTAGTCTGCTTTTGAGTAAGGGCATTTCTGAAATTTTCTGAAATTTTAATTTCCCCTTCTTCTTCCTCTACTAAAACGCCCTGTGCTGGCACAGCTTCGTCTTCTGTCATTGTTGAAAAATAATTTCACGGAAGAGTTTCAAAGAAACTGAGAGAAGGTTTTATGCACAATAGGAACCATTTGTCCTTCAAGCTTGATAAACCTACAGCCAATACATAGGATATTTTGGCAACTGAGCTGTGGCGGATAATACCCGTCCCACTCCAGACGTCTCTGGGAAATTGTGAGTAGGGGTCTCTGAGAATAGCACGACTGAACTACTCAGATTTGACTGTTAAATAAGTACCAAACCAATGTTGGCAGCCCCACGTTGGGCGCCATGTCGTGTAGTTCCTATAAACCTATATAGGATCTGCGCGTTTAGACAACATATACTATAGGATTGGAGTGAGACTGAGTCTGGACACCCCTACCGATTATGTCAGCCTGTATACCAGCTAGCTCACAGTATCACTAGAAACTCCTCTTACCAAGGAGAGAATAGTTCTTGGCAACTATCGAACATGACAACCCTGATTCCTCAGAATCGTGGAAACAGTGTACTACTTTTCGCTCAGTCATTCATGCTCACTTCGTCTATTGAACCAGCGTCATTCTAGTGTAAAATAGGTGTGCTGAAACAACCATTAGACAGTAACAGATATAAATGATTATAAGCACTAACAGAGTAAAAGGATGGTAGATTTCTACCATCATGCTAAAACAATGAATACAGGCAAGTATATAAAATACATGGCAATAGAATATGTACTCCTATGAAGCGCCCCTAACTAGATGTACCTAAGAGTACGTAGCATGTATGTGGGTGTAAAGCCAAGAATCCGTCTAGGATGAAGTCAACCCCATTAACTGAAGTGAGAGACTGTGGGACCCCATCTTGGTCTCGAGTTGAACATCCCGCAAGGGGTGTTAGACCACTGTGAGCAAGAGTATCTGCATGCAGGAGCCTCAGTGTCTCGCGTCAGTGTTTCGGCACGGAAGCCCTTTTCTCCTCTGACTATCTCAGCAAGAGATGATATATATATACCCAAAGTGGTACCCCCTGGGGAGATAGCTTGCTGTAATAATCACTGGAGGGTGACTGTTCCTAAAGAGAAGAGAGAGAGCTGGCCTATTTGGTCGCTAGGAGAGATTGTGAGTGAGACTATCTCACAGAGTAGGTTGGAAGCGAGACATTATGAAGGTGGGGGAATTCCTCCTTTTGGAAAAGTGCCCTCACACACCCATGCGGGTGTCATGCTTCATCATAGGGCGTTGCTTTTCATGGGGGGTGGCTCTGCAGTATCCCATGGGCCCCGCGAGAGGGCTCATTATCGGAGTTCTTTTCGGAGAAACACCACAGTGGTGAGTGTGGGTGTGTGGGGGGATAAGAAGGAGAGTGAATTAAAAATACTCCACTGGTACCCTAAAAAACTTTATTCAGGGGTCCATGTAGTATGGTTAAAGCAGATGACAAGAGAAGGCCTCTAGATTAATTTTATCAGAGGGGTGAGTATTTTCCTTCTGTTTTATTGTCAACAAGTGAAAGTGATAGTGAAAGGTGAATCAGTTAGGCCGACATGTTTCACGCCCTTCTCTTCATTGCGTCTCTTTACCAGCTCCCAAATGCAGGCAAAACCTCCAGAGGCCCAACACAGCAACAGGTGCCTCTTGGCAGGTCAGAACTCACAGCAAGGAAGTTCAGGGGAGCTGGTGGTGAAGTCTTTGTGTCCCTGAGACTTCAGAACATGAGGCAAGCTCTTCTTCAAGCCCTTGGAGATCTTCTTCAAGCAGGAGACATGGCACTCAGCAAAGTCTTTATCCTCTCCTTGGCAGAAACAGCCACTGCAGGCCAACCCCAGACAGCACACAGCAAAGGTGCAGTACTTCTCATTCAGCTTTCCCAGCTCTTCTCCTTGGCAGATGTTCCTCTTCAGTCCAGAAGTAATCTAAGTTCTGGGGTCTGGACCCCTATATTATATTCCATTTCTCTTTGTTCTCTTGTGGCAGATTGGCTCTTTGCTCAATCAAAACCAGTTCTGTCCTTCCTGAATCACTGACATAATATCGAAAGACACAATATCGACCTACCATATTATCGACAAATAAATATCGATTACACTAATATCGACATGCTATACTTATTTAAAAAAATACGCTATCGACACCAAATTATCGTCAAACACTTACATCGATATCACTATTATCGAACACACAAATATCGTTATAAAAAACATCGAACATATTTAAAAAATATACAAGATGTCAAAAATATCGATAATAACAATATAGACAGCAATAATATCGTTTAAAAAATATATCGACATGTTAAAAATATTTAAAACATACAAATCTTAACCCAAATAATATATATTTATCAATAAACATACACTACATACAAAATAAATCAAATACAACCTGTTTTAAAATTATAAAAATATATCATCATAAAATATATTATAAACAAACTATTAATTACTATATAAATATTATACTTAAATAAAATGCACATATTATTTAACATCAAATACAATATAATACACATTTAATAGAGTAAAGCAGTAAAATAAAAAAATGCAATAACTGATTCTTAATTAGCGTTTTCCATATATGGAAAACAACGACCAAAACAATTAAAACAATAAATGACAACCAATGAAAGACACACACTATTAAACAAACTATTAATTAAACACTATATAAAGACAGAAAAATTAATCATTATTTTACACCTCAAACCAAAAAGAAACAAGAAGGCGAAACTCTGCCAGATTGCTGCCAGAACACAGGACTTCATTAAAGAAAATTCTATTTCCTATTCCAGAAAGTAAGTAAAATTACATTTATAATCTGATACTACTGCTAGTCTTCAAAAACAACAATTTATACTGATAGAATAATTAATATATATATTTTTAATTTATATCTCCTCTACAGATAATTCTGAAAACATCCAAACAGTTACAGAACATAGTGAAAAATCTACTTGGAAATAAAGTAAGTATTAAACGAAATTAAATTGAAACAATTACGTAAAATACCCAACCAAAGTCCAACTATATCCCAACTCCCCCCCCACTTCGTTCACAATTGAACAAAATTATTAAAATTACTTTTATTTCTACCAACAGAAATATCAGCAACAAAACAGATATCAAACAGCAAAAAAAGTGCATCAGGATTGAAAACGACTTCAAATTCAACATTGTAAGTATATAAATGACAATGTATATATATTAATAAATAAAACTGTACAGTATTATTTTTAGTAATTGTCATATACATTTTTCTTAGCATTTAAAACATCACAATGACTGAAGGAGTAACTTCACAAAAAGGAAAGTTTTTACTATGTTACATGGGGTATGTTTATACCCAAGAAAAACAAACTGGACTGAAAGTAAACTGGAAATGTAGTAAATACTTTTCTAATAAATGTTATGGGAGGGCTACAACTAAGGAAACAACTGTTCTGTATGTTAGGGAGCATAACCACCCCACTAATGTCACTGAAATTGAGGTTAGAAATGCTCTGGACGATATAAAAGAAGCTAGCACTAGTTCACAAAAATCTACCACTGAAATACTTAAGGAAATGCTCCCCAAAATACCACAAGCTACTGGCCAAATGCCCTCAATATCTTCCCTAAAAAGAACTATAGCTAGAACGAAAAAAGCTACTACCACCGCCACACCTGCCCCAAAAACATTTGAAGAAGTAGAAATTCCCCCAGAACTGTCAATTACACATAATGAAGAACAATTTCTTCTTTATGATAACAAATCTAAATATAAAAGAATAATTATGTTTGCAACTGCTAATAATTTATTAAAACTCCAACAGTCAGAAACTTGGATGATGGACGGGACTTTTAAAATATGTCCCAAACCATTCTATCAACTATATACTGTCCATGCACTATACCAAAATACTAACATCCCTTTTCTCTAAGCATTATCACCAAATAAGCAAAACTCCACATATATTGAACTACTGTCTAAAATTAAACAAGAAACCAATAATTATTTCCCCCAAAAATAATTATTGATTTTGAGCAGGCAATGATACATGCAATACTAAAAACCTACCCACACACAGCAATTCAGGGTTGCTACTATCATTTTAATCAATGTATTTGGAGACACCTCAAAAAATCCACGCTAAAGGGCCGATTACGATTGCGGAAGGCCCGTCACTGGCAGCCATGCGGTGGCGGTCCTTCCGCAACCATACTGCGCTTTTCTCCCCACCACATTCCGATGGCGGAGGGAATCACGCTCGGACCATGGCGGATGCAAAGACCGTCCGCCACGGGTCCTCCAAAAGCAATCTTACAGATTGCCTGGCGGACGGTCCCCATAGCCAGAAATGGTGGCGGTGCCTAGCAGGCACCGTCCACCAAATCACGATGCTGGCTAGATCCGGCATTTCTATGGCGGCGATGCCGCCATAGAAAGGCTGGTGGGGATCAGTGATGGGGGCCCGTTGCGGGCCCCCTTGTGTTGGGGGAGGGGAGGGTGCACTTGGGGGGTTCCCATGGTACCCCCCTACATTTCACAGCACTACGTAGCAGGCACCGCATGGTGCTTGCCACGTAGTGCTCTGAAATGCAGTACATGGCATATTGACATTGCGGTGGGTGCTGCTTTGAGCAGCACCCGCTGCAATGTTAATGATCAAGATCAGACCGCCATGGTGATGGTCACATCGTAATCGGGTGTGCGGGACCGCTGCATGCATGGTGGACGGTCCCAGTTTACAACAAGATGGCGGACAGACTCAAGTCCGTCCGCCATCCTAATGACCCCCTAAGTGTTGAACATGCAACAAATAGCTCCTTTGCATATCAAATAAAAAAACTTATAGCACTGGCCTACGTCCCAGTTACTGACTTGGCCGAACACTACAACTTATTGATAGAAAGTCCATACCAATGCTGGTCATGCGGGCGGTGGCGATCCGCCCGACATTATAATAGACCCCATAATGTCTGAAAAATAAAGATTGTATTTATTTTCTCTATGTGTAACAATTTATATTATATGCACTTAATAAAAGAAATTTTATTTTTTCATTACTATATGTTTGACAAGAAAGAAACATCAATTCAAAAATTGCATGTCTCATTATTTATTTATTAATGTAATAATGTTTCATTTTGTATTAAAAATGTATTTTAAATCAATCTACTGTATACAATATTAAGGGGCCGATTCCGATTCGGGCCGGAAAAAATACCGACCGACTCGGTACGGGAATTTAGTCCGACCGACTCGGACCGGCGCCGTACGACCCGGGTAGTACAATGAAATGCATGTGAAATCCGACCGACTCGGAAGGAATAGAAAACGATCGACCGAGCCGGACGTAAACAGGCCATCCGGCCGGGAAATCACGCGAAACGAACCGACCGACACGCACCCGGATTGAACCCGAACGAAACGTACACGCGAACTCCGACCCGCGTAGTACGATGCTGTACGTGCAAAACACGACCGACTCGCCCAGAGCACAAGCCGTACGACCGACACGCATACAAAACCCAGCCGAAGCAACCCAATACTCCGCGACAGACTCGTACGCCGCATATGAAACCTAGCTGACACACAGCGGGAACGAGTCGGACAAGATCGCACCAGACAACTGCAGCGTCCTACTCGGACACAAGAACGACTCCTACATGCACCAAAAACACCAAGGAAGAAATTTTTAAAAAAAGGGCCAAACAAGCAACCACAAAGCCAATAAATACAGGGAGGAAAAAAAATGGAACAAGGACACACCTCCAACTCCACCTACATAAATGCCACAAATCCCTACCATGATCCTTTGCAAATTCCACTGACCTTCCAGCACAGAACACCATCACACAGCAACCACAGACACACTCACAGCTCATACATCACAAAAGCCACACACCATTACCACACCTACAAATAGCACCCTCACACACACACAGCTAAACCTACACTCACACCCCCCCACTTGCACACACACACACATTAATCACCACCACCACCCATCACCATGCCCCTAAAGAAGAATCATAAGTTCCTAGACAGTGAATTGGAAGTCATGGTAGATGAGATCCTCATGGTAGAGCCACAGTTGTTTGGTACATTGGTACAACAGACCCCCATGTCGCAGAAAACCAAGATGTGGGCGAGGATTGTCGACAGGGTGAACGCACAATCACCATGTTTGCGCACAAAGGAAGACATCCAGAACAGGTGGTATGATGTGCGCAGGAGGGTCCGGGACCTGCTAAAAAAGGACTACCTCCTCAGCCAGCACACCGGCAGTGGCCCTCCTGCAAAACCAGTATACCTCAGGCCCTGGGAGGAGAAGGTGCGGGCCATCCTACCACCAGTGAGCGTATACGGACTAACAGACATCCCAGAGCCTGGTGAGTACACAACTAATATACACAATATGGTGTGACAACACACACACATCACAGTCAAGGGGATAGGCAAACCATGCACCCTTAGCAAATACACAGCAACCAAAAGATATTCATTCCAAGATGTGAATGCTAGTCAGACAAACACAATACCTGCCATCTCATAGTGATATGTAACTGTGTCATGACATGTACAAACCTAACAACAAATACAGCAAGGCAGTGGCACAAATAGAACCAACAAACACTCCCAGATATTTACTCACCACTAGAACACCACCTCACAGGGAAGCTCACTGAAAGGAAGGAATTCTGTGTATGCTGGTGAAGTCAGTGTAGCCAATAGCATGATGGGAGTGGTAGTCACAGATATTGGTCACACCCACAATTGGCCCATCAACACCACTCTGAACCATGCTCACATCACAGGGAGTGGAAAACAACTGACAAGATGGCTGACACTGGGTACTGCTGTGGGGAGCACAAGGCCCTGATGGGAACTGGGCACCAACAAACAACAGGACCACACTGTCAGCCATCTTGCCATTGCTGTCACACTCACACACAGTGAAGTCCACTCAAAAGGAAGGAAGTATGGGCATGCTGGGAAGGGGGTGTAGGCAATAGCATGATGGGAGTTGTAGGCACAGATATTGGTCAGCCTCACAATTGGCCCATCAACACCACTCTGAACCATGCTCACATCACAGGGAGTGGAAAACAACTGACAAGATGGCTGACCCTGGGCACTGCTGGGGGGGAGCACAAGGCCCTGCTGGGAACTGTGCAACAACCAACAGCAGGACACCACTGACTGACATCCTGAAAGACAACTTGCACTCCCTGCAATGGAAGGACGTTCCATGGTGGGATATCTGGCTGGGTGGGAAGGAGGACACACAGCACTGACCATAGTTACAAGCACCTCCCCTCACACACCCCCTCAACACTAACTCCACATAACCCACCTGGGAGAATGCAATGCCTCACATCCTAACTGAAGATCCCACAAAGATCTTATGGGTTATGCTGTGTGAAGCACAGGGACACTCTTGGGACTTGTAGCCAAACAACTGCCAGGACAACACTCCCAGCCATCCTGTCAGCACAGGCACCCCACCCCACAGGGAAGCAGAGTCAAAAGGAAGGAAGGATGGGCATGCTGGGAAGGGGGTGGAGGCAATAGCATGATGGGAGTGGTAGTCACAGATATTGGTCAGCCTCACAATTGGCCCATCAACACCACCCTGAACCATGCTCACATCACAGGGAGTGGAAAAGGACTCACAAGATGGCTGACACTGGGTACTGCTGGGGGAGCACAAGGCCCTGCTGGGAACTGTGCAACAACCAACAGCAGGACACCACTGACTGACATCCTGAAAGACAACTTGCACTCCCTGCAATGGAAGCACGTTCCATGGTGGGATATCTGGCTGGGTGGGAAGGAGGACTCACAGCACTGACCATAGTTACAAGCACCTCCCCTCACACACCCCCTCAACACTAACTCCACATAACCCACCTGGGAGAATGCAATGCCTCACATCCTAACTGAAGATCCCACAAAGAACCACCACCCTGGGTTATGCTGTGTGCAGCACAGGGACACTCTTGGGACTTGTAGCCAAACAACTGCCAGGACAACACTCCCAGCCATCCTGTCAGCACAGGCACCCCACCCCACAGGGAAGCAGAGTCAAAAGGAAGGAAGGATGGGCATGCTGGGAAGGGGGGTGGAGGCAATAGCATGATGGGAGTGGTAGTCACATATATTGGTCAGCCTCACAATTGGCCCGTCAACACCACCCTGAACCATGCTCACATCACAGGGAGTGGAAAAGGACTCACAAGATGGCTGACACTGGGTACTGCTGGGGGAGCACAAGGCCCTGCTGGGAACTGTGCAACAACCAACAGCAGGACACCACTGACTGACATCCTGAAAGACAACTTGCACTCCCTGCAATGGAAGCACGCTTCATGGTGGGATAACTGGGCTGGGGGAGAAGGAGGCCCGGATGGCAAGCAAATACCACCAATGCTGGTCATGCACACACCTCAACAGTCACATTGACATGCCACAGGTTGGCAGGACAATGTGCTACACCAATATCACTCTCTGACTGTCACAATTTAGGAGAATGCAATGTCCAGGCCCACATCCAGAGGTACAGTCACAACTGTCAGGTGTTTGAACAATTGATGCCAGTAGAAACATAACATACAATCTGTGTCTCTCCCCAAAACAGGTGATGATGGGGACACAGCAGCAGACGAGGAGGAGTCCCTGTCCCAGGCTCCGGGGAACACTGAGCTCACTGGTGTGGATCAGCCTCTGCACTCCTCAGATGGCGAAGAACCAGCTGGACCCTCCGGTGTGAGTCATCATGCAGCACCAGCAGGACCAACATCTGCACCCCTGCACCCACCCCTCCAACAACTGCCAACACACAGGCCACCCCTGCCAACACGGACAGACCAAGGACCACAGATGACAACAGCGCAGGGACCCAGACCCAAACTGGAGCTGGTGACAACGAGCCCAGGAACAACACCCAAGTGGGCCCACGGTCACCTGTGCATGCCACCGCAGGTCCTGCACGTGTCGCCAGGGGTGGTGGGAGGGGTGTTAGACATAGGTCGCTCTTTGCAGAGGGGTCTGGACTGCATGATGACCCACAACTGGCACGCATCGCGGATGCGTACCAGACTAGCACCGGAGAGGTCAGCCAGGTAGTGGGGATCCTCAAGGACATACAACAGCAGCAGGCTGCCCATCATGCCCGCTTGGACTCCCACATGTCCCGTGTCAAGACACACATGTCACATGTCGAGACACACATGTCACATGTCGAGACACACATGTCTGGCATGGAGTCCAAGTGGGACACATTGGAACAACTGACAGCGGTGCATAGGGACATACTGACATGCCTCCGCCAGATCAGCACCAACATGGCCTTACCTCCCTGTGTGCCCACAACATCTGCTGCTGAAACAACTGCAAATGCCACAGGGAGGGAGGAGGACTCTGGCAGAGAGTCCCCTGCACCACCGCAGCCTGCACCTGAGGGTCCCCCCAAGAAGAGGGGCCGTCCGAGGAGGCCAAACTGAGAGGCCGATGGCCATCTACATCCCCCAGGAAGCCAACACCTGTTCTGGAACTTTTCCTCTGTGTGCAAACTGCACGCCCTGTCGAAGCCAACCCAACTCTCCCACATGACATGGGGAGCTATAGTTGGCCAAATTTATCAGATGACTGTGGACTTTACTCTGGACATTTCAGCTACCAATACTTCCGAATCACATGGGAACTTTGGATTCCAATTTCTATGTACAGCACCCACCATCCTGTGCACCATCCTCACACCTGTATGTAAATAAACTCACCAATACACCATATCTGCCTCTGTTGTGATTCCAACGTGCTCTCTGTCATGGAGATGGTGATCAGAAAAATGACACTGTGCATGCTAACTGCTACAGCAAGTCCAACACCGTCATGTCAGTCATGGCGACGTGACACATATGAGGGAGACACACCACTAGGGACACACAACACATACACACCAGGGCCATCAGACTCATCACCTATACTGATGTTGCAACTAAATACAGTGGAATGCACAGACACGCCACCTATTCACAGTCTGTGTCAACTAGACTACAGGTGCAGTAAGCAAATGTCAGTCAGATGTGTGACTACAGACAACGCACATCCCAAAGTGAAGCACAGGTTTATTACACATTTGCAACATGTTGTTTCCACTACAAATGCTAGCTAATCCAACCTGGCTGTGGCCACAAAGTCAAAAAGTGCGGAAGATAGAAAGTCCAGGGGTGTGTGGCACATCACCTGTAGGGAAACGACTGCTTCCACCTTGGAAGTTGAATCATGGATTCGTGGGATCCAAGTTGATCAAACAACTCCGGCAGCACCCTGTGAAGGACAGACATGACACACATTCAAAACCACTGAAGAACAGCACAGAACGGCAATACTCATGTCTAATACATGTCACGAGATAACTACACAAAACCAAGTTAGCATGTCAACACTGTTGGGCAGTACAGACCACCTGCAAGGACACATCGCTGCACGCATCCAGTCAAGTAGCACATGGCCACACTCAAACAGCACCAGAGCACCACACACACATATCATGCAAACTCAAATCATTGACATTACAACCCTCTGGAGACTCACATTCAGCTGAAGAAGTTGGTGATGAGCTGTGTGCGGACATCACCATCATCATCATCATCATCTTCACTGGCATCGTGACCCAGGCCAGGATCTTCCACAGGTGGCGGACGTTGGTCATCGTCATCCAGGATGAGAGGCAACTCCTTCCGCACTGCCAGGTTGTGTAGCATGCAGCAGACGATGACAATCTTGAACACCTTTGCTGGGGCATATGGGAGGGCCCCTCCTGTCTTGTCCAGGCAGCGGAAGCGGCTCTTCAGGAGACCAAAGGTCCGCTCAATCACCCTCCTCGTCCGACCATGTGCCTCATTGTAGCGCATCTGGGCTGGTGTCACAGGGTTCCTGAGGGGTGTCAGCAACCACAGCATGTTGGGGTATCCCGAGTCACCTACAGACAGACAATTGCACATTAGCCAATTTGAAAATGTGTGCGGAAAACAACATAGCAGAACACACACAATGGTACAAAGTCAGTACACACCAACAAGCCAGGCACGCTGGTTCGGCATCTGTGACATCATCCTCGGGATGCGACTACTCCTCATCACGTAGGCATCGTGTGCTGAACTGGGGAAACGGGCACACACATGTGTGATGATCATATCTGCAAGACATACCACCAGAGCATTGATCGAATGGTAATGTTTACGGTTCCGGTATGCCTGCTCATGTGCCTGTGGTGGTATCAAAGCCACATGTGTCCCATCAATGGAGCCAATTACATGTGGCATCCTCCCCAGGGCATAGAAGTCACTCTTGACGTCAGTGAGTCGTTGACGTGCTGGGAAATAGATGTACTGGTTCAGGTATCTCAACATTGCCACCAAAACATCACGTAGCACACGGCTGAACATAGTCTGTGACATCCCACCGGCAATCGCTAAAGTGTGTTGAAAGGTACCGGTGGCAAAGAAGTGTAGGGCTGCCATCACCTTCACCTTGGGGGTCAGCGCTGTAGGATACGGACGGCCAGGCTGCAAATGTGGGTCCAACCGCACTGCCAAATCCTCAATCAGCTGCCTGGTGAAGCGGTACCGTCGGCTGCTGTCACGTTCCACCATCGTTGCCAGGTCTGGGAATGGTCGATGGACAGCAGGAGCCCTGCAGTGCATAGGTGAAGAAAGCAAGATTGTCAGTCACCCCACCTGTGTGCCGTTCACCATACTCAATTTCACATGATACATCATTAACAAACACAAGTACTTGATGTGTGTGTCGTTCTGTTTGGACATATATGGCACCTACATGGACATCATCTACCATCTCTGTTCAACAAGTGTTGACAACAGGTTCCAGGGTGTGCTATGGGAAACCATTAGGCTGTCACAGTACCCATTTACTGCTCTCACGTTCCACACACATACCACGGTGACATGTCTGGACAGATGCTCCACAGGCATCACAGCTCATTGACAGGTAGATTCCCAGGGACCCTGTCTTGCCACATGGACACTGGCATGACATGGCGTATCATGTACACGTCAGAAAAACAAACATGACACCCACAGGTAGTGGCCCCTGTAGCCTCTGCAGGACAGACATGGACGTCTGTGACACACACACACACAACATCAAAGTTCATGCACAAACCACGTGGATGTGGAGACTGTCTCCCATTGTGCACATGGAGTCAGAGACATGTGAAACACAACATGCACACAGACTGTGGAGGGACATCACTATTGTGGCAATGGGCCACCCTGTGACGTACATGCCTTCCCACATGTGAGCCTGGGGGTATGTGACATGTCATACACATACACAACCTGGAAATGTGACCATGACACATGCTCCAAAATGAAAAGTTGCACACCACAGTGGTCAGGTGCACAACACACAAAGGACCCTGTCCCCATGAACACGTGCACAGCCTGGGTGTGTCTGCCCCAAAGTGCCACCCCAAAAACCACATGTTCACCCACATACACAGATAAAGTTATGCTGCCACACATGCCTTATATACAGTGTGGACTGGGTGTGGTGTTGTAGGTGTGCCCCTAAGTCCCTGGAAAGTATATGTGGCTGGCATAGGTTCACCAGTGACCAGCATGGTGACATATGCGTGTGACCTGTCCAGGGACGCGTTGTAGAGCAATGGACCGATCGGTGTGCCCGCACGGCCCATTGCATTGGATGTGAGCGGGTACGCGTTGTATCCCGGGTACGCGTTGTAGAGCAATGGACCGATCGGTGTGCCCGCACGGCCCATTGCATTGGATGTGAGCGGGTATGCGTTGTATCCCGGGTACGAGTTGTACAGCAATGGACCGATCGGTGTGCCCGCACGGCCCATTGCCTTGGATGTGAGCGGGTACGCGTTGTATCCCGGGTACGCGTTGTACATCAATGGACCGATCGGTGTGTCCGCACGGCCCATTGCATTGGATGTGAGCGGGTACGCGTTGTATCCCGGGTACGCGTTGTACAGCAATGAACCGATCAGTGCGCACGCATTGGCTGGGGCCTGGCATGGCAACGGACGCGTTTTCGAAGCTTCAACGAGTCTGATGCAGTGAATTCAGTTGGCCAGCCACAACAATGTTGCAAATTCATGGGTGTCATGAAGTTGAATTTTTGAAGAATGCTGTGGGCGTGTATTGGTGCTGCAATTCCATGGATTGGTCAGATTCAGAAGATGCAAACGACTTGGACCTATCACTTTGGACACATGGGACAGTATCTGCCTCTGCAGCACACATATAATGCTGGCTGTTCCCCTGAGGGCTCACTTGCCTGCACTACATGCTCCAGGACGACATCTGCCACTACACTGCTGCTGTCCCTGCATCCTCTGGCTACTGCAATGGCACGTACTGTGGAGAGAGCCCCAGCCTTCACCCATGAGGAGAACCAGGCCCTGATGGACAACCTCCTTCCACAGTACAGCAAGCTGTATGGGACACCAGGGGAGCAGGTGAGTGTGCTGTCCACTGCCTTACAAATTGTGCATGTTGTCTGACTAGAAGGATTTACAGTGTGCACACCACTGGCTAGCATGCTCACTGAGTAGTTCGCACCCCCAAAGTGTGTAGTCACATGCACTGAACAGGTACAGTGCAGTAACAGTGCATTCCAACAAGGTTTACTTCCCATGCAATGATACCATGTAGTAACTGCTGGCAAACTGTCCATAGCCCTCGTTGCACTGCCTGTGTTCATCATATGCCCCTGTGATTGAGACATGTATTTACAACTGTGTGATGCACGGATATGTTGCATGTGTAGTAATGGCCTTTTCACTTTGTCATCCTCACAGGTTGATGCCCACCAGAAGCAGGAGATCTGGCTGGCCATCGTCCGGGCAGTAAGATCCGTGGGGGTCTACAAGCGCCGGATCCGCAACTGCCATAAGAGGTGGCAGGACCTTCGTGGCTGGACCCGGAGGATCGCAAGGGTCCAGCTGAAGCTGTTGCCTCCTCGCAGAAGGGGCGGACACCGGACCCTGACCCCCCACATGCTCCAGATCCTGGCGGTGGTCTTCCCGGACCTGGATGGGCAGCTGAAGGCCAGACAGCAGCAAGGAGGGGGTGAGTCAAAGACTGCACTGTGAACTCTGTCTAACAAGCTATGTGCCCTCCTCTGGCCTGGTTAAACTTCCCCAGTACATCAGTCTTGTTGTCCAATACCCATGTCCCTCTATTGTGACATGCCCACTCCTCATCTGATACGCAGGTGTGCTCCTTACGCTCAGGATAATTGTGTCACTCGGGTACAGGGTCCTTGCATTTTGCTTTGGTCAAGGTGGGTGACAGCTTTTGTTCCCGTGGCATTGTGTTGGCCTTCATGGGTGGGTCAATTGCTCACACAATGCCTGAGTCGTGCAATGTAGTCTGGGTGTAACTTTGATATGTGGTCCACTTGCAGATCAGAATCACCACATGTCCCTGGGGTATTTGGCACACCCCCATGCTGCGGGTGGGTACAATGTTTGGGCCTCAGGAGTATATATGTCAAGTGTGTCACACATGCTAAGCCACCTGCCTACTGACCAGGGCTCATCCCTCTTGCAGGTGGAGCCGGACAGTCATGCCTACTACAGGGCATACAATACACTCTGTACTCCCACTCCCGTGTATCAGCTGACATGTTGTGCTCAGTGAAATGTTCCCTCAGGTGTCTGCCTCTGTGTCGTTGTGCTGTGACTACGTTGCCGGGACTCCTGTGAGGTTTATCAGTTAGGGGTCAGCATGCCATCTGCTATTGGACCATGTGAGACAAGACTTCTGTGACTTATAGGTGTTTGATCACTTGACTGTGCAGACAGGTGTATGCGACTGTGACTTTCAGGCAGATGTTCATCATTCACAGCACACTGAGGTGCTCTGATTCAGAGAGTTGTGTTTCATGTCTCCCATTTGTCCAATTGGTGTGCAGTGGACAAATACGGTTTCAGATGATGTGGTTAGTGGGGGGTGGACATGTGCACTTGTCAGTTACATTACTTGCCTTCCCCATGTCCTAGGATTGTGACACAGTGCAGACTGTTGTTGGCTGGCTGCCATGGCCATGTGACTGGAGACAGTGATGTATGACTTTGCAGGCATGCCTGTGTCATGGCTTTCAACTTCCTAAGAGTGATCCTGCAGGGGAGTGACATGTGCAACATGCACCCCATTGTGGCATTGACTATCCGGACATGGGTGCTTCATGGTGTCTGGTGCTGGTATGCATCTCATGCATTTCTATTTAGACTCTGCCCGTCCATTTATCCAGACACCTGCACTGACTCAGTGGCAAGAGATGTGACGTGGGCATGTTCACATACTTCACCGTGTTCTCAGCAATGTCCAACAACTGTGTAGGTGGTGCATGTGTCCACACTGGGGTATTACCATCAGACAGGCACCAGACAGATGGGTGCAAGGGCAGGAGGAGTATCTGTTCCATGGTTGACCATCAGACTGACAATTGGCTTTTCCTAATCTGTGTAAGGACTTTTGGCAATGTTCAGCTGGGGATGCCAGGTCTTACTCTGTAATGTGCTGTACTGACTGTGGTGTGTGCGGTCAGTGCAGGTGTCTGATGTTTGTCTGTTTCCCTAATTGTTTGCAGATACATCCACGGCCACAGGAGGGGACAGCTCCACGGACCAGGAGGAGCGGCAGAGCCAGACTGGGTCAACAGCCGACGAGTGGTCGGAGGGACCCAGTGGCACGGAGGGCGAGGGGAGCCACACCGAGGAGTCCTCAGCACCATCCACCTCAGCTGAGGACCACAGCAGCTCGGAAGATGACTCCCTTGTGGAGGCGGGTGTCAGCAGCCACCAAACACCAGCTAGTCTGTCTGGCCCCGTCACCACCACCACCACCACCGCCCTTCCATTGGCTTCCATTCCAGAGGTCCGTGGAGGCTCCCGTGTCCGGGAGCGTGTCTCCTTTGTGCCAGGCACCGCACCCCCTGCCCCTGTGTCCCCTGCTGCCCTGAGTGAGGAATCTGTGTACCTGCTTCGGCAGCTCCATGTAGGGCAGACAGCAATGCTGAGTGTCCTCCATGCACACACCACTCTGTTGACACAGCTGGTGTCGTTCATGGAGGGCATCTCGAAGGGTATGTCTGCCCTACAAAGGAGCAATAGGTCCATGGAGTCCTCCCTGATGGCAGCAGTGTCCCTCCTCCAACAGTCCCTCGCCCCTCCTACCTCTGCCCCATCCACACTTCCTGGCACCCTACCTGTCCCAAGCACATGCACACCTGCACAAACACCCAGACACACCGACACGAGCCAAACCAAGGCAAGACGTGCACACAAGCATCCTCAGGGGACTGATACCACACACACAGGGGATGGGGAACTGACACACACACAGGCAACCACAGTCACTCCACAATCCTCAAGATCCTCTCCCTCCAAGACCCCTTCCCTCGCCTCACCTGCAACCCCACCTGATAAGCAGCTCTTCCTTAGTGACCTCGGCCTCTTCCCCTCCAATCCCGCTGATCCAGCATACCGGGGGAAGAGGAAGTCCACCCACACAGAGGGGAGTGCCCCTCGCCCCCGGACACCCTCCCCAGGCACAGGCAGAGTGAGCCCCCACCTGCAAGTCCCCCGGTCCCGGAAGAGCAAGACCCCGCCACCGCCCTGCAAGTCAACCACCCAGTCTCTCACCTCCATCCCCCAGGCCACCACTCCACAGGTTCCACCGCCACACCCTGCCCCAGGTTCCCCCACACACCGATACCGCATCCCCAAACTGCTTAGGCCCTCCCCCTGCCACTTGCTCTTCCAACCCCAAACCAGACGCTCTGCCTGTTTGTGCCACTGGTGTGGAGACCGTGTCCCCCCTCTGTCCTGCCCAGCTCTTCTGCCCCCCTTCCACTACCTTGGAGTCATGCACTGCGGTGGAGTCCACAACCACCCCGTCTGACTCGGGCACTGCATTGGGGACCCAGTCCACTCCATCTGACCAGCCCACTGCAGTGGTTGCAGCACCAACACCATCTGACTTGAGCCCTGCGGTGGTGCCAGCCCCCCCTGAGTCAGACACCTCCACTGTAGTTGCCGGTGACACTCCTGCACCCACCTCCCCTTCACTGCCTCCTTCTGGCATTCCCTGATCCTGTCCCTGCAGTGCCTGGCCTGCCCCTCGTATGCCCCTCCAAGGGGGATGTCCCCTGTCCGTACCTGTGCAGGCAAGCAATTGTTGACAAGTTGTCACACATCACCCTGTTGGGACTGTATATTTGGACTGGCCATTGGCCTTAGTTTATTTTGGACTTTTGATTTGAGTTGCACACTTGCTGAATAAAGCCTCTTTTTGTTTACTTGTGATTAATCTTTGGAGGTACATGATGTAGATGTGTAGAATCATGCATTTGCTGTTGTAATAGTGTTCAGATCAGGTAAATGAAGTTTTGCTGTGATGGGCTCCATGTGGTCCATGGGATATGTGTCCTAATCTAGTCTGGATCTATAACATCCTTTGCTGCAGTCTGAGGGTGTAATGTTCAGCATTTGACACAGGGATGTACGTTTAGCATTTGTAGATTACCATCTTTGTCCTACACTGATGCACATCTGGTGGGCTTACCACTGTCCAATGTTCCTAGTACCCTGACTGAGTGCCCGTCTCCAATGGACATGCAGTTTAGCACATCAAATTTGGAGGACTCATCTGTGTACACAGTGCAAGTTGCTTGACACGTGTCTTGGGTGTATGCAGATGACTGACGTGACACTCCCGTGCCCAGGCTGATATGAGCAGAGCCTTCAGTGTGTTGTAATTGTTGACTCACTGACCGAGTGTTCTGCTGACATGTTTGAGTCGTGCACAGACAAGGTTTGGCACAGCTGACCTTCCACAGGAGTGGAGTGCCCTCATGGCAGTGCGTGATTCCGTGATGTAGGCTGTGCCCGTGTTGTGTGTTGTGTAGGCATGTCTGTGCGTGTTCCCTTCTCCTTTTCCTACACAGGCTGTGTCCCTACGGATGATCCTGTTTGTGATGCTTGCTGAGTTGTTCTGTGTTCATCCAGCATCTTGGACCTGGTTTCTCCGGGATGTGGGTGCATGGCAAACTAATGTTCATGAGGTTGTCATCCCTAGTTGTCTTTGTTGTCAGGGCTGGGGATGTGGGCAAACGCAGATGGGACACAGTCAGGATTCCTCTTGGCACTTGTTGGTTACACAAGTAATGTGATTTTCTGTTTGTGTATGCTTTCAGTGATTGTGACACGTTGTGTGTGTGACTGCTGCCACTCCTCAGGGTCAGAGCTGCAATGTTGGAAGTTGTCTATGTGTGTCCTTTGTGGGTCAGCTTGGCTTCTTCATTGGTGTGTGACTATGGCCAGGATCCCATTGTTTGGGCTGGATTTCACGTCATACCCATGTACGGCATACTGTGCAGTGTGTCAGACATTCACAAGTCTTGTTGACTGGCCATGTGTGATGGGTTTCTGCACCTTATTTCTCCCCACCACCCCTGGGATTGTCATGGGTGCATGTGCAATGTCAGCAGTCCATGTGAGCTTCACTGCTGCACATTGGTGGACATCAAGGTGTGTGGCGTTGAGTGTGTGCAAATGTGAGTTGTTGCACGGCTGGGGCACTACCTCCATATTGTCCTTGGCTGGCAGGCCATGCTGAGTGCTTTGTGCTTGTATAGGTGTGATGGTAGTTTGTTGCTCAGGACACATGGCTGTGGTTCACAGTGTGGATGACATCTACCTTTGTCATCACAGTGTGATTGTCATGCAGGCTAGTGTCACCACAATGTGGGGTCCCTGTGGGGAGTGCTGTGGTGGTTCTGTCTCTTGCTGTGTTTGTTGCTGTTCCTACAAGCTTGTGTGACATGTGTAATTTGGGCTCCCTCTCATCTCACAATGCCTGTTTGCCCACATAGGGGAATCCAATCCATGAGTTACTTTTGTATGTGACTGTGTTGACATCTGTGTATTAGTGAATCTGGCCTCGTCATGTGTTGTGTGTTTGCCTGGGGACACTGGCACACAACCCCCCTCACCTGTTGTGTTTGATATGCAGTGTGAGTCTGCCTGTTTGTGTTTGTGCATTTGCACCACTGCATTGGCATATCTTTAGTTTGCCATTGGCTGTATGTTGTTTGTTGGCTTTCCCCTGCTGGCCCTGGGACTGCTAGGTCATCAGTCAGCACATTTATCATGGTTAGTATGTCCCATTGCTGCCATGGTATGGTATTTGTTCACCTGACATCTACAGTCTCCACAGGATATCTACATTTGTGTGTCCATTGGTGCAGATATGTGGGTCTGCATTATGATGCTCACTTCTGTCATTGTGTTATTTGTGAATGTAGACAATGTGGGCCCCCATGGTTGATATTTGTGTGCACATGGCCAGAACGATATGTCATTGGCACTGCACTGCTTGCCTCACACAATCTATGTTGCTATGGGACACAAGCACTACAATGCCACTGTAGTGTTTGGTGTTGTGTGGCCAGGAATAATCCCTGCAGTTTTGTTTTTGCAGCTTTTACCAGGACTGCACTTACCTTTTGGGCACTGTGGTGATGGGGCTATGGGCCCCATTGCCACACTGTTCAAAATGTGCTTCAGCTATGGAGCACACACTTCCCTTTTGGTCACTGTGGTGATGGGGCTTTGGGCCCCATTGCCACACTGTTCAAAATGTGCTTCAGCTATGGAGCACACACTTACCTTTTGGGCACTGTGGTGATGGGGCTTTGGGCCCCATTGCCACACTGTTCAAAATGTGCTTCAGCTATGGAGCACACACTTACCTTTTGGGCACTGTGGTGATGGGGCTTTGGGCCACATTGCCACAGTGGTTATGGTCTGCTTGCATTGTGTAGGCCACACACACAATTATGTGTGACACATGTGTTAGGGGGTCACATTGTATGTTCAATGTCATGTTCAGTGTTGTATGACACAGACCACACACGCTTGTCATGGTGTTGGGGGTGGGATGTAATTTTCAGACACTCCTTATGTGGGAGTATGCTAGTTGTGTCATGCATTACCCATCCTATGAGTAGGGGTGGTTGTAGTGACAGGCATCCAGCCCCCTATGGGTGGGGATGGCAGTGGTGGCAGGCATCCAGCCCACCCTGAGTTGGGGTGGTGTTAGTGGTAGGCATCCATCCCCCTATGGGTGGGGATGGCAGTAGTGGCAGGCATCCAGCCCCCCCTGAGTTGGGATGGTAGTAGTGGTAGGCATCCAGACCCCCATGAGTGGGGATGGTAGTAGTGACAGGCATCTAGCCCCCTATGGGTGGGGATGGCAGTAGTGACAGGCATCCAGACCCCCATGAGTGGGGATGGTAGTAGTGGCAGGCTTCCAGCCCCCTATAGGTGGGGATGGTAGTAGTGGCAGGCATCCAGCCCCCTATGGGTGGGGATGGCAGTAGTGACAGGCATCCAGACCCCCATGAGTGGGGATGGTAGTAGTGGCAGGCATCCAGCCCCCCATGAGTGGGGATGGTAGTAGTGGTAGGCATCCAGACCCCATGAGTGGGGATGTTAGTAGTGGCAGGCATCCATCCCCCATGAGTGGGGATGGTAGTAGTGGTAGGCATCCAGACCCCCATGAGTGGGGATGGTAGTAGTGACAGGCATCCAGCCCCCTATGGGTGGGGATGGCAGTAGTGACAGGCATCCAGACCCCCATGAGTGGGGATGGTAGTAGTGGCAGGCATCCAGCCCCCATGAGTGGGGATGGTAGTAGTGGTAGGCATCCAGCCCCCATGAGTGGGGATGGTAGTAGTGGTAGGCATCCAGACCCCCATGAGTGGGGATGGTAGTAGTGGTAGGCATCCAGCCTCCCATGAGTGGGGATGGTAGTAGTGGCAGGCATCCATCCCCCATGAGTGGGGATGGTAGTAGTGGTAGGCATCCAGACCCCCATGAGTGGGGATAGTAGTAGTGACAGGCATCCAGCCCCCTATGGGTGGGGATGGCAGTAGTGACAGGCATCCAGACCCCCATGAGTGGGGATGGTAGTAGTGGCGGGCATCCAGCCACCTATGGTTGGGGATGGCAGTAGTGACAGGCATCCAGACCCCCATGAGTGGGGATGGTAGTAGTGGCAGGCATCCAGACCCCCATGAGTGGGGATGGTAGTAGTGGCAGGCATCCATCCCCCCATGAGTGGGGATGTTAGTAGTGGTAGGCATCCAGACCCCCATGAGTGGGGATGGTAGTAGTGACAGGCATCCAGCCCCTATGGGTGGGGATGGCAGTAGTGACAGGCATCCAGTCCCCCATGAGTGGGGATGGTAGTAGTGGCAGGCATCCAGCCCCCTATGGGTGGGGATGGCAGTAGTGACAGGCATCCAGACCTCCATGAGTGGGGATCGTAGTAGTGGCAGGCATCCAGCCCCCCATGAGTGGGGATGGTAGTAGTGGTAGGCATCCAGCCCCCATGAGTGGGGATGGTAGTAGTGGCAGGCATCCATCCCCCATGAGTGGGGATGGTAGTAGTGGTAGGCATCCAGACCCCCATGAGTGGGGATGGTAGTAGTGACAGGCATCCAGCCCCTAGGGGTGGGGATGGCAGTAGTGACAGGCATCCAGACCCCCATGAGTGGGGATGGCAGTAGTGACAAGCATCCAGACCCGCATGAGTGGGGATGGTAGTAGTGGCAGGCATCCAGCCCCCTATGGGTGGGGATGGCAGTAGTGACAGGCATCCAGCCCCCCATGAGTGGGGATGGCAGTAGTGACAGGCATCCAGCCCCCCATGAGTGGGGATGGTAGTAGTGGCAGGCATCCATCCCCCTATGGGTGTGTATGGCATTGGTGATGGCCATCCCGCCCCTATGGTTCTGCTGTTGCTAGTGTACGTCATTTGTGCATCCCTATGTGTGTGTGACATATTTCGGGTACGTGTCGTTTGTTTGTGTTGTGGGTGTTTGACTTACCGTCTGCGCCGTACGCGTCCGTACCGGTCCCGGTAATAGATGTAGAGTATTGGTAGGACCTGCGCAATGGGATTCATGGTTGGGTCGTCTCGTTCGGGTTTCTCGTGGCTTCGACTAATACTCGTCGCTGGCTTCTTCGTCTCATAGCCGTGGACCGTCTTGTGGCGCGAATCGGAGCTTATGTACAGCTCTCCCGGATGCTCAAACGTGCCGGACGTAGCGACGAGTTCGGCGCGTACGGAAGACGCATCGTACTAGTCCGGCCGGAAGGTTCTGTGTATTTGGTTCCGTGCGACTCGATTCGGCGTTTACGGATCCGGCTCGGGCGGGGAACAGGAGCTGGAATGGGTAAGTACGGCTCGCTCGGAATCTGGGCTGTTATGCGCATCGTACTTGTTCGTTCGGTAGAGTGTTCGAGTCGGTCGGAAAACACGCGTTCGGCTGGTATTTTTTCCGGACGAATACTGTTAGGTGCGCTTCCGGCCAACATCGGAATCGACCCCTAAGTCTTTAATAAATATATATTATTTTTTATTTTGATCATTTTAACCTATGTTATTATTTATACACATTCCCACTACTCACTATATTAATTTATTTAGTTTATAAAACTATCAACATATATCATTTACTATTCCCACTACAGTATATATTAAGTCAGGAAGGTGCTGGACATTAAAGAGATTTAATTTACTATTCCCACTCCAATTAGTATTAAATCAGGGAAGGTGCTGGACACCAAACATATATAATTTACTATTCCAACTCCAGTTATTATTAAATCAGGAAAAGTGCTGGACACTAAAGATATATATTTACCCAGCCGGGGAACGTCTCCATTGCGCGGTGCGAGTCGTGTCCGTGCGAGTCGGTCGGAGTGGTTGGGTCCCGCGAACGAGTCGGTCGGCGATTTCGCATACGTTCGCATCGTACTCGCTCGTCCGGACGCACGTCCGACTCGGTCGGGAATCAGGGCTCCGAATCGGATCCGATAATGCCGAATCCGATTCGGTGCCCTACCGGCCGAGATCGGAATCGGCCCCTTAGTATTAAATCAGGGTAGATGCTGGATACTAAACATATATAATTTACTATTCCTACTCCAGTTAGTATTAAATCAGAGAAGGTGCTGGACACTAAACATATATAATTTACTATTTCAACTCCACTTAGTATCAAATCAGGGAAGGTGCTGGACATTAAACATATATAATATACTATTCCCACTCCACTTAGTATTAAATCAGGGAAGGTGCTGTACACTAAAGATATATAATTTACTATTCCCACTCCAATTAGTATCAAATCAGGGTAGGTGCTGGAAACTAAACATATATAATTTACTATTCGCACTCCAGTCACTATTAAATCAGGGAAGGTGCTGGACACTAAAGATATATATTTTACTATTCCCACTCCAGTTAGTATTAAATTAGGAAGGTGCTGGACACTTAACATATATAATTTAATATTCCCACTTCAGTTAGTATTAAATCAGGGAAGGAGGTGCTGGACACTAAACATATATAATTTACTATTCCCACTCCAATTACTATTAAATCAGGGAAGGTGCTGGACACTAAAGATATATAATTAACTATTCCCACTCCAATTATTATTACATCAGGGAAGGTGCTGTACATTAAACATATTTTATTTTATATTCACAATTATAAAATATTACCATATGTAAATCAGTTAATTAGAATCCAATTTATAAATCATATTCTTAAATAATAATAATTAAAATTATTATAATTTATTATTAAACATTTTAAAATACTATATTTTCCATATAAATGTAAATTTTTAATAATTATGAAACAAATATATTTTTATATAAAATTTTAAAACCTAATTATGAATGTTGTATTAATATTTGGAGATTAAACATTTTTAAATATTATATGCAATTTCACATATATAATTATTTAAAAAGAAAATTAATATCTCTTAATTATTAAAATTATTAAAATTTTAAATTTTTAAATATTCTAAATTTATAATACAATAATTTTGATAAAATATAAAAACCTATCCCCTATCAATACAAACATTTAAAAAAAAATCTTTTTACAATTTTTTATTAATATTTAACAAAAAATATACTAAATGACACACCTTTATTCAAAATAAATACAACATATCACTCCTAAAAACATTTTTTTCAAATTTTTAAACATTTGTTTTAATGTATTAAATATTATAAATATTGTACAACACTCCCCACCCTTATCCCCTGTAAACCCAACATCCTGCTCCTAAAACAACAATTTCAAATATAATTTATAAATTTTAAATAATTTTTTATTTTGAAAACTACTTTTTTAAAGCACTCCCCTCCCTTATCCCCTATAAACCCAACATCCCGCTCTTAAAACAACAATTTAAAATTAAAATTCTAAATTTTAAATTTAAATTTTTTTTAAAACTAAGGGGCATATTATCAACGGCCAGCGATAATTATCGCTGGCCGTTCACAGCGTGAGAATAGTTATCGCCGGCTACCGCAGATAATTATCGCCATGCTAGCGCTGTATTAACAACGCATAGCGCAATGGCGATAATTATTCCTGCGATAGCTTGTTTTCCATGGAACATCGCTGGTTTTCCAGCGATGTTCCATGGAAAACGGCGATAACCTTGCTGATACGACCCTGTGGTCGTATCAGCAGAATCCATCTCCCATGTAAAGTATGCTTAAGTCAGGAATTTAACAGACGTTAAATTCCTGAGTTAAAGCTGAGGTAGCGCGATTTCTTTTATCGCTGCACCTCCTTGTTAATATCGCGAAGCTGCCTTCGCGATATTAACTTGTGTTGTTTTCACAGCCACGCCTTCTTTGCATCTCATTAGCGATGCAAGGCGAGGCTGTGAAAAAACGGGCTCTACATCAAGGAAACACGCGCTAGCGTGTCCTTGATGATATTGCGATATAATTATCGCCGCTTTTCGCCCGAAAACGGACGCTAAAGCGGCGATAATTATATCGCCAGCCCTTGATAATATGCCCCTACTTTTTTAAAACACTCCCCACCCTTATCCCCTAAAAACCCAACATCCCGCTCCTAAAATTTAAAATACAATTTAAAAATGTTATAACATTAATTACTTAATATAACAAAAAAAACATATAAGAAAAAAAAAATTACTATAACGATATTTTAACATAACGATATTTTAACTGTCGATATTTCATACATCGATATTTTTAACAACACAAAAAATCGAAATTTTTTGCATCAATATACTTAACATCGATATTTAGTACTGTCGATATTCTAAACTCGATATTAAAGCATGTCGATATAAAAAGTCGATATTATGTCCACTTACCGTCCTCCCTGGTCCGGCTTCCCAACAGGAGGTGGAGACAGCATTGTGTAAGGCAGACCAGGCCCATTCAGGTGAAAGGAAATCTCCTCCCCCTACTCTAAATGCAGCCCAAGTCTATTCAGCCCAGCCCTGACTCATCCAGGAAAGGCAGGACACACATCAACCCTGCCCAGTGGCTGTCCACAGTGAATGCACATCTCCAGCCCCTGTCACTCCAAAGCCAGACAGTCAATGCACAAACCAGCAGAAGCCCACAGGATGGCTAAGCAAGAAAATACCCACTTTCTAAAAGTGGTATTTTCAAACACACAATATAACACACAAAATGCATCTTTACTAAAAGATGCATTTTTATATTCTGAGTCCAGGCATACTAAACTCCAACTTCCGATCTTGTCGCAATGGTAAGTTATATTTATAAGATGTTATAAATAAACTCCCATTCTATCCTATGGGACAGGTAGCCTTTCAATAATGAAAAACGAAATTCACTGTAGTTCATTATCAGGACATGTTACACACATCAGGACATGTCCTACCTTTCACATACACTGCACCCTGCCCACAGGGGTATCTTAGGCCTACCTCAGGGGTGACTCACATGTAAGAAAAGGGAAGGTTAGGTCCTGGCAAGTGGGTGCACTTGCCAGGTCGACATGGGAGTACCAAACTGCACGCAGACACTGCAGTGGCAGGTCTGAGAACCTTTTGCAAGGCCGCTTGTGTGGGTGGCACAATCAGTGCTGCAGGCCCACTAGTAGCATTTGACTTACAGGCCCTGGGCACACACAGTGCACTGTACTAGGGACTTAGTAGTAGGTCAAACAAGCCAATCATGGAAATGTCATGTTTCATATAGAGGCCCTAATATAGACGCGTTCATATATGCCGTATATGGTCATATTCGAATATGCCCTATTATGGTCATAATTGTATATGCCCTATTTTGGTCATAATCGTCTATGCCCTATTATAGTCATGATCTCCTATGCCCTAATATAGGCATGATCTTTCACCTACATTAGTTCCCTACAGTACACAACAAGCTCTGAGGGTTGAACGTTATCTAGTCTGTGGTTATAACACTGCCAGGATTTTCCCGAACACTGGCCTACAATGTACTCATAAATTATGCATGGACATTCACCAACTACATCTCACGCATAATATGTATGTACAAAGTTCACCCCTGACGTCTTCCTCATGTCTAACAAAGACCAATACAAACCATACTGAGGGACGAGACACTATAGGGTATAAATACACCACATCTTGCCATGGTAAGATAGAGGGAACCAAGACTTCCATGCTGACACACTGACCAGAGACGCTGAGGCTCCTGCATGCAGTCACTCCAGCTGACAGCGGTCTAAACACAGCCCTTGCGGGGTGTCCAACTCGAGACCAGGACGGTGTCCCACACTCTCTCTATTCAGGTATGGGGGTTCGACTAAATCCTAGAAGGATTCTTGGCTCCTAGGCTTTTAGACCTACACATATGCTAGGTACACTCAGGTACATCTAGTTAGGCATCGTAGGAGTACGAGCACTTTCATAATGCTTTTTATATTCATGTATGTATTCCTGATTATTGCAATATGGTAGAACTGTTCTATCCCTTTGCTTTTATCGTACTGCTGATAATATATCTCTGCTATTGTCTGCTGATTGCTGCAGCACATATATTTTACACTAGAATAACAACTGTTCAATAAATACTTATTGAAATGCCCAGACTGTTTATTCTGTGTAACTCTCTGAGACAAACTGAATAAGTAAGCACGAGTGACAGAGCGAAAAGTAGTACATTGTTTCCACGATTCTGAGGAACCAGGGTTATCATGGTCTAAGGTTGCCAGAAACTAATCTCTCCCCGATAAGAGGAGATTCTAGTGGCACTGTGAGCTAGCTAATGCAAATCTGGCTAACATATACGGTGGGGGTGCACAGAGTCAGTCTAACACCAAGCCCACAGTTTATGTTATCCAAACGCGCAGGTCCTGCAGGGGTACTATAGGAACTATACGACATGGTGCCGCCAACATTGGTTGGGTACTTATTTAACAGTAGAATCTGAGTAGTTCAGTCGTGCTATTCTCAGAGAACCTACTCACAAAACCCCAGAGACGTCTGGAGTGGGTGGGCACAAACTCCGCCACAGCTGAGTAGGCGAGATAACCTATTTATCGGCTGATGGTTAATCAAGCTTGAAGGACATTTAGTTCCTAAATTGTGCATAAAACCTTTAACTAAGTTCTCTTGGAAAAGCTTTTCTTTTCAAAATGACTCAGAGCGATGAAGAAAGAGTAGATCTGCATCTCTCAGCCGGAGAACCACCCGAAAATGCAATTGAAATTGCACCTAAATTCAGACATACGCTCACCATGAAACTATTAAAAAATGGTTTACCACCAAGGGGTGGCGTAGTAGCTCTCGTGATTGAGGCAAACAAATCAAATAAAACAGAGGTATTCTATTCATGGGTTACATTCCCAGCAGCAGATGCTGTAACAAAGACATTTCACTACTACGTAGAAGGAGATGCACCAGAGGAATACTAACCATTCGATGACATAGAGATTCCACTCACTTACCAGGAACACTTATACTGGTTTAAAGGCGCCCTACCCCACTTAAGAGCAAGAGTAAGATTAGGCCCGCTCGGAGGAGACGGGGCCACGTGGCCAATACTAGAGGCGTACACACCGCATCCTGAAATTGGAACAATGCCACAGCCAGAATTACTCATACAACACAGAGATTTAATTAAAATCTACAGGAACTTGACACAATTCGTCATGAGGACTCTCACAGTTCAACCAACAACAGTTGCAACAAACGGGACCCAATTCCAGGGTACAGCAACTAAAATTACTCCTCAAACATTACACGCGGTAATGGGCAAAATGCCAGCAAAACACGAACAAATACCATTCTGGATAGCTCAGAAAATAACTCAGCTTGAGGCGGTGTTCCCGAATACTACCACCTATGATAAACACAGAATACTAACAATCTGCTTGCCCATGGGGATCACACCACAAGTAGAGGATTGCACCTCTTGGGGTTCAGTCTTTGCTGCCATATATACCAGAACACATGGTATCCCGTTCTTAGCAGTAGGACCTGACGTATTGAGACAGATACAAAATGAGTACAGAGCAGAGCCTGCCCTAAACTTAGGGATGAAGTTACTAAACAACTTTGATCAGGTATCAGCCATAATACTAGCTAACATTAAGGGGGAAGCAGCTTCAGTGGCGATCTAAGGGAGTTCAGTCCAATAGATCAACAACACGAACTACCCAAAATAATTGAAACTGCATATGCAGAACTAGGCAGAGACAGTCTAGGTGGGAAAGCACTAAAACCACAACTGGTGGGCAGTCCTGAAAAGGACACTACAAAGCAGACACCTACTTCTTCTAAAAAGAAGTGGGAAAATAAAAAGCAACAAAAGTCTAAGGACAGAAGATCTCAATCCCGAGGCAGGAGCCCTCTGAAAGGAGGTATAACCTCAGGAATAGGGATAATATTAAAAAACCTGACAGGTATCAGGATACTGATACACATTCCTCTCGTTCCATTCAAGGTTCGTCAAGAAACTCCGAGAGGGAAGGACGGTCAGAACACAGACAAGAGGAGCGTACAAGTCCAGAGACACGCAACGCGCTGTGGACTACGCACCTAAAAAAGAGGATAAACAAAAACCTCAGTTCAAAAAGAAGAAGGTAGCAGGTCTCAAGATCAGACATGCCAAGAATTCTGAGGACACAGCTTCTGAACGGGGAATGGGCTCTGACGATGCTAGACAGCGCAGCAGAAGTAACAATAGCTCACCAGAACCTGAAGGAATTTCTGGTGACAGCGGAGTTGAGTGAGTATATCACGGTGGAAACAGCTGATACTCGGGTAAGTGTCCCACATAAGTTACATGAGATAACACTCCGGATGGAGGGGGACAAGCCCAGGAAAGTTAAAGGTCTATTTTGGAAAAATCTGTCATCTGGATATGACATCCTATTAGCAGAGCAAGACTGGCCGCCAGCATTCGTCATGGAGTGCCCAAAGGGAGAAACAGTAATTTTCCCAGCATTTTCCGACCTCTTTCCCATACATCTTAAACATGCATATGCGCAGGAGTGGGCGGTTGCCCTAGCTCCAGCATTGTACAAAAATCATGCTGGTTTGGATGAGGATTCAACCCACCATGTGATTCCGTTAAAAGTTTCCCCAAATGCCCAAAGGCAATATCCTATAAAGCAGGAAGCTAAAAAACAAGTCAGGGAGATCCTAGATCAACTAGAATACCAGGGTGTGATAGAAAATTGCACCTCACCAATGAATAATCCTTTGTTCCCCGTAGCCAAACCTGAGAACACATATCGTCTAGTTTTAGATTACAGACATTTAAACACCAGCACAAAGACATTTGCAGTTCAAAATGCACACAGTGGCGCATTAATGAATAACATTGTGCGACAAAAATACAAAACAACGCTTGATATCTCAAATGGATTTTTCTGCCAAAATATAGCGCTTGAAAGCAGGTATCTGACCGCATTCTCAGCGCTAGGGTCACAGCGACAATTTTGTCGACTCCCCCAAGGGTATAAGAATAGCCCTGAGTTGTTTTCAGCAAGGGTAACAGAGTTACTCCAAAATTTGGATGAAGAAGCATTGTCCTATGTGGATGATATTTATCTAACGGACGATGACTTACCGAGGCACTTGACCAGGGTGAGCACCATTATTATGGGATTCGCCTCGGAGACCTATAAATTTAATTTAAAAAAATCAAAAATTGCCCATCTCAATGTCCTATTTTTAGGGTATGAGCTGTCAAGTGAGGGAAAAAGCCTAGCAGCTAACTTTTTAGAAAAGTGTGCGCTGCTCCAACCTCCAAAATCATTAAAGAATTTACAATCAATTCTGGGATTCCTAAATTTTGGTCGAACATACATTTTGGATTCGCAGAAAGAGTAAAACCTTTCTATGACTTAATAAAACCTGATTTTTCAATCAGACAATGGACACAGGAACATACAAACATCCTACGTTCACTACAGGAAGACATGATAGCTTCAAAACATTTACAGACACGCGTCAATGTACGCAACTTAGTGATCCGAGTAATAGCGGGTCAATGCGGGTACACTTATTTAACTTTCAATGAAGGCAAAACGTTACCAATCGCATATAAATCACACCTGTACACAAACGCAGAGATGCGTTTTACTTCAACAGAAAAAATCCTGACAGCAGTGCAGACCGCTGTAGCAAGAGAAAGAGCTCTGGCTCAGGGAAAGTGCATAATAGTCGTGACCCCAGTACCAGCCTTAGAGGCTGTTGCAAAGGCTAGCATTCCAAATGCGAAAGCCTTACATCCCAGATGGATACAATGGGCTAATTCTCTTACTGCAACGGATGTTGAATACAGATTTGATCCAAATTTAAAAACACAAGCATTTCTGCAATACGAACAAGAATATCCTCTACCAAGTGAGATTTTGCCTCTAGATCAGTATGAATACATTATTTACACTGACGGATCTGCTCAACCAGCCATAGGGAGTAAGCAAGCTTACAGCGCGGCGTGTGCAATCGTTAAAGGTCGCATGTGCGATGGAAAGTTCCATCCCAGTAGCACTAAAACGCAATCTCTTAGGAGACTGCACGGCTCAGTTAGCAGAATTAAAAGCACTGATACTGGCACTTGTAAATACGGAACACGAATTCCCCACACTAATTGTGTGTGATTCCTTTTACTGTGTACAGTCGTACAATGAATATTTACATCATTGGGAACAAAACGGGTTTAAAGATGCAAAAGGTGGCCCAATTAAGCATAAAATGCTATGGGAACAGGTAGTGGAGTTGAGAAACGAACTACCAAGGGCTCACGTGATACATACACTGAGTCATCAGCGTGATGGCGTTCACGTTGAAGGGAATTCATTGGCTGATGAAGCCGCAAAGGGGGCTGTACGCACAGCGTCCGTAGCTGCAATTACTTGTTCAAAAACGAGAATAGACGGCGAGATTTTGGTAGCTGTCAATGCTTCATGCAAAGGCAGCACAGCAGTACCTCAAAAATTTCCACTCAAGTACTCCTACAAGTTAGATGCACAAAACATTCCATATGCTCAGATTCCTGGAGTGGGGGATAGAGTAATACCAAATATGGATCATAGGCAAGGCTTAATTCTAGCAGCACACAAGGGTTTGGGTTCTGCGCATACAGGCGTTACAGCGACTATTTCTTTACTGAAACAGCGCTACTGGTGGCCAGGGTTAATAAAGCAGACCAAAGACTATGGGGCCGAATCCGATTCGGGCCGGAAAAAATACCGACTGACTCGGTACGGGATCATAGTCCGACCGACACGTACCGGCGTTGCCCGACCTGGGAAGTACGATGAAATGCATGTGAATCACGACCGACTTGTACGAACTCAAGGCGAACGACCGACCCGGACGGAAACAAGCAAACCGGCCGGGAAACCACGCGAATAGAACCGACCGACACGCACCAGGAAGAAACCCGAATGAAACGTACCCGCGAACTCCGACCCGCGCAGTACGATGCAATGGGTGCAAAAGCAGACCGATTCGCACGGAGCCCAAGCCGTACGACCGACATGCATACAAAACCCAGCCGAACAAACACAATACACCACGACCAACGCGTACGCCGCATATGAAACTGAGCTGAAACACAGCGGGAACGACTCGGAGAGGTGCGCATGAGATAACTGCAACGTCCTACTCGGTCAGAAGAACGACTCCAACATGCACAATAATCACAAATGAAAAAATACAAAAAAAGAGGGCCAAACAAGCAATGACAAAGCCAATAAATACAGGTGGGGGGAAAAAATGGAACAAGAACACACCCCCAACTCCACCTACATAAAGGCCACAAATCCCTACCATGATCCTTTGCAAATTCCACTGACCTGCCAGCACAGAACACCAGCAGACAGAACACACACACACAGCTCATCCAACACAAAAGCCACACACCATTAGCACCTCAACAAATAGCACCCTCACCCTCACACAGCAAAACCTACACACACACACCCTCACCTGCACACACACACACACATCAATCACCACCACCACCCATCACCATGCCCCTAAAGAAGAATCCAAAGTTCCTAGATAGTGAATTGGAAGTCATGGTAGACGAGAGCCTGAGGGTAGAGCCACAGTTGTTTGGCACATTGGTCCAACAGACCCCCATGGCACAGAAAACCAAGATGTGGGCGAGGATCGTCGACAGGGTGAATGCACAATCACCATGTTTGCGCACAAAGGAAGACATCCAGAACAGGTGGTATGATGTGCGCAGGAGGGTCAGGGACCTACTGAAGAAGGATTACCTCCTGAGCTAGCACACCGGCAGTGGCCCTCCTGCCAAACCAGTATACCTCAGGCCCTGGGAGGAGAAGGTGCGGGCCATCCTACCACCAGTGAGCGTATATGGACTAACAAACATCCCAGAGCCTGGTGAGTACACAACTAATATATACAATATTGTGTGCCAATACACACACATCACTGTCAAGGGGATAGTCAAACCATGCACCCCTAGCAAATCAACAGCAACCAAAAGATAATCATCCCAAGAAGTGTATGTCAGTCAGATAAACACAATACATGCCATGTCATAGTGATATGTAACTGTGTCATGACATGTACAAACCCAATACCAAATAGAGCTAGGCAGTGGCACAAATCTAACTAACAAACACTGTCAGATATTTAGCCACCACTAGAACACCACCTCACAGGGAAGCTCACAGAAAGGAAGGAATCCTGTGTATGCTGGTGAAGTCAGTGTAGCCAAGAGCATGATGGACTCGTAGTAACAGATAATGGGCAGCCTCACATTTGGACCATCAACACAACTCTGAACCATGCTCACAACACAGGGAGTGGATAAGGACTGGCAATATGGCTGACACTGGGTACTGCTGTGGGGAGCACAATGCCCTGCTGGGAACTGTGCACCAACAAACAGCAGAACACCACTGCCTGACATCCTGAAAGCCAACTTGCACTCCCTGCAATGCAAGCACGTTGCATGGTGGGATATCTGGCTGGGTGGGAAGGAGGACTGCCAGCACTGACCATAGTTACAAGCAGCTCTCCTCACACACCCCCTCAACACAAACTCCACATAACCCACCTGGGAGAATGCAATGCCTCACACACCAAATGAAGATCCCACAAAGAACCACCACCCTGGGTAATGCTGTGTGAAGCACAAACAAACGCAAGGACAACACTGTCAGCCTTCCTGTCAGCACAGGCACACTACCCCACAGGGAAGCAGAGTCAAAAGGAAGGAAGTACGGGCATGCTGGGAAGGGGGGTGTAGGCAATAGCATGATGGGAGTTGTAGTCACAGATTTTGCTCACCCTCACAATTGGCCCATCAACACCACTCTGAACCATGCTCACATCACAGGGAGTGGATAAGGACTGACAAGATGGCTGACACTGGGTACTGCTGTGGGGAGCACAAGGCCCTGAGGGAACTGTGCACCAACAAACAACAGGACCACACTGTCAGCCATCTTGCCATTGCTGTCACACTCACACACAGTGAAATCCACTCAAAAGGAAGGAAGTATGGGCATGCTGGGAAGGGGGTGTAGGCAATAGCATGATGGGAGTGGTAGTCACAGATATTGCTCACCCACCAACATACAGCAGAACACCACTGAATGACATCCTGAGAGTCAACCTGAACCCACTGCAAGGGTGGCATGCTTCATGGTGGGATAACTGGGCTAGGTGGAGAAGGATGGCCGGATGTCCACCAAATACAACCAATGCTGGCCATGCACACACCTCAACATTCACATTGAAATGCCCCAGGTATGCAGGACAATGTGCTACACCAATATCAACCTCTTACTGTGACAACTTAGGACAATGCAATGTACATGCCCGCATCCAGAGGTACAGTCACAACTGTCAGGTGTGTGAACCATTGATGCCTGTAGAAACATAACATACAATGTGTGTCTCATCCAAATACAGGTGATGATGATGGGGACACAGTAGCAGGCGAGGAGGAGTACCTGTCCCAGGCTCCGGGGGACACTGAGCTCACTGGTGTGGAACAGCCTCTGCCCTCCTCGGATGGCGAAGACCTACCTGGCACCTCCGGTGTGAGTGATCATGCAGCACCGGAAGGACCAACATCTGCACCCCCTGCACCCACCCCTCCAACAACTGCCAACACACAGACCACCCCCGCCGACACGGACAGACCAAGGACCACCGATGATAACAGCACAGAGTCCCAGGCCCACCGTGGAGCAACGGACAACAACACCACTAACAACCCCCAAGGGGGCCTTGGGTCACCTGTGTGTGCCACCGCAGGTCCTGCACGTGTCGCCAGGGGTGGTGGGAGGGGTGGTAGTCATAGGTCGCTGCTTGCAGAGGGGTCTGGACTGCATGATGATCCACAACTGGCACGCATCGCTGATGCGTACCAGGATAGCACCGGAGAGGTCAGACAGGTAGTGGGGATCCTCAAGGACATACAACAGCAGCAGGCTGCCCATCATGCCCGCTTGGACTCCCACATGTCCCGTGTGGAGACATACATGTCTCGCATGGAGTCCAAGTGGGACACATTGCAAGAACTCACAGCGGTGCATAGGGACATATTGACATGCCTCCGCCAGATTAGCACCAACATGGCCACACCTCCCCTGCACCGCCGCAGCCTGCACGTGATGGTCCCCCCCAAAGAAGAGGGGTCGTCAGAGGAAGGAAAACTGAGAGGTTGATGGCCACGTACATCCCCCAGGAAGCCAACACCTGTTCCGGAAAATCTCCTTTGTGTGCAAACTTTTCACCCTGTCGAATGCAACACAACTCTCCCACATGACATGGGGAGTTCAAGTTGGACTAATGTATCATATGACTGTGGACTACACTCAGGACATTTCTGCTACCAAGACTTCCAACTCATCTGGGAACTTTGGATCACAATCCCAATGTACAGCACCCACCATCCTGTGCACTATACACACACACATTTCTGTAAATAAAATCACTAGTACACCATACTTGCCTCTGTTGTTATTCAAATGTGGATACTGTTATGGCGATGATGATCTGCTAAATTACACTGTGTATGCTAACTGCCACAGCAAGTACATCACCGTCATGTGAGTCATGGTGACGTGACACATATGAGGGAGACACACCACTAGGGCTACACAACACAGAGACACCAGGGCCATCGGACTCATCGCCTACAGTGATGTTGCCAGGAAATACTGTGGAATGCACAGACACCACACCTACTCAGAGTCTGTGTCAACTAGCCCACAGGTGCAGTAAGCAAATGTCAGTCAGATGTGTGACCACAGACAACGCACATCCCAAAGTGAAGCACAGGTTTATTACACATTTGCAACATGTTGTTTCCACTACAAATGCAAGGTTTACCCACGTGGCAGTGGCCACACAGTCAACAAGTGCAGAAGATATTAAGTCCAGGGGTGTGTGGCACATCACCTGTAGGGAAACTACTGCTGCCACCCTGAAAGCTGAATCATGGTGTCGGGGGATCCAAGTTGACCAAAGTACTCAGTAAGCACCCTGTGAAGGACAGACATGACACACAGTTAAAACCACTGAAGAACAGGACAGAACTGCAATACTCATGCCCAATACATGTCACAAGACAAGTACACAAAACCAAGTTAGCATGTCAAAACTGTTGGGGTGTACATACTACCTGCAAGGACACATTGCTGCACGCATCCAGTCAAGTAGCACATGGCCACACTCAAACAGCACCAGAGCACCACCCACACATATCATGCAAACTCACATCATTCACATTACATCTCCCTGGATACTCACATTCAGCTGAAGAAGTTGGTGATGAGCTGTGTGCGGACATCACCATCATCATCATCATCATCATCACTGGCATCGTGGTCCAGGCCAGGATCCTCCACAGGTGGCGGACGTTGGTCATCGTCATCCAGGATGAGAGGCAACTCCTTCCGCACTGCCAGGTTGTGTAGCATGCAGCAGACGATGACAATCTTGCACACCTTTGCTGGGGCATATGGGAGGGCCCCTCCTGTCTTGTCCAGGCAGCGGAAGCGGCTCTTCAGGAGACCAAAGGTCCGCTCAATCACTCTCCTGGTCCGACCATGTGCCTCATTGTAGCGCATCTGGGCTGGTGTCACAGGGTTCCTGAGCGGTGTCAGCAACCACGGCATGTTGGGGTATCCGGAGTCACCTACGGACAGACAAGTGCACATTAGCTGAGTAGGAAAAGTGGGCGGTATACTACAGAGCAGAACACACACAATGGTACAAAGTCAGTACACACCAACAAGCCAAGCACGCTGGTTCTGCATCTGTGCCATCATCCTCGGGATGCGACTACTCCTCATCACGTAGGCATCGTGTGCTGAACCAGGGAAACGGGCACACACATGTGTGATGGTCATATCTGCAAGACATACCACCAGAGCATTGATCGAATGGTAATGTTTCCGGTTCCGGTATGCCTGCTCATGTGCCTGTGGTGGTACCAAAGCCACATGTGTCCCATCAATGGAGCCAATGACATGTGGCATCCTCCCCAGGGCATAGAAGTCACTCTTGACGTCAGTCAGTTGTTGACGTGTAGGGAAATAGATGTACTGGTTCAGGCATCTCAACATTGCCTCCAAAACATCGCGTAGCACGCGGCTGAACATAGTCTGTGACATCCCACCGGCAGTCGCCACAGTGTGTTGAAAGGTACCAGTGGCAAAGAAGTGTAGGGCTGCCATTACCTTCACCTTGGGGGTCAGCGCCGTAGAGTACGGCCGGCAAGGTTGCAAATGTGGTGCCAAGCGCACTGCCAAATCCTCAATCAGCTGCCTGGTGAAGCGGTACCGTCGGATGCTGTCACGTTCCACTATCGTTGCCAGGTCAGGGAATGGTCTATGGACAGCTGGAGCCCTGCAGTGCATAGGTTGAGGAAAGAAAGATTGTCAGTCACCCCACATATGTGCCATTCACCATACTCAATTTCACATGATACATCATTACGAGACACAAGTACTTGATGTGTGTGCCGTTCTGTTCGCACATAACTCGCACCTACATGGCCATCATCTGACTACTCAGTACAACATGTGTGGACATCAGGTTCCAGGTTGTGCTATGTGAAACCATTAGGCTGTGTCACAGTACCCATTTACTGCTGTCACGTTCCACACACACACAATGACATGTCTGGACAGATGCGCCACAGGCATCACAGCTCATTGACAGGTAGATTCCCAGTGACCCTGTCTTGCCACATGGACACTGGCATGACATGGCGTATCATGTACACGTCAGAAAAACAAACATGACTCCCACAGGTAGTGGCCCCTGTCGCCTACGCAGGACAGACATGGACGCCAGTGACGCACAACATCAAAGTCCATGCACAAACAACGTTGATGTGGAGACTGTCTCCCATCGTGCACATGGAATCAGAGACATCGGAAACCTAACATGCACACAGACTGTGGAGGGACATCACTATTGTGGCAATGGGTCACCCTGTGACGTACATGCCTTCCCCCATGGGACCCAGGGGGTATGTGACATGTCACACACATACACAACCTGGAAATGTGACCATGCCACATGCTCCGAAATGAACTGTTGCACATCACAGTGGTCATGTGCACAACACACAAAGGACCCTGTCCCCATTAACACATGCACAGCCTGGGTGTGGCTGCCCACAAGTGCCACCACAGAAACCACATGTTAACCCCCATACACAGAAAAGGTAATGCAGCCTTACATGCCTTAGGAAACAGTGTGGACTGGGTGTGGTGTTGTAGGTGTGCCCCTGGGTCTCTGGCAGGAATATGTGGCTGGCATACGTTCACCAGTGACAAGCATGGTGACATATGCGACTGACCTGTACAGGTACGCGTTGTACAGCAATGGACCGATCGGTGTGCCCGGCCGGCCCATTGCATCTGTTGTGTGCAGGTACGCGTTGTACCCGGAATACGCGTTGGACAGCAATGGACCGATCGGTGTGCACGCACTGGCCATTGAATCTGTTGTGTGCGGGTACGCGTTGTACAGCAATGGACCGATCGGTGTGCACGCACTGGCCATTGCATCTGTTGTGAGCGGGTACACGTTGTACCCGGAATACGAGTTGTACAGCAATGGACCGATCGGTGTGCCCGGCCGGCCCATTGCATCTGTTGTGTGCGGGTACGCGTTGTACAGCAATGGACCGATCGGTGTGCACGCACTGGCCATTGCATCTGTTGTGAGCGGGTACGCGTTGTACCCGGAATACGCGTTGTACAGCAATGGACCGATCGGTGTGCACGCACTGGCCATTGAATCTGTTGTGTGCGGGTACGCGTTGTACAGCAATGGACCGATCGGTGTGCACGCACTGGCCATTGCATCTGTTGTGAGCGGGTGCAGCGTTGTACCCGGAATACGCGTTGTACAGCAATGGACCGATCGGTGTGCACGCACTGGCCATTGAATCTGTTGTGTGCGGGTACGCGTTGTTCAGCAATGGACCGATCGGTGTGCACGCACTGGCCATTGAATCTGTTGTGAACGGGTACGCGTTGTACCCGGAATAACACGCACTGGCCATTGAATCTGTTGTGTGCGGGTACGCATTGTACAGCAATGGACCGATCGGTGTTCCCGGCCGGCCCATTGCATCTGTTGTGTGCGGGTACGCGTTGTACAGCAATGGACCGATCGGTGTGCACGCACTGGCCATTGAATCTGTTGTGTGCGGGTACGCGTTGTACAGCAATGGACCTGATCGGTGTTCCCGGCCGGCCCATTGCATCTGTTGTGTGCGGGTACGCGTTGTACCCGGAATACGCGTTGTACAGCAATGGACTGATCGGTGCGCACGCATTGGCTATGGCCTGGCATGGCAACGGACGCGTTTTCGAAAGTTTAACGAGTCTGATGCTGTGAATTCAGTTGGCCACCCACAACAATGTTGCAAATGCATGGGTGTCATGAAGTTGAACTTTTGAAGGATGCTGTGGGCGTGTGTAAGTGGTGCAATTCCATGGATTGGCCAGATTCAGAAGATGCAAACGACTTGGACCTATCACTTTGGACACATGGGACGGTATCTGCCTCAGCAGCACACATATAATGCTGGCTGTTCCACTGAGAGCTCACTTGCCTGCACTACATGCTCCAGGACGACATCTGCCACCACCACTGCTGCTGTCTCTGCATCCTCTGGATCCTGCAATGGCACGTACTGTGGAGAGAGCCCCAGCCTTCAGCACTGAGGAGAACCAGGCCCTGCTGGACAGCCTCCTTCCACAGTACAGCAAGCTGTATGGGAAACCAGGGGAGCAGATGAGTGTGCTGTCCACTGCCTTACAAATGTGCATGTTGTCTGACTAGCCAGACTTACAGTCTGCACGCCACTGGCTAGCAGGCTCACTGAGTAGTTCTCACCCCCCATAGTGTGTAGTTACATGCACTGAACAGGTATAGTGCAGTAACAGTGCATTTAAACAAGGTTTGACTTCCCAGGCAATGATACCATGTAGTAACTGCTGGCAAACTGTTCATAGCCATCCTTGCACTGCCCATGTACAACATGTGCCCCTGTGATTGAGACATGTATATCCAAATGTGTGATGCACGGATTTGTTGCATGTGTAGTAATGGCCTTTACACTTTGTCATCCTCACAGGTTGATGCCCACCAGAAGCAGGAAATATGGCTGGACATCGCCCGGGCAGTAAGGTCTGTGGGGGTCTACAAGCGCCGGATCCGCAACTGCCAGAAGAGGTGGCAGGACCTTCGGGGCTGGACCCGGTGGATCGCAGGGTCCAGCTGAAACTGTCGCCTCCTCGCAGGAGGGGCGGACACCGGACCCTGACCCCCACATGCTCAGGATCCTGGCGGTGGTCTTCCCTGATCTGGATGGGCAGCTGAAGGGCAGACAGCAGCAAGGAGGGGGTGAGTCCATGACTGCACTGTGAGCTTTGTCTGACATGCTATGTGCCCTCCTCTGGCCTGGTTAAACTTCAACAGTACATCAGTTATGTGCTCCAGGACCCATGTCCCTCAATTGTGCACTGCCCACTCCTCATCTGATACAGGTGTGGCCCTTACAGTCAGGAAATTGTGTCACTTGGGTACTGTGTCCTTGCATATTGCTTAGCTCAAGGTGGGGGACAGCATTTGTACCCGTAACTCTGTGGTGGGCTTCATGGGTGGGTCCATTGTTTACACAATGCCTGGGTTCTGACATGTAATCTGCGTGTTACTTTGATATGTGGTCCAATTGCTGATCTGATTCACCACATGTGCCTGGGGTATTTGGCACACACCCATGCTGCGGTTGTGAACAATGTTTGGGCCTCAGGAGTATGTATATCAAGTGTGTCACACATGCTTAGCCACCTGCCTACTGTCCAGGGCTCATCCCTCTTTCACGTGGAGCAGGACAGTCATGCCTACTCCAGGCCATACAATACACTCTGTACTCCCACTCCCGTGTATCAGCTGACACGTTGTGCTCAGTGAAATGTTCCCTCAGGTGTCTGCCTCTGTGTCATTGTGCTGTGGCTTTGTTGTCAGGACTACTGGGGTGTTTATCGGTTAGGGCTCAGCATGCCACCGGAGATGTGACCATAGGAGACGATACTTGTGTGACATATAGGTGTTTGATCACTTGACCGTGCATACTGGGGTATGCGACTGTGCAGTTCAGGCAGCTGTTTCCCATTCACAGCAGATTGTGAGGTGCTCATGTTCCGAGGGTTGTGTTTCATGTCTCCCATATGTCCAATTGGTATGACGTGGACAAATGAGAGTTCAGATGATGTGGTTTGTGGGGGATGGACATGTGCACTTGTCAGCTACTGGACTTGCATTCCCCATGACCTAGTATTGTGACACAGTGCAGACTGTTGTTGTCTGGCTGCCCTGCCCATGTGACTGGAGACAGTGATGTATGACTTTGCAGGCATGCCTGTGCCATGGCGTTAAATTTCCTAAGAGTGATCCTGCAGGGGAGTGACATGTGCTACATGCACCCCATTGTGGCATTGACTATCAGGACATGGGTGCATCATGGTGTCTGGTGCTGGTATGCATCACATGCATTTCAAAATAGACTCTGGCCATCCCTTTATCCGGACACCTGTACTGATTCAGTGGCAAGAGTTGTGATGTGTGCATGTTCACATACTTCACCGTGTTCTCTGCACTGTCCAACTACTGTGTAGGTGGTGCATGTGTCCACACTGGTGTATTGCCATCCGACAGACACCAGACCGATGGGTGCAAGGCCAGGAGGGATGTGAGTGCCATGGTTGACCATCAGACTGACAATTGGCTTCTCCTACTCTGTTTGGGCACTTTTGGCAATGTTCAACTAAGGATGCCAGGGCTTGCTCTGTAATGTGCTGTACATACTGTGGTTTTGTGCGGTCAGTGCAGGTGACTGATGTCTGTCTGTTTTCCTAATTGTTTGCAGATACATCCACGGCCACAGGAGGGGACAGCTCCATGGACCAGGAGGAGCCACTGAGCCAGACTGGGTCAGCAGCCGATGAGTGGTCGGAGGGACCCAGTGGCACGGAGGGCGAGGGGAGCCACACCGAGGAGTCCTCAGCACCATCCACCTCAGCTGAGGACCACAGCAGCTCGGAGGATGACTCCCTTGTGGAGGCGGGTGTCAGCAGCCACCACACCCCAGCTACTATTGCTGTCCCCGCCACCACCACCACCACCACTACCGCCCTCCCATCAGCTCCCATTCCAGAGGTCCGTGGAGGCTCCCGTGTTCGGGAGCGTGTCTCCTTCGTGCCAGGCACCGCAGCCCCTGCCCCTGTGTCCCCTGCTGCCCTGAGTGAGGAGTCTGTGTACCTCCTTCGCCAGCTCCATGTGGGGCAGGCAGCAATGCTGAGTGTCCTCCATGCCCACACCACTCTGTTAACTCAGCTGGTGTCATTTATGGAGGGCATCTCATCGGGCATGTCTGCCCTACAGAGGAGCAATAGGTCCATGGACTCCTCCCTGACGGCAGCAGTGTCCCTCCTCCAACAGTCCCTCACCCCTCCTACATCTGCCCCATCCACACTTCCTGGCACCCTACCTGTCCCAAGCACATGCACACCTGCACATTCACCCAAACACACAGACACGAGCAGCACAGACACACCCACTACAAAAACAAGACGTGCACGCAGGCATCCTCAGGGGACTGATACCACACCCACAGGGGATGGGGTACATACACACACACAGGCATCCACAGTCACTCCGCAGTCCTCCGATACCTCTCCCTCCAATGCCCCTTCCCTTGCCTCACCTGCAACCCCACCTACACAGCAGATCTCCCTCTGTGACCTCGGCCTCTTCCCCTCCAATCCAGCTGATCCAGCATACAGGGGGAAGAGGAAGTCCACCCACACAGAGGGGAGTGCCCCTCACCCCCGGACACCCTCCCCAGGCGCAGACAGACTGAGGCCCCCATCCGCAAGTCCCCCCAGACCCGGAAGAGCAAGACCCCGCCGCCACCCTGCAGCTCAACCACCAAGTCTCCTTCCTCCATCCCTCAGGCCCCCACTCCACAGGTTCCCCCACCACACCCTGCCCCAGGTTCCCCCACCCACAGATACACCATCCCCAAAATGATCCGGCCTTCTCCCCCTACCACTTGCTCTTCCAGCACCACACCCCCTGCTGCGCTTGTTTGTGCCACTGGTGTGGAGAGCGTGTCCTCCCCCTCTGTCCTGCCCACCTTACCTGAACCCCATTCTACTCCCCTGGAGATAGGCACTGCAGTGGAGTCCACTACCACCCTGTCTGACTTGGGCACTGCAGTGGGGAACCTGTCCACTCCATCTGCATGTCCCACTGCAGTCGTGCCGGCACCCACACCATCTGACTCAAGCCCCCCAGTTGTGCCGGCACACACCATGTCAGACACCTCCACTGCAGTTGTCAGTGACTCTCCAGCACCCACCACCCCTTCCCTGCCTCCTTCTGGTGAGCCCTGATCCTGTCCCTGCGGTGCCTGGCCTGCCCCCCGTATGCCCCTCCGAGGGGAATGTCCCTGATGTGTAGCTGTGCAGGCATGCAAAGGGTGACATCTGGCACTGTCACCCTGTTTGGACTCTTGTTATGGACTGGCCATTGGCCTTTGTTATATTTCTGGACTTTCACTTCTTCACACATAAATGCTGAATAAAGCTACTTTCTGTTATCTAGTGGTTTTGCTTCTGATGTACATGATGTTGATGTTGTTAACCGTGCCCTTGCTGCACTGATGGTGATTTTTGATATCAGGGAAATGAAGTGTTACTGTGCAGGACCCCATGTGGTCCAGGGGGAATGTGTCCTATCCTGGTGTGTATCCATGTCATCCTTTGCAGCAATATGAGGGTGTCATGTTTTCAATATTTGGCAATGGGATTGCCTACTTTTATTTGCAATATCACATCTATGGCTTACACCCCTGCACATCTGTTGTGCTTGCCATTGTTCAATTTGTCTATTTCCCTGACCGTGTGACCATCTCCACTGGACATGCAAGTTTGGGCATCAATGGGGAAGGACTCATCTGTGTGATCAGTGCAACTTGCTATACATGTGTGTTGGATCTGTGCAGATGGTGTCGGTGACACTCCCATGACCAGGCTGATGTGACGAGAGCCTTCATTTTGTGCTAATTGTTGACTGAGTGACCAAGTGTACTGCTGATATGATAGGGCCCTGCATAGACAACGTATGGCACAGCTTTCCTTACACAGGAGTGGAGTGCCCTCATGGCAGTGTGTAATTCCGTGACATTGCCTGAGCCCAAGGTGTGTGTTGTGTGAGCATGTCTGTGTGTGTTCACTTCCGTTTTGCAACACAGGCTGGGATCCCTAGTGATGTTCCTGTTTGTGATGCTTGCTGAGTTGACCTATGTACCACCCAAATCTTCGCACTGGGTTCTCTGGGATGTGGGTGCATGGCACATTACTGGTCATCAGGGTGTCATCCATAGGTGTGTTTGCTGTCAGGGCTGAGTTTGTGGGCAAACGCAGATGAGACACAGTCAGGATTCCCCTTGGCACTTGTTGGTTACACAAGTCATGTAATTTACAGTTTGTGTTAGCTTTCAGTGATTGTGACACGTTGTGTGTGTGACTGCTGCCACTCCTCTGGGTCAGAGCTGCAATGTTGGAAGTTGTCTATGTGTGTTCTTTGTGGGTGACCTTGACTTCTTCATTGGTGTGTGACTGTGTCCGGGATCATATTGATTGTGGTGGATTTCACGTCATGCCCATGTACAGCGTACTGTGCAGTGTGTCAGACATTCACGAGTCTTGTTGACTGGCCAGGTGTGATGGGTTTCTGCACCTTAGTTCCCACAACCACCCCTGGGATTGTCATGGGTGCATGTGCAATGTCACCAGTCCATGTGAGCTTCACTGCTGCACATTGGTGGAGATCAAGGTGTGTGGTGTTGAGTGTGTGCAAATGAGAGTTGTTGCACGGCTAGACCCCTACCTCTATGTTGTCCTTGGCTGACAGGCCGTGCTGATTGATTTGTGCTTGTGTAGGTGTGATGGTAGTTTGTTGCTCAGGACACATGACTGTGGTTCACAGTGTGAACGACATCTAGCTTTGTCATCACAGTGGGATTATCATGCAGGCCACGGTCAACACGATGTGGGGTCCCTGGGGGTAGTGCTGTGGTGGGTCTGTCTCTTGCTGTGTTATTTGCTGTTCCGACAAGCTTGTGTGACATGTGTAATTTGGGCTCCCTCTCATCTAACAATGCCTGTTTGCCCACATAGGGGAATCCGATCCATGAGTTACTTTTGTGTGGCACTGTATACACATCTGTGTAATTGTGATTCAGGCCTCCTCATGTGTTGTGTGGTTGCCTGGGGACACTGGCACACCCCCCATCACCTGTTGTGTTTGATCTGCAGTGTGAGGCTGCCTGTTTGTGTTTGTGCATCTGCACCACTGCATTGGCATATCTTTAGTGTGCCATTGGCTGTATGTTGTTTGTTGGCTTTCCCCTGCTGTCCCTGGGACTCATAGGTCATAAGTCAGCACAATGATCATGGTTTGTATGTCCCTTTGCTGCCATGGTATGGTATTTGTTCACCTGACATCTACAGTCTCCAAAGGATATCTACATTTGTGTGTCCATTGGTGCAGATATGTGGGGCTGCATTATGATGGTCACTTCTGTCATTGTGTTATTGAGGAATCTTGCCAATGTCAGCCCCCATGGGTGATGTTTGTCTGCACATGGCCAAAGGTATATCTTATTGGCACTGCACTGTTTGCCTCACCCAATGTATGTTGCTATGGGACACAAGCACTACTTTGCCACTGATGTATTTGTTGTTCTGTGACCAGGGATCATCCATGCTGTTTGGCAGTTGCAGCTTTTTCCATGACAACACTTACCTTTTGGTCACTGTGATGATGGGGGTTTAGACCCCATTGCCACAGTGTTCAAAATGTGCTTCAGCTATGGACCCCACACTTACATGTTGGTCACTGTGATGATGGGGGTTTAGACCCCATTGCCACAGTGTTCAAAATGTGCTTCAGCTATGGACCCCACACTTACATTTTGGTCACTGTGATGATGGGGGTTTAGACCCCATTGCCACAATGTTAAAACTGTGCTTCAGCTATGGACCCCACACTTACCTTTTGGTCACTGTGATGATGGGGGTTTAGACCCCATTGCCACAGTGTTCAAAATGTGCTTCAGTTATGGACCCCACACTTACATTTTGGTCACTGTGATGATGGGGGTTTAGACCCCATTGCCACAATGTTCAAACTGTGCTTCAGCTATGGACCCCACACTTACCTTTTGGTCACTGTGATGATGGGGGTTTAGACCCCATTGCCACAGTGTTCAAAATGTGCTTCAGCTATGGACCCCACACTTACCTTTTGGTCACTGTGATGATGGGGGTTTAGACCCCATTGCCACAATGTTCAAAATGTGCTTCAGCTATGGACCCCACACTTACCTTTTGGTCACTGTGATGATGGGGGTTTAGACCCCATTGCCACAGTGTTCAAAATATGCTTCAGCTATGGACCCCACACTTACCTTTTGGTCACTGTGATGGTGGGGGTTTAGACCCCATTGCCACAGTGTTCAAAATGTGCTTCAGCTATGGACCCCACACTTACCTTTTGGTCACTGTGATGATGGGGTGTTATACCCCATTGCCACAGTGGTCATGGTCTGCTTGCATTGTGGAGCCCACACACATTTATGTGTGACACATGTGATAGGGGGTCACATTGTATGCTCAATGACATGTTCAGTGTTGTGGGCATTTGACACAGACTACACACGCTTGTCATGGTGTTGGTGGGATGTATTTTCAGACATTCCTTATGTTGGAGTATGCTGGTTGTGTCATGCATTTCCCGTCCTATGTTTAGGGGTGGTGGTAGTGGTAGGCATCCAGCCCCCCATGAGTAGGGGTGGTGGTAGTGGTAGGCATCCATCCCCCTAAGGGTAGGGATGGTAGTAGTGACAGGCATCGAGCCCCCACTGAGTGGGGTGGTGGTAGTGGCAGGCATCCAGCCCCCCCTGAGTAGGGGTGGTGGTAGTGTTAGGCATCCAGGCCCCCCTGAGTAGGGGTGGTGGTAGTGGTAGGCATCCATCCCCCTAAGGGTGGGGATGGTAGTAGTGACAGGCATCCAGGCCCCCCTGAGTAGGGGTGGTGGTAGGCATCCAGCCCCCCTGAGTAGGGGTGGTGGTAGTGGTAGGCATCCATCCCCCTAAGGGTGGGGATGGTAGTAGTGACAGGCATCCAGGCCCCCTGAGTAGGGGTGGTGGTAGTGGTAGGCATCCAGGCCCCCTGAGTAGGGGTGGTGGTAGTGGCAGGCATCCATCCCCCTAAGGGTGGGGATGGTAGTAGTGACAGGCATCCAGGCCCCCTGAGTAGGGGTGGTGGTAGTGGTAGGCATCCATCCCCCATGAGTGGGGATGGTAGTAGTGACAGGCATCCAGGCCCCCTGAGTAGGGGTGGTGGTAGTGGTAGGCATCCAGGCCCCCTGAGTAGGGGTGGTGGTGGTGGCAGGCATACAGCCCCCTGAGTAGGGGTGGTGGTAGTAGTAGGCATCCAGGCCCCCTGAATAGGGGTGGTGGTAGTGGTAGGCATCCAGGCCCCCCTGAGTAGGGGTGGTGGTAGTGGAAGGCATCCATCCCCCTAAGGGTGGGGATGGTAGTAGTGACAGGCATCCAGGCCCCCCTGAGTAGGGGTGGTGGTAGTGGTAGGCATCCAGGCCCCCCTGAGTAGGGGTGGTGGTGGTGGCAGGCATCCAGCCCCCCTGAGTAGGGGTTGTGGTAGTGGTAGGCATCCATCCCCCTATGAGTGGGGTTGGTAGTAGTGACAGGCATCCAGCCCCCCTTGAGTTGGGGTGGTGGTAGTAGTAGGCATCCAGGCCCCCCTGAGTAGGGGTGGTGGTAGTGGTAGGCATCCAACCCCCCCTGAGTAGGGGTGGTGGTTGTGGTAGGCATCCAGCCCCCCATGAGTAGGGGTGGTGGTAGTGGTAGGCATCCAGCCCCCCCTGAGTAGGGGTGGTGGTAGTGGTAGGCATCCTGCCCCCCCTGAGTAGGGGTGGTGGTAGTGGTAGGCATCCATCCCCCTAAGGGTGGGGATGGTAGTAGTGACAGGCATCCAGGCCCCCCTGAGTAGGGGTGGTGGTGGTGGTAGGCATCCAGCCCCCCCTGAGTAGGGGTGGTGGTAGTGGTAGGCATCCATCCCCCTATTAGTGGGGATGGTAGTAGTGACAGGCATCCAGGCCCCCCTGAGTAGGGGTGGTGGTAGTGGTAGGCATCCAGGCCCCCCTGAGTAGGGGTGGTGGTAGTGGTAGGCATCCATCCCCCTAAGGGTGGGGATGGTAGTAGTGACAGGCATCCAGGCCCCCTGAGTAGGGGTGGTGGTGGTGGTAGGCATCCAGCCCCCCTGAGTAGGGGTGGTGGTAGTGGTAGGCATCCATCCCCCTATTAGTGGGGATGGTAGTAGTGACAGGCATCCAGGCCCCCTGAGTAGGGGTGGTGGTAGTGGTAGGCATCCAGGCCCCCTGAGTAGGGGTGATGGTAGTGATAGGCATCCATCCCCCTAAGGGTGGGGATGGTAGTAGTGACAGGCATCCAGCCCCCCCTGAGTGGGGTGGTGGTAGTGGCAGGCATCCAGCCCCCTATGGGTGTGTATGGCATTGGTGATGGCCATCCCACCCCTATGGTTCTGATGTTGCTAGTGTACGTCATTTGTGCATCCCTATGTGTGTGTGACATATTTCGGGTACGTGTCGTTTGTTTGTGTTGTTGGTGTTTGACTTACCGTCTGCGCCGTACGCGTCCGTGCCGGTCCCGGTAATAGATGTAGAGTATAGATAGGACCTGCGCAATGGGATTCATGCTTGGATCGTCTCGTTCGGGTTTCTCGTGTCTTCGACTCGTACTCGTAGCAGGCTTGTTCGTCTCGTAGCCGTGGATCGTCTTGTGGCGCGAAACGGAGCTTATGTATGGCTCACCCGGATGCTCAAACGTCCCGGACGTAGCGACGGGTTCGGCGCGTACGGAGTGCGCATCGTACTCGTCCGGCCGGAAGGTGCTGTGTATTTGCTTCCGTACGACTTGATTCGGCGTTTACGGATCCGGCTCGGGCGGGGAACAGGAGCTGAATTGGGTAAGTACGGCTCGCTCAGAAACTGGGTTGTTATCCGCATCGTACTTGTTCGTCCAGACGAATGTTCGAGTCAGTCGGGAAACACGCATTCGGCTGTTTTTTTTTCCGGACGAATACTGTTAGGTGCGCTTCCGGCCGGGATCGGAATCGACCCCTATGTCTTAAAGTGGGACATCTGCCAGCAGATGAAAGGCTCCACCGTAGCACGCCCAGCACAGACACCATTATTGAAATCAGACAAACCTCTCGCATGTGTGTATTTAGACCACTGCGGACCCCTACAATCTGATGGGGCCAAGAAATATATTATGGTTGCAGTGGATTCCTGCTCTAGATTCCTATGGGTTTGGCCTCAGCGCTGTGCTGACGCTCGAACTGTTATAAAAGATTTGCGAGTCTTTATCGGCACATACGCAGTTGGCACATTACATTCTGACCGTGGCCCGGTGTTTAGCTCTCAGGCTTACAAAGAGGCCATGGAAGGAATGGGCGTAGCATTGCAGTACTCCTCTCCGTACCATCCTGAGGGAAATTCTGTTGTGGAGAGGAAAAACCGTGACTTAAAGCAATCTTTAACAGCCAGGGTATTAGGCAAAGGCGGTAGATGGGTTGATCACTTATATGGGGTGAAAAGAGGCCTGAATAATCAGCCAAGAAGCTCTCTAGGGGGTGTCACTCCTTACGAGGTCCTATTTGGGACAAGAATGTGGGTACCTGATCTTGATTGTGAAGGCACAGTGGCGGATGAAAAACCATTTGATATCCATGATCGTTTGGCTGTTTTACAGGATCTAAGTGATTCCAGGACACAACAAAACAACGTCCACTCAAAACAGACTGCCACTGAGGAAGTCAAGGCAGTAACGGCAAGACCTGTCTGGATCCCAAAAGTCGGGGATCTGGTCAGAGAGAAGATTGCAGACAAGAAAGAATTTGGGCCATCCTACAGAAAGCCTGTACCGGTCCTAGCAATCCAAGGCACGAGAACTGTACTTCTGCCGCATCTTGCCGGGAAAAAGGAGAAAAGATTTGTCTCAATTGACCTAATCAAACCACACTATGTAGCCGATACTAAACAGTAGGCCACGTGGACTCCACAGTAGCAGACACCCTCCTTTCGCTACAATCCAAGAAGTTCAAACAGAAAGACTCATCACGTTTGAAGAGCCACCTGTACGGAATGAAGGACTGAGCAACAATGCTATGGAACTCGTTCCACTTCAACAAGATGAAAATGAACTTAACAATCAAGTTGCAATCAGACCGACTACAGACGTCTACGTCAACATGCCTCGTCAAGAGCAAAATCCAATTTCAACAAATCCCGATGCAATTCCAACAATTGATCGAACTGCTTCTGGCTATTTCATGAACTTTGATACGTTTTCACTGGATCCAAGCAAGCCGGAAATGACACCAGACAAAAAAATCACTCAAACAGAAACTCACTGACTTTTTGAACGTTCTTAGAAAGACCTACCTGGTGTCACCTTGGATTGAACTATGGTATATCACTGGGATTTTATTTTTTATTTTCTGGCTAGGTTTAATAATAACTTTTAGTATGCTTATTAATGGACGATACCTCCAGCAGAGCTCGACAGCCCAAAGAGTCAACTTGATTTTAAAACCACACCAGTCTTCACACCGTGAACCAAGAGACTTGTCTTCAGTGAACATCACAGCAGTTCCTATACCGGACGGTATAGTATGGGACAAGATTGATTATGATATATTCGGTCCGACTGAACTTTTAAGGCTTAAACATGTATTTAATTTTCTTTGAGTGATATCATTACCTCCAGTACATTTTCTGATGATTGGGACACTGAAACTGTGAATAATTTAATGTATGATTTAGAAAGAACTGCAGCATTTCCGAACAATGAAATGTTAGAAGGTACTTCAGACTATGATACATTGTACTGTTATCAACACTACGGTCATCATTTCTTACACAAATCCATAACACCTAGAAATGTATTTGAATACCACCAGTGGGAACACTGCCCAACACCTCCAAAAGGTAGTTCGCAAACCTTTGCACAGAAATTCACATACTTTTCAGGGTTTAATATATCTGACCCGAAGTCATTTTTTTACAAAGTGGCAACAACATCATCACAGAAAATTATGTTGACAAACACCAAACAGATTTACTCTGCTTCCTTCATGGCCCAGTTGTCTACACAGGGTTTCGACCTGTGGAAGGACACTATAGATTTAAAATCAATCTGGGGTTCTAGGGACTGGCAGGTCCAGGGTACAGAAGCGCTTTTTAGAGCATGCCTCATTCCACAGCAGATAATATTTCTGAATGAAACTGTGCAACAGACATCCTGTCTGGGACTAGCTAAGAAGAAGGAAATGAACACACAGGGGTTTCCAACACCATCACAGATGGGTGGGGGGCAGAATTCAACTACACATGGGGTAAGATTAGATGACATTCTCCAGTAGAACAGGTCAGATCCCAATTGGACAGGATGGCTGATTTGGCCCATTGACACGAACATTTGTCAACAAAGATTCCTAGGTACACCCGAGGGATTTAGTATCCATAGGCCAGATCCTCGCTATGTACAAAGACAACACCCAGTGGTAGTGACATCCTATAGTGTTGGGAAGTTGTGCCTTAATTGGCTAGAGACCTCAACACTCACAGAAGTAAAACATCATTTGACCTTACTCACACCTGATGTGGACCTTAGGGATTTCTTGTCAGGCCCAAGGAAAACACGTCAGAAATGTTTCATATATGCTGGCATTTATGCCTACTATAATGAAAATTGGAAAATATCCCAACATGAGGCCGCAGAAAGAATACGGGAAATAGACCGTATTAACTTAGAGAAGGCTTTAGCTGTAGTGGATAATGGGTTAACAACTTTGACCTCCAGGATTTACTCCTTACTTAGGCAATATTGTGTCTTCGGCAATCAACATATTAGAACAAGATCTGGCCTTGTTACAACACAGGCTATCCCAATTACATTCTATTATGATGTTAAGCTGGACGCTGCAATCTCTGCGTGCAGGCTATGTGCCCTGGCATTTTATAAACACCAAGTCTCCATTTTCAGAATACAATCTAACTGATAAACAGACAGAAATGGCACTAAGGGGAGCCAAATATACAATGCTGTGTATTGAGAAACTGGAAAGGTTACCATTCACTGTAGCCGAATTGCCATCAACTGAATGGCTAATTCATGGCCAAATCACTACATTTCAGTTTCAATATTGCCTTGAGCAAAGGCAGGCAGGCAGGCAAATATGAAAAAATGGGTAAGGGTTACATTAAGGAAACTTGGGAGTTACCATATAGATATTGATGCCGGAATGGGGATCGAGAAGTGTATCTGAGTGGTACACCGCAAGAACGCTTTAAGCGGTTCTCTCATGTGTCAGGATATTTCTCTGCATGGAGCATGTAGTGGTTCGGTAGTGAATCTCTCTTGTCACATGTCAGGGACCCCAGCGGCCATGATCACGCCGGTTTTCCAGCTGCTCTCAAATGGGAGTTACTTAATGCTAAATGATCAAGGTTGCTGTGGGATGCTACCGGGCGTCGCCTATCTGGTCACTGTTAACTCCAGGGTTACTTGCTGTATGCAAGTATTGTTTCCGCCACTGAACACAGTCAGGGAGGCGCCGTTATGGCCTTCGTTGAATGTTTCCTTCATTCAATTTGATACTTTGAGCAGACTGAAAGCCATGCTATTACAGCAACCCGTGCCCTTAACCTCCGCTCGAGAAACCTTTGAACTTCAAGTTGCAAGGACCTCGACTGAGATACAAGCGCTTATACGTACAAACTGCCCCTTTCATTTTGCAGAAATGGTGGGTCGTATCTTTAACATGTCTGATACGAGGGGTATTGTACATCTATTTAAGACCATAGGGTCAGGACTATTAAGCACCTTTCAGACAGTCCTCGGAGTAATCCCAAATTTTATACACTCTGTACTGGGAAGCGTCTTTGGAGGTCTCCCGCTTATCCTGTTTCTAATTGCAGGAGTCCTGATTGTAATATTACCTCTACGCAATGGACGGCCCCATTTCCGAGGAAATGGCGAACATGCTCATGGAACGGAAATATTGTGAACGCATGGTGCAGCTTCTGGGCATACCTTGCCTAAGAGAACTAAACGCCTCTTGGTTTCTATCATTTAGACCAGTCTGGGTGGACTGCATCTTACCTGTTCTTCGATGCCTGTTTTGCGGAGAAGAATGGACGTTGGATCTCTGTCTAACGTTTCCGTCAGATACGCCTCCGGGCATGGATGCTGTGCTGGGCCCCCTAAAGGCCCATGCTCTGCGTGTCCCCAGCGTCTTCCAATTCTGATGAATGCATTCCTTGAGAATCCACAGGTGCCGTTTGCTAATGCTGGGTTAGGTGGCTCCTCCACAGGCAACAACTGCCGCACAGGTAACAACTGCCGCACAAGCTGTCGCAGCACCAACTGTTGGCAGTGCTGAATTCCATCTATGTGCGATTGACGTTCTCTGTGAGGCGTTGGATTTGTCGTCTGCAGTAGCTAACACCGAGTATGCTGTATCTCCAAGCCAGGACACTTAATCTTGAATTGGCTCATCGCGTCCTGGGAAAGAATTCGGCTTCTCCACTTCGTTTCATAAACAAACAAACTAAATTTGGAACATTTCCTAAATTGACACTTTCACTTGAGAAAGAGTGGTTTTCTTCTGCTTCTAGTAATGCAACTTTTATAAATGAAACAGAATTGACTTTTTTCAAGTGGCAACAAAAGAATAGCTGACTTTTAACATTTTAATCATTTTTAAATGTCTTTTTAAAACCATGTTTTTAGCTGTTTTTAAGAGAATTTTTAAATTGTCCAGATTTTAAGTATGGTCCTTGTCATCCAATTCGAAAGTGGAGTGGGTGTCATGTTTCATATAGAGGCCCTAATATAGACGCTTTCATATATGCCGTATATGGTCATATTCTCATATGCCCTATTATGGTCCTAATCGTATATGCCCTATTTTGGTCATAATCGTCTATGCCCTATTATAGTCATGATCTCCTATGCCCTAATATAGGCATGATCTTTCACCTACATTAGTTCCCTACAGTACACAACGAGCTCTGAGGGTTGAACGTTATCTAGTCTGTGGTTAGAACACTGCAGGGTTTTTCCCGAACACAGGCCTACAATGTACTCATAAATTATGCATGAGCATTCACCAGCTACATCGCCCGCATAATATGTATGTACAAAGTTCACCCCTGACGTCTTCCTCATGTCTAACAAAGACCAATACAAACCATACTGAGGGACGTGACACTTTAGGGTATAAATACACCACATCTTGCCATGGTAAGATAGAGGGAACCGAGACTTCCATGCTGACACACTGACCAGAGACGCTGAGGCTCCTGCATGCAGTGGCTCCAGCTGACAGCGGTCTGAACACAGCCCTTGCGGGGTGTCCAACACGAGACCAGGACGGTGTCCCACACTCTCTCTATTCAGGTATGGGGGTTCGACTAAATCCTCAAAGGATTCTTGGCTCCTAGGCTTTTAGACCTACACATATGCTAGGTACACTCAGGTACAAATAGTTAGGCATCGTAGGAGTACAAGCACTTTCATAATGCTTTTTAAATTCATGTATGTATTCATGATTATTGCAATATGGTAGAACTGTTCTATCCCTTTGCTTTTATCGTACTGCTGATAATATATCTCTGCTATTGTCTGCTGATTGCTGCAGCACATATATTTTACACGAATAACAACTGTTCAATAAATACTTATTGAAACGCCCAGACTGTTTATTCTGTGTAACTCTCTGAGACAAACCGAATAAGTAAGCAAGAGTGACTGAGCGAAAAGTAGTACATTGTTTCCATGATTCTGAGGAACCAGTGTTGTCATGGTCTAAGGTTGCCAGAAACTAATCACTCCCCGATAAGAGGAGATTCTAGTGGCACTGTGAGCTAGTTAATGCAAATCCGGCTAACATATACGGTGGGGGTGCACAGAGTCAGTCTAACACCAAGCCCACAGTTTATGTTATCCAAACGTGCAGGTCCTGCAGGGGTATTATAGGAACTACATGACAGAAACACCAATCCATATTCACAATTTACAGAGGGAGCACTTGCACTTTGGCACTGATCAGCAGTGGCAAAGTGTCCAAAGCATCTAGACCAGCAAAATCGATGTCCAGCACACAACAAAAACACAGGAAGCAGAGGCAACAATACAGGGGAAAACCACACCAAGGATGGCAGGTTTAACACCAGAGTTGTTGTGACTTTCCCTCCTCAAGAAAATATCGCAAAAGTATTGCAAAGCAGTGAATTGTTCAGTATAATACTTTTTAATAGTTGGCATAAATCAGATTTTCTTTGAATAAACACTAACTTCAGAGGGTAGATCAGTTATTGTATTACTTCTAATTTATATTCTGGCTCAGAGTGCATGATTTTGTGGCTCCATGGGCATCCTGCTTTATCATGTTTCAGCTTGTGTGCCCACAATCTGACAGCAGTAGCTGGTGATGGGAGAAAAGTCCTGTGGGAGTCTGCAAACTAACACCAGCCACATAGGATTACAGGAGACCTTTGCATCTCCTGAGCCAATGATGAGACCTTAACAAACAGCAAGAAGAAGTGGGTCCCTACAGCTGGGGTTTCAAGGAAGAGGAAAGGAACTTAGGTGAGGCAGTAGAAGCCTGAGACTAGCAGAAACAAAAGTGTCAGAATCCCATACCCTTGGCTGCGAAGCACAGAGGCCACAGGTTCATGTGCCAGGTGAGGAATGAGCAGAAGACTTTACCTCACCTCCAACTTTTCAAACCTAAACACAGTCACAGCCTAGGTTGGCATCAACAAACATGTTGACCCTATCCAGCCTGTGGCAAGGTGGGCAGAGACAGAGTCATAGGAAAGTCAGGTACCATGGCTCTCTTCTTGCTTCAAATTGACCTGCACAACCCCACACCCGAAGCAAGCCATGGCTTTTGGAAAACGTTTTATGCTTATATGGGAATTTAGGCCGGCCAAAACCACATCCCCACATACTGAGCAACAGGCCTCATTGCTCTGGATAAGGAAAACCTGAAGGGAAGTGGCAGACAATAGTGATAAACAGCTCAGAAGTATTCAGTAAACAGTACAGGGAAGTACTTCACTGTTGACTCAACACTAATGAGCAGTGGCAAGGTGGTGCCCAAATCCATGTCAAACACCAGGTGATCCCCCTGAAATGATCAGTGAGGACAGGCTCAAAAAGTACACATAAGACACAAATGTATACTCTAAGACACAAATGTTTCTAGTATTGATCATATGCTAGGATTATAAATAAAGAATACAAGCAGGCACCTAAATGAGATCATGATAATTAGAGAACGCCTATCAATAATAACAAAATTATAAACAGTTTTCAGCTGAGCAAGCTATTCAATTATTGTTGTTCAAGAACTGGTATTTAAGTATTGCATACTATGACCCAGGGGCACAACAGGTGTGTGTGTGTGTGTGATTTCTGCTCCTATGGGGCACTGTTGTATTACAGAAGGAGCCGCAGATGTTTGGGCACTCCTTCTGTAAAATATATACCACCAGCACGATTTCAAGGGGGCATTCTCTCATTTGCATGGGATTGTGGCCCCATTGAAATAAGAGAAATACTTTTCCTCCGAGCTGTGTTGCATTATGGACACAGGTGCAGAGGCAAAAAGCCATCAAGAGGTACACTGACAGCTTCACAAAAAAGGTGGCACACAATCAGTGCACCACATCAGGGCGCCCCTCTTCAGAGGGGTGAAGCTGTCCCATGGCGTAAGATACCGCCTCCCTGTACAGTGTACTAAAATGAAGTACACTATGTGGAGAGTGCAAGATATCCCCAGAGAAAGATAAGCAGATGATACCAACTCTCTTTTTGTGGTAATTTGAGTGAGCAGTTAGGCTTATAAGAGGACAGTGTCAAACATTTGTTGTACTCACTGAGGCAATAAATGAGACACACCCTCAAGAATAAATCAGCAACCAATATGGTATAAAAATAACACAATCTTTATGTAAGTTTTGAGAAGCAAAACTTCAAATCGGAACTATACTTTGTAAAATTCAAAATACTCAGATGAACCCTTTGTATTCTAAATAAATGCAGTGCAGTTCAAAGTATGCAGTACTTTCAGTATCTAGGCACACAGCATTCGATACTGTCAAATATTTACCATCGCGGTTAGCCGACAAAACCAGGGAGGTGCATAGAAGCAATGGAGTTCAGTAGTTCGCCAACACAGTTACCATTGCGGTTGCCGTTAGCAGGTCACTCCAGTTCTATGGAAGTACCACCAACCAAGCGGTCGTGGTTGCTGGGATGAAGGTGTAGTCTTGGATGGTGGAGTACCGCCGATGCAGTTACCCTTGCCGTTGCCCAAAGAGGTCTCTGCCAAGGAGTTTCAGAAGACCACGCTGCCTGGCATGATTGGAGGTCTTCTTCACCGGCAAGGAGAAGGTCATTGGAGGCCCAGGACTCGGGTACAGCAGGAGTCGAGATGCACCGGAAGAAGGAGTACCAGAAGTCGTGGGTGCTGAATGTCGGACTTCACCGGCAGCGGTCAGGCCACAGGTGAGTTGCAGGGTGGACCACCACAGAGGAGAGGTGATCATACCAATGTTGCGGCTTCTGCCATCGAGGCCACCAGCAGGAGGGTACAAGCTCTCAGGAGCGGAGCTGCTTCCAGCGTCAGTCGCTGTGCTGAGAGGATCCCTTGAGGTGATGGAGGCATGCTGCAAAGATTCTTTACAGTGGTGAGTCATGTCGACACAATTGCTGGTCCTCAACCACAGTGGTTCTTTACCGGCGGTCAATGGGGACTTAAGCTGCTTGCCCAAAGGGAGGTTTGTGGCAATTTACGAAGGCTGGAAGGTCTCTGGGGTTTCTTGGAGGCCTCGCAAGTTTCAGTAAGGACAGCTGGCCCAGTTGTCGACTCTGTTTGCAGCTGTTAGGGTTTTCGTCAGTTTCTGCTGCAGCAGGGCTCAGTTCCTGGTCCGTCAGAAGTCTTCTTCCTTTGTATTCTTTTTGTCCGTCGAATCTGAAGTTAGGTTCTCGAGGAGCCACCTAAATACTGAATTTAGAGGTATTTTTAGGGGAGAACAGGTAGTGGATAATGGACTTATTACCCATAGGGTGCCTAGACCCTCTCTATGCGTGCCCCACATGGGGGGTGTGCATATCCTGACCCCTAATTGGCTACTATCCCGATCCTCAAGATGGCAGATAGTGAAAAGTGGAGATTCCCTCACCTGCCCCAATTGAGGGGTGTTACAGGATGAAGGCAGACCCACCTCCTACTTTACCTAATTTTCCTGTCAGTACCCCCATCAAAAGTGGGGCCGGACTAGGCGGGCGCCATCTGCTTCTAACAGCGGTGGCTGGGGGCAGAGTTAAAAGGTGGCATGGCCTCTGAACGTCACACTTCTGCCAAGGCAGATCCTGCAGAGGGGAAGGTGTGACCACCTCCACCCAGAAGAGGCTTTGTCTCTGGATGCACAGAGTTCTGGCTCTCTACCCAGGGTTCCAAACACATGTCTGGTGATGGCAGGCTGGATAAAACTAGGCAGGGATAACACCAGTGTTTGGTAGGTTTCAGACAACCCTCTAGCAGGATCTCCTGTGTGAACTTAATATATCCACTACTGGCATCAACAAGGATTTATTAAGTCAAGATGTTCGGTACCAAACATATTAGCAATCAGTGAAGCCATCATGGAGCTAGGAAACTCGTGTTTATGAGTATCCAGTCCATGTGCTCTTTATGGATTCCCTGCTCACTTACAACGCACCACATGGACTGGATATTGTTGAGTCATATCAACTCCTGCTGATATGACATCACAAAGCATATAGTGCACTCTGCCTTAGAGTTAAAGGCCTGCAGAAGGGGTGGCTTACCTAGTATCTTATGCAGTGTGTGGGACGAGGAGGACACAGGGCTGTGTGCCATATCAACTCTTTGGATTTTCCCTGCACCAAGGCACACAGCCTGCAATGGCCGAGTGAATAACCTTGGTGAGGGGTCCCTAGTGTGGCACTACTAGTGCTGCAGCCCCAAAGGACCCTCTTCAGTTCCCTTCCCCTAGGTACCAAGGGTACCACTTACTAGGGACTTAGGGGGATATTCACAAGAACGTGCGCTAAACATCTCCAAAAAATGTTAACGCAACTTTACACATCGCAGTCTATCGCGGGAAAATAACCCTGTGTTAACGTGGAATTCACAACACGGTGGTACCATGCGATAGTCTGCCGAAAAGGCAGCCGATGTCCGCGATACAACCACCTCGATGGAGATAAAAACACAAACCCCAACACCAAAAAACGTGCGATGAGCCCATACGCGATGAAGAAAGCAGCGATAAGCAGCGCCAGGCCCGCAACACACACACGGCATGCGGGAATAAGCACAATAAAAGCAGGAAAATGGAAGACAAACCAAACAGAAAACAACAGCAAAGCACAATGGAGGCAGCCGGAGCTAGTACACAACCCCACAAGCCCCATTGGCAACAAAACATTGTACATGGCAGTCCATCGTGGACAAGGTGAATGCAGCCGGAGAGCGGAGGAGGACAATGGACGAAAACCAGAATAGCTGGAATGATGCAAAACGCACAAACAAGCAGAAACACGCCAACAGCCAGAAGGCAGCAATGCACACCGAAGGTGGGAGTCCAGCGCCACACCAGGAGCTGGATGACATGGAGGAAATGGTGTCCACCACATCAGTCTGGAGATGGTGGCAGGAGTCGGGGACCGGAAACTGCTCAAAATCAACAGACACAACAGCAACAGGGAGAGGAACGACCAGGGACTGGGGGACGGGGGAGATGGGCACAATGGCACACATGCACAATTAAGCACAGCACAACTGCAGACAAACCATGCCCAAGAGTAACAACACCAACCAAGAGCACAAGTCACACAACTCGGCAATATCACACCACTGAACAAGCACAGAAGTGAAAACCACACTGCCTGAAAGGGAGAAGGGTGAGCCAAATCAGAGCTGAAGGGACATCTCACACACAATGCAGCACATACACATAGGAAGCAGAGCACCCCAACATCGAACACAATGTGGCACAAACAGCAACATTTGCACAACCGAACACAGGACACAAGTGCACCCGCTTGTGGCCGGTAAATGGCCATACGCATCTGGCAAAGCACGAAACAGGGACATGAGAATGCACAAGTACAAACCCACAGCCCTGATGGGGTAGCAATGCATGTATGGCAGGGACCCAGATAGGCCGTGACACACACATTGGCATACAAATCAACATTCATCACAGTTGGAGACTGTGCGGAAACCTTATCAACAATTGCGTGTCAGTACGGACAAGAGAAGTGCCACGACATGCAGACCAATGCAGCAGCATGTCTGAATGAGAAACGTTGGAAAGCGCCCATGTCCACCCCGGGGGAGTCCATCACCCACACAAGTCAGTGCCAACCCGCGTTGGTTGTCCACGCATGGATCCGGAGTCCAGGCCAATGCAGCCATGTCCACTGTCGTCTTGGGACATGTGACCAGATCCCCAACATGCAACCAGGCGTCGGGACACGTGCAATGGGTCACATTCAGTTGTGGCTGCAGGTACGTTGTCACTCGTCCATGAACGCGAGTGCAGCAGCGTAGGCCAACATTTCCAATGAGAGCTCGTTGTCCACCACATCTAACATGTCGGCGACGTAACCCATCAGCTGTCCCAGACAGATGTGCTGACTCCAACCCCTGGCCCCAATTGGCACTAAAGCCCAATAGGGGAGCGGCTCAATATGGTCACTGCACACGACGACTCGTGCAATCTCCCAGGTCCAGTTGCCAGCATGCATGCCAATCATCCAAGCATGCCATAAACAGGCATCACGGTGACACTCCTGGTCGTGGGCCAACAGGGGATGCACACACACGTCGAAATCCAGGCCAGCTACCGTTATGTTGGAGAGGCAGACATCCATGGTCCACTCGAATATGCACGAGCGACAATGCAACACAGGCTGAACGCAGGTGACGTTGGCAAGGCGGAAGCTTAGCCGGTAACTGATCCGCAGCACTGCCAATGGCAGTGCCCCCAGTACATGCAGCAGACGTGCATGGTACAGGTCCATGTGACTGGAGTTGTGCATGTGTCCGGGATGGTCTGCCATTGCGTCAGTGGCTCTGCTTGAAGCGGCACTGTGCTGACCCGCGCCAGTCCTGTGGATGAAATGGCACAGCTCGGAGCAATGAGCAGTGTCTGTGTGCAACGGGTGCAGGCCTAGGGTGGGGTGGGAGTACGTGTGAAGGCCATTTCACGCACGCTAACTACGACCAAGGACTTCTGCGTGTGGGATGTGTACAAGTTGGTCTCACGTCGGGCAGTGCATAGTGTGGGAGTCGCCAGCAAATGCTATCGTATCTGTCAGGGGGTGCTGGGCACATGCAAGTCCCAGCTCGGAGCTGCAGATGTGCTACCGCCTGATAGTTCAGACAAAGGACCTTTCATCCCTACAGTAACTTCACCATCTGCTTGCATACAGGAGATGTACAGAGGCCTGTCGTGGGTGGGGTGGGATGTCTGCGACCCAGGGAATCATGGATGATATGCCAAGCACGTGGCACATGAGCGGACTCACTGTGTGTTACGTTGCCTCACAGCTGCTCCTCCTTCCCACGAGCACCCACACTTGTGTGCGCTGTGCGGTTGTATCACGTGCACTCCTACGGTACACCATTGTCATGCCTGTATGCGCATGTCCAGCGGCATGCCAACAACACCGTGAAGCTGGCCATTGAGGGTGTGTGGCCATGTGAGTGTAGGCCAATGGTCCGGACAGGGCGGACACAGGTGTACAGTCCATGACTGGCTGTGATCGCACTGCGATTGAGGCTAGGCATCTGACTCATGCAGCCGCAGGACTGATACACATAACACTTGGCATGGATGAGCCAAGACGCCGAGCGGTCTTGCGCTCCTACATTTCCCCGTACATGTGGGCCCACCCTCAGGGTGCATGCTAAACTGCAACATTGACTACTGTGGCCCTGGTGGCGACAACACTCCAACACAGAGACACGCTTACCGCACTTCCTGCTCAAGGCCAGACCAGAGCCACGCCCTGATCCCCCTGCCGAATCAGCACACCCCGGCACTGAACTGACGTACGCTGGACCAGCACACGCCGCTTGTGCATGCAGGGGGGCGGGCAAAGCTACATGTCCAAGGTCTTGGCCACTGCTGAGGCAATATGGTATCGTCCGCTGAAGACAGCACACTGTGATGTTGCAGGGCTCGGGCCCATCATGCTGACATAATGACCACACGGACACACTTGCTTAGATGGTGTGAATGGCTACGGGCACGTGCGCCCGGCCACGTTTATTAGCAGGCTCACATGTCGAGTGACACCTGTATTGGATGTGTGTGGGGTGTGTGTACACCAGCCGTCATGGAGTGCCTGGTGCAGTCAAAAAACGACAACAGTGTACATCGTTAAGGACACAACCATTCAACCATAAAGGCTCCATGACTTGAGCTGCACAGAGTTAGTGACCCCAGATGCACAGGGTCCTGCACGGGCCTACCGCCACAGGCCGCTGACTTGCGGTGCACTGGGGCAGGGTCACGAGAGCAGAGCAGGTTCTCGTAGATGACAAAGGGGGTTGTCATGGAGTGTCTCAGTGGACAGTGGAAGGTGTACCCCCAGAGCATGATGCAGAGGGCAGAACCACGCAGAAACAGTCACCATGGTGTAGATGAATGGAACAGACACATGTCGAACACCAAGTCCGTCCCAGCCAGATGATGATGCAGACAACCCCCAGGCCATGGACTCAGATGCCACCAAAGTCCAACCAGAAAGTGCCCATGACTCATTGCGCACAGAGTTAGTGGCACCAGGTCAGTTGTTGCTAGTGTTCGGTCACCTCCGTGACGAGGATCCGGCTTTCATCTGGACTGAACCGCATCTTTCTCTTACTCCTCTCCATGCGTTCACTGGTATGGACTCTGCCATTCATGAATCACAACTAAGTGCTGGATGTGGGACCTACTGGACTGCAGTGTAGGCTGGGGGCAGCCGTCAGCACGGGCCCACAGACACGTGTCGTGTGCTTGCGATGCAGACTTTTGCTTCACTGATCGGAGGGAGTTCAGTGATGTGGACGCTGCCACAGACTTGGGGTCACTGCCATTCAAATCTCAGTACACAGTTCCTCATGTGGGACCTACTGGGCCACAGTGTAGGCCTGAGCCCTCATCCAAGTGTCGCCGGCTTGCGTTGAACAGGGTTAGTGGCACCACGTGTCGCCGGCTTGCGTTGAACAGGGTTAGTGGTACCACGTGTCGCAGGCTTGCGATGCAGACTTTAGCTTCACTGATCGGAGGGAGTATAGTGATGTGGACGCTGCCACAGACTTGGGGTCACTGCCATTCTTAACTCACGACTCAGTACAACATGTGTCAACAACTGGGCCGAAGAGTACGCCGGTGGAGTATGTCAATGAGAAAGGAGTACTGTGGGCCAGCATCGTGGAGGCCAGCGATGGTCTGCGGAGGCTGCAAAGGTCGCGGGACTGGGGCTTGGAGCTTGCACCAGCACGTGGTGGGCCCTCTTTGACACACGCCTGTGTCGGCAGGTGAGCGGAGCCTCCTTGGTGCGCTGGGGCAGGCATGACGGGTCTGGGGACCAGCGGCCCGAGGTGCAGCAGGCGCACAGGGATGCAGGCCCCACCGCGCACGGCACCGGCCTCGTGGCGGGCTGAGAGGCGCCGCCCTGGCAGACACGTTGACCATTCCGAAAGAGAACCACGCCTAGTGCGACAGGGTTTTTATTCACACCCCTACGCAGGCCTGGCATACGCAGGGCCAACCCACTCCGCCCACGCATACAGCGGGGGACGTAACATGCGACATTTCCGTGTTCTGCCCCACAGCCTGTGGGGACATGGTAGCGTCCACTGGCCACTACACTCTATGCACCAGCAGTTAATGTCCACATGGCCATTTCCGTGGTTTACACAATGGAGACTGTCCGGCACCTACACACCACACCTGGCATTGGGTAGGTTCTCATTCATTAGTCACTTGCCGCTCTCGCACATGCCTGCTCCAAGCCTCTCCTCACATTCTGCTATTGTGTGGCTGTGGTGCCATGCCGTGGCTGGGTTGTGTGCATGGCAAGCCCAGGTTCCCAATGGAGTCGTGTTGTCGTGTCTGGTCGGTTGGCATGTTCTGTGGCATGTTGCATGTAGTTTTGCTGCATGCCCATTGCCAGTGTCGTGAGTTGCATGACTGTGGAGTGGAGGTGTGTGGTGTGTTTATTTGGTACTTTCCAACAAGCAATGCATTTCCATAGGTGCCATCCTGGGAGCACTGGTTGATGATGGACTGTCGGGAGATGTATGAATCATGCACACTGCCTGGGGAGTTGGCCACAACATTGTTGAGGAGTCCACGGTGGTCCACTATTGCCTGCACATTGATGGAATGAGTGTGCTTTCTGTTGCGGTAGTTGTGTGCAGTGTCGGCAGGGGGCATGAGGGGTACATGTGTGCAGTCGATTGCCCCCAACATGTGAGGGAATCCAACTATGGCGTAGAGGCCTTGCTTGGTCTCCAGCTGCTCCTGCGCAGTGTGGGTGAAGTGGAGGTGCTGGGGTACCAGGCTGATGATGGCATCCAGGACAGGTGTGATGAACTTGGATGGGGCTGGCTGTGAGACTCCTCCGACTCTGGCAGTTGTGGGTTGGAAGGTACCAGAGGCCAACATGTGCAGCACAGCCGGCAGCTTTGTCTGCGGAGGGATGTTGGTTGTCCGATGTGTTGGTACCGTCAGCAGGTGGGCGATGTGGGTCAGGATGCGGGGGATGGTTGTCCTTTTGGGCCTGTAGTGGGCAATGTCCTCCTCTGGCGTTCGGTCTGTGTGGCTGGTGCGTTTAAGGTGGGTCAGTTGTCTTTGTGTATGCTGCCTCTGTGGTGGTCCGGGGGGGGCGGGACGGGTCCTGGTGGTGGTGGCAGGCCTGGGGGTGGTGGCGGTGGGTGTTGTGGCCCTCATGGGTCTCGGAGCTGCATGATCATTGTCTCCATGGCGTCTGTGGGTCTTCAGATGTGGCTCTTGGCTGGGCTCCCTTTCATGCTGCAGGTAGTCGTCCTGCTTAACACCAGCAAAAGGCAGGTGTTAATTCTCTGCTGCTACCGCGGCTTATCGCCTGTTTTTGGTTCGCATCGCAGATCTGGCAGTTCGTTGTGAAAGTGGTGTAGTGGTGTTTTCATGAGTTTTTGCACGGGAACGCCTACTCTGCATCTCATTAGGGTTAGTTGGTGGTGTCACCCGTGGAGATAAATGTTGCGGCAGTTATCGCGGGTATACTGGCGATGTCTGCAGTTTGCACCCACTTGTGAATGGGGAGTTAAATCTATCTCCATTTTTGATGCGTTAAGGTGGCAATAACTCGGCGATAAGTCCTTGTGAATATGCCCCTTATAGGGGTAACTGAATTCGTGCCAATTGGGGTATAGTTTTAGTGAAAGAACACCAGTACTGGGTACTAGGGGGCCTATTACGATGGGGGTCGGAAAACCTCCCCGACCGCCATGGTAACGGGAAAAGACCGCCCGCAAGGCCCGCGACATAACCGCTGGTCGCATTAGGATGTACCTTGCTCGAAATCCGACCGCGGCGGTCGGATCGCGGGCCTTAACATTGCGGCGGTTGCTGCTGCCTGCAGCACCGCAGCGATGTCCAAATGAGCATGTCCTGCATTTCCCTGCACTGCGTGGCAGGCACTGCACAGTGCCTGCCACCTGGTACAGGGACATGTAGGGGGGACCATGGGTACCCCCCCAGTGCACCCACACCCCCCACAAAACATTGGGGGCCCGCAACGGGCCCCCGGAATACAATCACTGCATGCCTTTCCATGGCGGTCTGACCGCTGAGGAAAGGCTGGCTACTGCCAGCATCATATTCCTGCCGGCGGAGCCTGCCCTGCACCGCCACCATTATCCCGGTCCTTCTCCGTCCGCAGGGCAGGAGTGCGGATGGCAACCGGCGGAAAAGCGGCGGTCGGAATTTCCCACCGCCATCCTAATCTGACCGGCGGTTTTCTGGTTTGCGATCGCGGCGGATGTCCGCCGCAGGTCCGGCGGTTGCCACCGCCGGCTGGGCGGTGGACCCGCCATCGTAATAGGCCCCTTGGTTAGCAGGGACCCAGTACTCTACAGTCAAATTTGCATCAAAAGCCAGGCAAACAGTGCGGGGGTACTGCAACCGAAAACCACTTTCCTACACAGGGAAACCTAGACATCCTCATGCAGATGGGTGAAGACCACCATTGCTTGCCTTTCAATCAAATAAATCTTTTTTTTATTTTTTTAAATGCAGCCTTTTTGTCCTTGAAGGAAATGGGAATGCATTTAAAAAGAAAAAAATGTTTTATTTCTAAGTTCAAGACTTGGCAGTGATCCCGTGTACCATTGACTACTCTTCAACAAACATTTTTTTTACATTTACAAAATGAAAGGACCAAAAGGGGCCCGTAACCCTTGGTGAATGCATTAACACCTCAGTTGAGGTTTTGGTAAAATATCAAAGTTTTGTTCTCAGATTTTGGTTGCAAATCATTGATACATTAGACACCGATTTGGTATTTCGAAGGATCCCTACAACATGCCACATCCAGATACCGAATGTGTATCCTTTGAAATCCCATTTTAGGAGTTGGAAAAACATTTCTGACTCATAAAAAGGTATTAGTACATAAGGAAATGCATTTTAATTCTCTCAAACGACGAATTAGAGCATGTGTGTCCATTAAAATGCTTCGTATATCTTGCCCCTGGCCACCATAAATGTGTATATATGGGTCATATGTTTTATTGCCCTTTATACATTAAACATCTATCGTCCATGAATTCAACAAATCCTCTATATGTTCCCATTCTGACTACTTCTTAGGTAGCATGCAAATGTTATTATGTCCAAAAGCATTTATAGCTACTTCATTAAAAAGAAATATAAACATGAAATGCAGTGAAGCTCAGGACTTCTGTCAAGTGATTGTGTGGTGCGGTATTACCTCAGAGAACAGATTGCATCATACAGTGAAGTCAACTACCACTCTGAACTGATTGTGTGATGCAGTGAAGCCCAGGATCTCAGTGAAGTGATTGCGTGAAGCAGTGAAGCCCAGGACCTCAGTGAAGTGATTGTGTGAAGCAGTGATGCCCACTACTCCAGTAAAGTGATTGAGTGATGCAGTGAAATCCATGACCTCAGTGAAGTGATTTTTGATGCAGTGAAGCCTATCACCTCAATGAAGTGATTGTGTGATGTAGTCAAATCCATGACCTCAGTGAAAAGATTGTGATGCAGAGAAAGCCAAGCCCTAAGCAAAGTAATTGTGCGAAGCAGTGACACCTATGGCCTCAGTGAAGTGATTGTGAGATGCAGTGAAGCCTTTTACCTCAGAGAACAGACAGCATGATGCAGTGAAGTCTTCTGCCACTCTGAAGTGAATATTTGAAGCAGTGAAACCCATGACCTAAGTGTCGTGGATATGTAAGGCAGTAAAATCTATGACCTCAGTAAACACATTGTGTGATGCAGTGAAAGCCACACCCTGACTAAAGTGCTTATGTGAAGCAGTAAAACTCATGACCTAAGTAAGGTGATTGTGAAATGCAGTGAACTGCATGCCCTAAGTGAAGTGATTGTGTGAAGCAGTGAACCCCATGCCCTAAGTGAAGTGATTGCGTGATGTAGAGAATGCCATGACTTAGTGAAGTGATCGTGAGATGCAGTGAAGCCCATGACCTAATCCAAGCGATTGAGTAATGCAGCAAAGCCTCTGACCTCAGTGAAGAGATTGCAGGATACCATGACAGCCATGGCCGCAGTGATGTGACTGTGTAGTGGAGTAAAGCTTCTGTCGTACTGCTATGGTTTAAGCTAAATACCACTGCCAGACATTGTACTGCATTCTTTCACTTTTCTTTTTATGGCTGGCATAAACATTTAATATGTCTTTACCAAAAGGACCCTGAACAACAAGACTGGACAGATGGAGACGTACAAGTAAAGCAATTGTCTGCTAGTGCTTACTACACGACACTAATCCTACTCATGAAAAGGACAAGCGATGTGACTGGCTTTGCAGCATTACAGATTATCTTCTTTTGTTGTCATTGAGCTTTCAAACTAGGGCTTTTGGAGAAAAGCTGAAAAACACTTTCTCCAGACAAGTTTCTAATACATAAGTGTTTGAACAGAACTGGCTAACATTTCTGCATCAGTGTCCACCACACAAAATTCATTGCATCAATGTATTTTTGAATTGTTACATTGGTATGTTATATTGCGATTTAATTCCTTCTTTGAATATTTTAGGACTGCACTGGAGTAAATGCAGCCTCCGTGAACCCGACCCTTGTTGCCATTTGCCCTGCAGCCAGTGCATGGAATTTCAGTGCCTCAAACAAAATTTCATTTTTGCCATTTGTGCGCTACATTTTCTCTAAAAGCAAGGCAAGCGTTTGAGAGCATGTGTTGCAACCCAACATCCTCTTCTTCTTAGTGTAGGCATCCTACACCATCTGCTGCGGTGCTTTATGAAGCATTAGCCTTGCCGCTGTGGTTGTATTCAATTTTACAGACAGGATCATGAAGTCCCATTCGAAACACCGAATTTGCTCTAACTGTTGCAGCAGGCATGCGATCACGCCTTTACGCATGCATAGTGCGTAAAGATGTGAGAGCTGACCTCATCATAAATATGTTTGAGGAAGGCCAGTTGCTGATTGCTTCTTATCATAATAAGAGAATCATCTATTCATGATAGCTACAGTATGTCCGATTATAGTCACATTTTAGAAAGTGAGGTGGTATTGTAAGATCTCTGATTGCTCCTGATTGTGTGCCCTCTTAAACCCCTTTCAAACAAGCAAAGGTAACGCTAATAGCTCTGGCTGTTCTATAGTTCCTGACCCCAGCAGGTGCCCACTTCCTGACTGGCAACTACAATTATTGTTTCATTATTCCCCAATATCTTGTTGGTGTGAGCCTATATTTCACATAACCCATACTCCTTGCTTTATACATGCACCGCTGCTGCTAGCAAAATGAGTACATCCTGCAACTAATATCATATTACCTCCATAAATGGTGGCATCTGCCCACCCTGACCATTATCAAGTCATAGAACAGTATCCAGGTCCTCAGTGCCCTCAGAACGTTGTGCCTAATCTTCTTTAGCTGTACAGACCACCCAGTATCTTGTGGAGCCCCCAAAGCTGGTTCATTGGCATCCAGCAACAACTCCTCGATGTTTCAGAAGCACCTGTACCGCTCCATAAGAATGGCCTGCCAAGAGAAGTGTATGGCAATGTTGCTGCCAGTTACAAATCCACCGGGGCATAGACTTCAGTTTAGCAGTGGTAAATCAGGGGTGCCGCTTCCTGGAGCACCCCATTCAGGCTTGCTGGAGACAATGCTACCAGTGTAGAGCATTAATGCTGCCAGCCCCTGAGACACACTTATAATGAGTACAGAGTTTCACATAGTGTTTTAACGAGAAGGTAATTTTTAATGTCACCTGTCGTAAAACCTCTGCATTCTGCCTTGTATATTTAAGGAGAGATCAAATGACAGTACAGTTGGAGTCCATTGAGACCATTGCCAAAACAAAATGGTGCTGTTACTTCAAAATAAAGATCAGAGAAGGGGTGAGCTCAGCACCTCTGAGCTGCAACACTTGGGAGCAGAAACTACTTAGGGCCCGATTCCAATTAGGTTAGGAAGGCCTCATAACGGAATTTGCTCTTTCCAAATTGGATCGGGAACGTGTCTTTCCGATGGAATCGGAATGGTTTCAGACCGATCGAGTACGATGCGAGTTAGGTGTTAGGAATATCCTAATCCGAACCCGATGGCATTCGGAATGCCCGAGCTGCACGGAGCAGAATCGCACGTATCTATGGGTCGCGTTTCCGAATGACCGAGTACGATGCTGGATTTGGACAGCCTTTCCGAATTGTGCCGTCCAACTCGAATCGGCAGTCGGAATCAGACTTTGGGGGCCTGTAGTGAGCCCCCTTGCTCCCAGAGCCTTCCCAATCGGGCCCGTGGGGGTACCCATGGGTCCCCCCTTACCAGCCGTGCACAGTGTGGCAGGCACCAGGGGGTGCTCGCCACAGGATGCCCGATTTTCCCCAGCCACCCCTTTGTTCAAAGGAAGCCTATGCATTTGGTCGAAACAAAGGCTCCCATGGAAGACAATGGGAGTCCAACCAAATTGTATCTGGAAGCATCCGGATGCATCGTACTCACATGGTTGGACTCTCCCAATCCGATTCGGTCGGAAACCATTCCCAAACCCATTCAGTTGGGAAGCTTTCCAAACCGCAACAGATTCAGGCCCTTAGTGTGTCATTCTTTCATGCAAACAAATAGTATTGTTGCAGGCATGAAGAATAGAATTAGAATCAATAGCGCACAATTAAACACACCAAAATAATTTTTGTAATTTGCTGCAAAAAATTAAATAATATCAGTTTTAAGTCAAATCTATGAGAAAAGCTGTTGCTCAGGAAGTGTAGAAACATGCTGACAGTTTCTATCTTTCCTATAATGCTCTAAAACTAAATATGTTTTCGTGAATATCTCCTTTCTACAAATCACTGTTCCTTTTAGAAAAACAGAGCAGAAAAACGAAAAGCCACTTGTAGTTTTCAAAGTTTAAACTTTGACTATTGTTCTGCTCTGTGACTAGCCTTTCGCCTTGGCTGCTGGCTTTGGCAGCTAGCATTGTGATGGCACAGCTATAATAACTTATAGTTGAGCAGCTACATAATTTCTTTAATAAAAGAGAAATCACAACTTGACTGTTATAAGTTAGTCAGGGGCAGCCTTTTCTACTGGAATTACAGGTGTCCATGTGGTACAGCATGGTATAAAAATACAAAGGAAATTACATTAAACATTTGAATAATTCGATATGCTTATGTCATGCTCGGATGCCCCATTATAACATAGAGGAAAGTTGAGTGGTATTACTATTGATTTAAACACCAAAGGCATGTGGTCAGTTGAAATCAGTTTCAATAACAGCATTGAAACACAGGTATCGTGCTTAAAATAGTTGAACAATTTCTTTGAAAGTTGAGTCTCCAATAACCTTCATAATGTGGAGTAGTTAGGTTTGGTGTTCTGAAGGGAGCTACGGGTGTTACATTTGCAAGGTTCTACCTATATGCTTGTTGATGGTTGAACTATGACTTAAATGAGAGGAGAGTAATGGTTAGTTTCTATTGAGTGACCACTTTGTGAAGGTAACCAGGGCACTTATCCTAGTATGCCTTAAGCTTATTCCAAAGTACAGTGTTCACTAGGGGCAATCTGAAGACTATGGGATATTTCAATTGTAGTTTTTTGTGATCCGATATTTTGAGGAAGAGCAGAAGCATAAGTTCTCCTATTTTACAGAGTAATGAAAGTTGGGAGCTGACACATTTTCAACTGAGTTTCTTTGAAAGCTTAAATTCATTTAGGATCAAATCGGACCGCTAGTCCTCCTACGTTCTGGGTTGGGTAACAGTTTGGCCCAAGGATGCTATCTCCATGATGCAAAGATAGATTTCTTTCAATTGAAAATTTGAATGTGGTGATTTTTATCTGGTTGTCTGATTACTTTTCCTGATTGAGAAGTATATATGCCATCTGAATGCATCCAGCACTCCAGTCTAATAAGTGGGCTATCTGGTGCACATAGAGGCTGAAAAGTAGCTAATAAAATTCACCGTTCAGGTCAACTCAACTTGGGGGATTTGACTATTTATGTTCTTATCTTTGGCATACAGTTGAACTGGTAAAAATGGACCAAGTCTACAGCAGTGCCTGTTTTCCACCCCACTGCTGTAGAAGGTTAGTCAGATACATCCAGTATACTGTATCATTAGTTGCATAAGGTTCAACAAGGCAGTGATTGCCATGTTCCCTTGACAAGGGCTGTTGGTTCCTCTTTGAAATGGTTGCAATTGTTGATTTTGAGCATTTCACAGGGCTATCATTTATGGTCATAGTGAAGGTGTTTATCCCTACAGGTATTCTGGATGTGTCTGATCATTCATCTTTCTGAATAGTTTACTTATGCACGGTCGGTTGATAAATATCTGAAGTCGTATACATTTTCCTAGATGCTTCCTGATGAGTAGGATACAAAAGTGTAACTGGTGCAACAAGTGACAGTAACAGTCTTTGTAATTAAGGCATTAAGAATGTTTGTGATGGGTTGGGAAATTATGTTGGAGAAGGATCCTGGGAACCAGATATTGGACATGATTCTGCTGGTGCATTAGATTCATCGGCTATTCTGGCTAGTATATTCCAGTCTGTCATTGTAAAATGTTGAAAGAGACAAGGGATGAGTATTACTCTGGCAGGGTTAATGGCACACAAGAGAAATGCACTGCTGTCTTCACAATCTTTCTGATTATTTATTTAACTAAAGTAAAGATATCTTTGTAGAATTATTGGGTTTTACGCTGGTTGTTCTGAATTTGTTATTTCATCGAATATAGTATTTATCTTCCTTGACTTATAAAATCACATTTATCTATATTGCATATTAATACGTTACAAGTCTCCTGTTTTATGCTTGCGGTCACCAGTGCACTAGGTTTCTTGGTACTGTGAGGGGCCACTATAGCACTCTTGGCAGGTTCCACACTTCCAAAATGTTGCCTAGTTTAAAGGAAATAACACAAAATTGGGAGCCAGACAGCTTTGCGTCGTCACACATCCCAAAACACTATGGAATATATTCAAAAAACGTTTGTGTGAGTGCTTGCATAATGCAACACAACCCAAAATAAAGCAGCAATTTTAAAAGGGCAACTCACGTGAGCATACATTTATGTGACTCCCTTGGCGAGACTGCTGAGGAAACTGGGATTCATCCCCATATCCTATGCGGATGACACCCAATTACTCCTCTCATTTGACAAATCCAACCACAATATTCAAACCACCTTTGGTGAAGGAATGAAGACTATAGCGGAATGGATGAAAATTAATTTTCTACAACTGAACGCTGCTAAATCAGAAATAATGTTGTTTGGCGAGGCCACTGTGAAATGGTCCCCCAGCTGGTGGCCAGAGGAACTGGGCCCCACACCATGTCCAAAACAGGTGGTAAAAACCTAGGAGTCCGATTGGACCATAAACTCACGCTGGGAGACCACGTCTCTTCTACCATCGGAGCTTGCTTCCATAACCTTAGCATGCTCAGAAGAGTCTTCCCTTTTTGCCATTATCTTCCAGGAAAACCTTGATCCAGGCACTAATCTTAAGCCGCCTAGATTACTGTAACGCACTGTTCATTTCAGCCAATGAAAGTGCCTTAAACAGATTACAGGTCGTCCAGAATACCGCGGCTCGACTGGTAACCAATGCTCCCCTTAGAACTGCCTCCCTCCCCTTACTTCAGAAACTACATTGGCTACCCATACGAAAAAGGATTAAATTCAAAATATGTTGTATGGCCTACAAAGCCGTTAACAGATTAGGCCCCATTTATCTAAATGACAAATTTGTCAATTATGTACCTTCCAGACCCCTCCGCTCAGGAGCTAAAGCCCTGATACAAGTCCCGCGTTACAAAAAATCCCGCCAAGGTGGTAAGGCCTTTTACCATATTGCCCCACTCTACTGGAACAAACTCCCCTTACTTATGCGACAATGCACAGATTACCTGGTTTTCAGGAAACTGTTAAAAACATTGCTGTTCTAAATCATTTCTCCTTGGCGCTCTTAGGCGGTCCGTGCGCTGAGATACCCTTATGGGGTGATTCGTGCGCTCTATAAAACACAAATAAATAAATAAAAATACAGATGGTTAAAACAACTGTATTCCCTTCTTGCTGTGGCAATGTTGAGGGGGTCTTAAAGTTCCATTAACTTATTGTGATCAACTTCAAAATTGAATTTTGGTTTGTTTGTGATGATATTCTTTGACAGATCAGTTCGGTGCTAGGCACAGCGTAAGGGCCCTGTGTACTGACTATACAGCGAACAACTGCACAGGAACAGGATACAACACAGTCAGTTGGCCGGCAAAGGGAAGTGAGTTAATAATGGCGAGATAGTCTAGTAAGGGCAACAGTTTGTAGTGGCTTCGAAGGTATATGCGCTGGGCAGTCTGCAGTGTGAAGCGGAGTCAAGACCTGTGTCAAATGTGTGAACAGACTGAAGGTGGGATGGTATTTACACATTGATCAAAAGTAGTTTGAGAATGACCTTCAGTCGGCAGGGCTGTGTTGGTTATGATAAACAAGAAGAAAAAGTAGAGAGTGAGCGAGTTTGCTAAGGTGGGACACAATGCTTTAAGTACCAAGGGGCATATTTACGTTCCCTGGCGCATCCCTGCAAATCAGCAGGGATGCGCCAGGGAAGATGCGTCACGCAAGTTTGCCCTTGCGCCACCGCCGATGCGCCGCATTTACAATGCGGTGCGCCGTGGCGCACGGATGGGCAGATGCGTGTTGCATCCCCCGACGGAAAGGTGGCGCATTGCTGGAGTCGCGTCGCAAGCGCGACGCGGCTCCAGCAAGGCTCGGGGGTGCCCTATGCCTAACATGCTGCGTCAATCCTTACGCCTGCTTCAAGCAGGCGCAGGGTTTTGACGCAGCATGGGCGTAAAAGTGACTCAGTGAAATCTTGTAGATTTCACTACGTCACTTTTACGAGGCGTACCTGCGAGGGAACGCCCACCCTGCACCGGAACGCCCACATGAAACCTGACACAGGTTTCATGTGGCGCAGGGGTTTACAACGTGACGCATCTCCCTAGATGCGTCACGTTGTAAATATTGCGCAACGTGGCGCATGTTTTGCGTCACCGCTGCGTCACATAAGTGATGCAACGGCGGCGCAAAAGTGGCGCAAGGGGCTCGTAAATCTGCCCCATAGTCTGTTCTGCAGGCGGAGCCACAACTGATAGAGCTGAGTTAGAGGAAACATAGCAACAATAGATCAATGTTGTTGTTTTCAGGTGGTTGAAGGGGAGAAATCATAGTAACTGCTCCAGGGCAGTTAATATGTAGCAGGAGATGGCATAATCTAAGGCAATTCATGTGAGTTTTCGTAGTATGTTTATCTCGGTATGCTCTGCGTTACTATGGTAAGAGTTGCTTTTCCAGAATTCAGATCCTAGGATAAGCGTGGAGTCGTGTTGAGAGGAGGACATTAAGACCCTGACGCCAGCCGCCATGGCTACCTAAAGTTACCCCATTCAATCAATGGATGGGAACTGAGGAAGAGGGGAATGCATTCCAGGATAACAAATTAAATGTAGCAAAATGTAACAGAGAGGACTTACCCAATTAAGTGAACAAATGGAACAAAGTGTGCCAAATGTAACAGAGAGGACTGACCCAATTAGGTGAACAAATGGACCAAAGTGTGCCAAATGGAACAGAGAGGGCTGACCCAATTAAGAAATAGTGTAGTGCACGTGCTTATCTCTGTGGCTAGTAGTATGTATTGCACCACATAAAAACATTTCAATACTTGCATCAATTATTTGCTCCAAAATAATAATTACATTCATTCTATTTACATGTGTTAACATACTCTAGGACTACCTTTTTGAGCTAAACGTGTATGAAATGCATATACACATTTTCAAGGCATGAAACGACATTTGGCAACTGAAAGAGGACGTTTAGAAGTGATATATACTTTGCAGGTTTTTTGCTGAGGTTTTACATTTTCTGAAAAAGGACACTCTATCTCAAGATTCAACTTAGCAATTATCTTCTGTATTACCAATACGACCTAATAAAATCCTAGGTTTTACTGCTCACTGTCCCACTATGCTGTGGCAGATTCCTAGAATGTTAACTGGACAGATTCACAGTACTGCTGAGCACAACATTTCCATCCACGCTTTAAACTGCTTTTGAGAGGACTTTATCGCCAAGCAGACATTATTTATGAAATACAGGAAGGTGTGCACTAAGAGAAATCATGCAATCTTTAACTAGCACATTTGAGCAGCACAGACAGAATGTGGTCATTTCACGTTTCATCTTGTTTTACATTCAGATGTGTTTGCACGTGTCTATATAGTGGTACTCTAATGTAGGTTTCAAAAGATGAATGTACTCCCTCTCCAAGGTGAGAGCTGCGTGTGCAGTGATGTTCATGTGCTTATTACTCTGTTTCATGGTAACAATTAGTAGCTGAAATAGACAGGTGCAACTATATTTTTTATATTCACAGTAGATTTAGAATACCAAAAAAAACACACCTCTGACCATGATCTGATAGAACAATAGGTTTGTTTTTATGTATAGTTCTTAAACACGTGCACACAAACACACAACGCCCACTCACACATACATTCATACTTATTGACAGAAGAACACATCCACATACAACACACCTACAGCTTCCAGCCTGCAAAAAACCAGCAGAGAAGAAACTACCAATGCACACAGACCTACCAGAAGACATGCACATACACCAACACGCAAAAAGTCGCCCATGCACACAAGCCATTAGACGTTCTGTATTAACATTTTTTAATGCATAGTGCTTTGTACTGCAGTAAGACCCTCATGTGTCTAGCGGGTAGAAAGGGATCAAGTGAGAGGGAATGAGAAGGGGAGCCTTGTGAATGGAATAATCTGCTCAGAAGTAATAGCAAGGAGGAAGCAGGACAGGGCAATGGACCGCATGGGTGGAAAGGGGAAAACGGGGGTGGGGGTTATCAATCTTGGATGGCGTAAAAAGCTTCAGGAACTCCTGCCGGAGTTTTAGGAACGGTAGACTATTACAGAAATCGCAGGGCAAGTCAAGGAAAGTCTGGTACCCATGTCCAATGTACAAAATCAGCTTGACACACCAAGATAAGAAATAGGGCCATACATACGACACACTAAAGTACTTGTAAAGTCAGATAGCACAGAAAGAGACACAAAAAGAAGGGCATTGGAATTTGGAACAGGAAGAGAGATGTATGACGTATGAATACAGGTTTCATGTCTTCTTAAATTTAAAATCTTTTTTGACATCTCCAGGTTTGAGGTATAGGATTAATTGGTGCCAATGTCTAAGCAATCCTTGGATTCTTTTTTTTAGAAAAATCACTTGTACTGGCTACTGTGAAACCTAATACTCAATGCTCCCTTAATCCTGCCCATCCATGGAATGATCACCTGCAGGCAGCTAAGCAGTGCTGTCCATGTGCCTCTTCTATGCTTGGTTTCCTTGCTTACTCCCAACCTTATGTGGCAATGTTTGTTTCTTTATTACGAACATGTAGCACACTTAAGTTTTCCAAAGCCCTCCATACACACCAAACTCCATTGGCTCATTTTACAGAGACATTTGTGTATGTAAGTTCAGCTTAACAATGTCTTAATTTATGCGCGAAAGCAATTTACAATAGGGGTTGTTGTAATCGTAAACAGATTTGCCTATAAATAATATTGCACTGCCATGGAGTCATGCTACACGTGAGTAAATCGACTACTTAAGTTATTTAAGTGGGGACGCTCGAAATGTTTGAGAACACTCACACATTTGTGACCCGTTCCCTTCATTAAAACAGTTGGATACTTGTTCCTGTAAGGGCAGGTGTAAATCCCAACCATAGTGAGAATGGGAAGAAAACACTGCTGTTGGGTTTGGTAGGAAAGGAGTTTGTCCATCTGGAAAACAATGTTTTCACCGCGAGGACAAACAAATAAAAACGCAAAAGTACAATTGCACAAGTGCATGTGCATTTCACGTGAGCACTTGTACATTCTGTGCAAATTATCCTTGCACAACTGACTCCGCATGCACAGAAAAGGAAGTGACAAGACTTTTCCAGGACTGCTCCTGTAAGTCTTCGTCTGTAACAGGTTTCCTGAACCTCTCTTCTTGTACATCAATCTCTACCCATGGAAGAGTGTATTGGAAGTCGATTTACAAATATCTCTTGAGAACTGAGCTTTATGTACCTGGTCGTAGATTTGTCCTTGCAAATCATTGCTGGCAAATGCTTATGTTAATTTACGAAAATGAGGACTGTATCTCCCAGAATGCATTGATATGTTAAGTATAAAAATGCAGTGAACAGTATACACGAAACCAGCAAATTATGTATTTATTAGTGGTTCTGGATAGCACAGACCAGAACAAATGTGTGACAAAGCACTTCACATAGGCTCAAGTTACACAGTAATCGATGCAAGTAAAACAAATACACAGCATATACAGTACAGATCGCTGTATTAAGAAGAACCATATTTATTTTATAGTAGGAGATTTTCAAAGGGGAGGAAAAGAAACAGCCAAACGCAAACATATGTGCTGTCTTAATTATTTTTGGAAAGACTTGAAAAATGTCATATATTTTCTTTGGTTGAGGCGAGCATGAAAGTGTCAGCACTATGAAGGTGGTGTGGCCTGCTTAGTAAGATCAACCGATGGCCAGATTGTAGGTTTTTAAAAAAAAGTAATGTAGTCTTGTTTTCAAATACTTCTTCCGTCAATGGGAATCTTTTTACGTATGCACAGAATTGGGACAATGTAAATGTGTTTTCTCAGACATGTTGCCCAACGGTAGCTGCATGGAGGGATGCTTTCAGAGGGGCCAGGTACAGCTTGGAGATTCCAATGAGTTAGGAGTTTCCACAATCTAACCCCATAACATATAACATGGGGAAATCAAGCGTCTGTTTCAGATTCTCCTCCAGTATAAAGGATTTTATTACTCCCAGGAGTATAATCAGGAACTGTGCTACTTCAGCTAATCTGATCTCTGGGAACTCTGGGGCATATTTGCAGGCCCTGTGTGTCCCCGGAACGTCACTGTGACGTTCCGGTGGCGCAAAGAGCTTAGCTATATTTACAAGACCTTGCAAAGCCACCCTGCGTGGCTTTCATGGCCTTGTAGATATGGAGCAAGGCAAAGCAGAGCAAGTCGTTGCCTTGCCTTACTCTGCAGCAAAGAGGCGTTCCATGTGTGTTGCTGTGGGTGTACCCACGCAACACCCATGGACTTTGACGCTGCCCCAGATTTACAATATCTCATAAACATGGGCAGTGCCAAAACCTTGTGCCTCCCTACAGCAGGCGTAATGAGAAGAAATGTTTACATTTCTCCTCGTTTTTTCCTCTTTCCATGTGTGCTGCATTTTGCAGCACACATAGAAAGAGGAAAATGCCTCTAGTCATTGTTTTTGTGCAGGAAGGTGTCCCTTCCTGCACAAAAACAATCCTGCCAACAACACAGACACCCTTGCACCATAGGGCAAGGGTGCCTGCATTGATGCACGGCTGCTAATTGTGCGCCGGTGCTGGCTGAAAGGACAGGAATGCACCGTATCTTGAAAATACAGTGCAGTCCTGCCCTTACAAATTAGCGTAAGGCAGTACAGTAAAATGGCTTGCTGCCCTATGCCAATTCTTTGTAATGTCCTATTACTTATCGGTAATCTTCATTACTCCTGGTCCCGTTGTCCTCGTCCCATTCCGTAACAAAGTGGAGATGACCATCTCCGCGACAGAAAAAAAGAAAAGGAGCATGCTGGGATACCCAATCCACTCCCTCCCACTGGGAGTACATAAGCGGTACCAGCCCAGCATGCAGCCTGAAATACCACGCCAACAACCGGAAGGCCGGCCGCCAGGGAGGGAGGGAGGGATGTAAGGAATGGGACGAGGACAACGGGACCAGGAGTAATGAAGATTACCGGTAAGTAATAGGACATTACCCCCAGGTCCCTCCTGTCCTCGTCCCATTCCGTAACAAAGTGGAGAATACCAAAGCAAAAAACCCGGCTTCCGGAACCCCACCAATGCCAGGGGCACCAGACCGAAAAACGGCATCCCACAGGGGCAAAAGAGCCCACAAGAAAAGAGAAAAACGCAGGGAGGAGCACACAACCAACCAAGCTCCCAACCAAGCGGACAGAGCCGAGACCCCAAAACCAGCAGGGGACGACCAGAAAAAAACCCCACAAGAAACCCTCCCCCCAGGCAAGCCAGAAGGGGGCCACACACGCAAAGCCAAGCCCCAAGGGAACAACCAGAGGGGCCAAACCAAGACCCCACCCCGAACGACCAAAGGAAGTCCAGGAGAAGCAGGCGCGTCCCAAATGGAGAAACGGAGCCAGAAAGGGCAACCGACCAGGGAGAAAACCCCAAGTGCGAAGCCCACGGCCCCAGGCACCACCAGGCAGCCAACCACCCAGGAACCAAACAGGCCAACCCAGCCCAACGGCCAAGCAGAGGAGAACAGGCCGCACAAGGAGGCAGGGCCGAAGGCCCAGGAAGGAACACAGCAGAGGCAAGACAGAGAGCGAACTCCCCCCCCCCCCCAAAGACAGGGAAGAGGGTGAACCACAGGCGCAGGAACCCACAAAGGGCCACACCCAAAAGCGAGGGGAAGGAAGACGAAACCGAAGAGGCACGCCAAAGCAAGAGAGCCAGGAAAGACACGACCACCACAGGACCCCCCCAAGACACCAGGGGAAGCCAACAGCAGAGCCTCAAAGGGGGAAGAACCAGACAAGCAAACAGGCACCCACCCAGAGGAACAGCTAGGAAGAGAAGAGGGCAGGGAACCAAAGCAAGGCCCCAAACCCCTAGCCGAAAGCAGCAGCAACAGGGAACCCAGAGGCCAGAAACCCACAGAAGGACCGGGCCACAGGGCAGGACCGACCAAAGGCCAACCCCAGCCGAGACACCGAAGAGCCGCAGGAATCAAGAAACACAACAACAGAGGCCCAACACGGAACCGGGAAACCAAACCCCAGAACCGGAAAGGAGGAAACACCTCCAACCAAGAGCCGACCAACCTCCAGGAGGAGAAAGGAAGACACCAAAGAACCACCGAAGGCGAACCCCAGGAGGAGCCGTAGAAGGGCCAAACAGGAAAGACCAACAAGGAGACCCACAAACGCACAAGAAGCCAGCAGGAGAAACCGGCAGGCCAGGCAGCCAGGAGGCACACAACACAGCGCCACCAGGACCCGAAAGAAGAGGCAAAAAGAACCCCCAACCAAGAAGGGGCACAGGGAAAGGCACAGCAGCCAACCCCAGCCAGGCTACCCAGAGAGCGGAGAAGCAGAGGGAGGGAGACCAGCAGCCCACACATTGGATCCAGAGCCCCAGCCAGCCGCAAAGGAGCAGCACAGAAAAGGCCAGAAGACCAGCCCAGGACCGCTACAAAATCCAAGAGAATGAGAGGCCAGGCAAGGACCCAAGCAGGGACCAAAAGAGGAGCCCAGGCCCAACAACAGAACCCCAAAGGGAAAAGGCCAGAGCCCCAGACCCGAGGCAAAGCCAACCGCAAGCGGGAAGCAACAAAGCGGCCCACACACCAGGGGAGGCCAACACCCAACACCCACAAGGAGGGAAAGGGCACAGCAGACAGGGCAGGGCAGAGGAGCCGGGTACCCGAAGAACAAGGGGCCACCCAAGGCAAAGGCCAAGGAAGACCAACGACACCCAGCCACCACAGGAGCAAAAGGAGCGGCAGGCGCGAAGGCAAGCCCAACAAGCCAACATGCCAAAGGCCCACCAGAACAAAGGCAGGACACAACAGCCCCCCCCAAAAAAAAAATCAGGGGGAGGACCAAGCGAACCCACAGAAGGCAGAAAACCCCCCAGCAGGGGGCAAGCAAAAGCACCCGGAAGGAAGCAACAAGCGCCCAACAGCGCAGGCGGCCAAAACACAAAGCCACAATGCAAGACTGATGACCCACAACCATGGAAACACCAGGATGCGAGGAAGAGCCAGAGACCAGAACCACCAGGCCACAGAGACTCAGCAGACACCCACGCACCAGGCCAGAACCCACAAAGGGCAGGAACCAACGGGCGCATGGGCAGCAGGCAGCCGAAGGAAGCCCAAGAACTGCATGACAGCAGGACCCGAAAAGAAAATAGCCAGGGACGACCAGAACAGGCCAGAGCAACACGCAAACCCAGAAGCACCCAAAACCAGGCACCAACCAGGGCCGACCAGGGACAACACAAGCCTGAAGGGCAGGACGGTCGGAGGCCCATAGGACAGAGCAAAGAGGCCACAAGAAGAAGCCAACAAACCCTGGGAGACACCGCCCCAAGCGAGTCAAGGCCCAGCAAGCAGACACCACCCCGGGAGGAACCAGGACTGACCCGGCCAAACCACAGGGCGGGCAGCAGGAGGAACAGAAGCCAAGGCCGCAGGCCAGCACAGCAGGAAAGTACAGCAAGCCAGAAACCCACGGGCTGCAAGCACCAAGGGGACAGGCCAACAGCAGTCCCAAAAGGGACCGACTCCAGCACAGACGCCAACCAGCAACAAGCGCCGAGCCAGCAAAAGCCAAAAAAAATCCGGGAACACACAACCCATGGAGGAAGCCCCGAAGGACCCCCCTCCCAGGCAAAAAACCCCCAAAAGAGGGCAGTGACACAGGGGAAACTACGGCCCAAGACAGGACAGGGAAGACAGGGGAGCCCATGCCACAGGCAGCCGAAGACGCCCAAGGAATGCCAGGAATCCAGGAGCAGGGGCAGCGGAGGCAGAGAAACAGGCCGGAGACAGCAAGGGCCCCGGACCGAGACAAAAAATCGACCCATACCCCATGCAACCAGCAAGCACAGAGGGCCAGCACGCAGGAACAGGAGCCAGCAAAGAGAACCCCCACAGGAACCCACCAGCACCTGGAGAGACCAGAGGAGGATGGGAACCAACAGCACTGGAAGAAAGTAAGGAACCCACAAGGGCAATGGCAGAGCGCAAGGAGCGCAAGAAGGAGGCCTCCGGGACCAAACCCCGGCAACCCCCATAGGTCCAGGCGCACAGGGCGGCAGCAACCAGAAGCAAGGGGGAAGACATACCAGCCAGGGCCGCAAGCAAACCCCAGGGAAAGAGCAAAAGCCCATCAACCCAAGAACACCCAAGCGAACTCCCAACCAGGAAAGAGCCAGACCGGACCCCGTCCACCATCAAAAGCAGACAAGACCAGGGGCCCACAAGGAGGCACCGGAAGTCAAGACAGAAATGCCGGACAACCAAGGAAGCACCCGGACACCAACAGCACCAGGAACCCCAAGGAGGTCCCCCATCAAGGCACCAACCAGGGCAGAAGCACACCAACTATGGAGACCAGACGAGAACAGGAGCGGACAGGCCCGAATGGTCGTAGGGTGAACAAACAACCTGCAGAAAAGAGGCATATGGACCTGCAACAGGAACGTAAGGAGAAGCAGGACTCGAATATGCATGAGCGGGATGCAGGGTTCGGAGCAACGACTCCCACAACCTCCTGGCAGTACAGGCATGGGCCCACGCCACCACCCAGTCACCATCAATGCAGCTGAAGGTCTGCGCCCCAAGGCCGAAATCCACCTGTGAGGGGAGAAGATGGAAGGCACAAGGCGCTAGAGGAAGCGGTGGTAGCCGTCACACCGTGAAATGGATGTACTTGATGCTGGGTGCGTAGTAATGACTCCCATAAGTTCCGTCATTCCTATCAAGGTCCCATGCCACCATCCAATTGCAACCAATGCTTCCTAGGTCAGTGCCTCAAAGCCTGAAATACTCATTTGAGGCGACAAGACGTAACTCACAACGAGCTAGAGGAAGTGGGAAAGAAAAACGAAAACCGCTATGCGGTACTCACCAAGGGGGCAGGAAGAGCGCACCACCAGCTCACCGCCCCCCCCATCATCCATCCCAGGCGCGCACCAAGGAACCAGCGCCGGGAGGAGTATGCCGTCAAAACGGCCGCCGAGGCCACAGCAAGGCCAGCTCCGGAGCGACCCAACCGAGCAGCAGGGGCACCAGGAGGTCGGCAGGAAACCAAACGCCAGGCAGGAGGACCAGGAACATCGCCCAGCAGAGTCCCTGGACCCGCCAAACAGCCGCAGCCGCGCGTCCCCCAGACCGGCCAAGCCACAGGGAGACGCGCACTGCAACCCGGAAGTGACCGGGAGGAACGGCGCCCCAGCCGCAAAGGGCCGGGCGGAATCCAACGCGACTCCTGGCAAGCCCGGCAGGCCAGGAGAACGCGGAAAGAGGACGGCGAGGACAGCCCAGCAGCCCCGACGAGACGTCCAGCGAAGCAACCAGCAGGTAAGTCCAACACGTCCCATTCTGTCAGAAGACAGAAAAAAAGAACAGGCTGCATGCTGGGCTGGTACCGCTTATGTACTCCCAGTGGGAGGGAGGGGATTGGGTATCCCAGCATGCTCCTTTTCTTTTTTTCTGTCGCAGAGATGGTCATCTCCACTTTGTTACGGAATGGGACGAGGACAGGAGGGACCTGGGGGTAATATGCCCCTCTGTCTTTTGTGAGATTCGCTTAATATTTTAGTGGGTCATCCAAGGGTGAATTTCACTGAGAACCTGGGCCATATATTTGAATGCAAAGAGTGAATTACTTGCACAGGTGAAGATGCCAACGTCAAACCTTTTCTTGCTGTGCTCTTCTTGCCAGCCTTTTTTTTGGAGCTTATCAGGACACTGGAGTCAGATGAATATTACTTTTTGGCTGCTTTCATCCACCCTGCCTCTCATTGCCAATGAATTTCTATCACAGACATGCGCTGTATTCTGCAAAGTCAAATAAAACAGGATTGCTGATACTTGCAGGACTTTTTTTTCCTGTTCTCAAGGAGCCATGAAGCAGAACAGTGCTTTGTAAATGCAGAAGTCTTGCTAATTAGGATTAATGAGCTGTGCCGAGCACCACCCTGCTGTGAGCATTGTGATGCATCCATTTGGCCAGCTAGTACCATATATGTCAACAGCAAAAGACCATAAGCCATCTAACACTGCCAATTTATTTACAACCTCCATAAATCCTTCTTTAAAACATGGAAATTAATTACCCATACAAGCGAATGATTGAAGGTCGAGGGCCAATGCCATTCCCACATTGGAGAATGCTGTGATGAAACTGTGAGTTGCCTTCTCTATATTTGCATTCATGTTCACAATATCTCAGGTTAAATCTACGAAACATACATGTCTACAAAATAATATCTTTGCTTTCTCATTATGAAATGTACGGATGCCTAAGCTGATTCCTCCTCATAAGCGCCATGCAATTGCTCCATCTAATTATTAGCCCCATTGTCATTAAATCCAGATATGAAAATAATTTAAACATAAAAATAATTGCTGACTGATACAAAACAACTGTGTGCGCTCTCTCAATTCGCCCATAAAACAGGGGGTGCTGAGACCATCCACGTTAACTTATAGGACCAAATTACCCCATTACAATGTAGTACCTTAAAAAGGATACAGCTCAGAGATGTTATACTGCAGACCGCTCAGAGTGCCCTGCCCGCAAGCTATGACAATAGTACTATCACCTTCTTCCCGGACTTTACCATGAGGGTGCAAAAACAGAGGCTTAGCTGCATTGAAGTCAAGAAAGCCCTCAGAAACAAAGAATTGAAATATGCAATGCTATCCCCCTCCAAATTCAGGGTAGAAGTGGAGGACAGAACCTGTTTTTTTTGCCAGCCCAAAGGAAGCATGGGAATGGTTGGACAGATGGTGGAGCGTCGGGGGGACCGGGCAACTCAGGTGGGCAAACGCAGCGAATGGGTAATATGGTACAGAACCGAGCCCTGGAGAAGTGCAACCCGTAGAAGAGAGACCCTTGGAAAGCTAAAGTGAAAAACTTATTGAGGCCATTAATCAACTGATGGTTTTCCATTTGGGAGACAATTGAAATGGACTGCCACACTCCATGAACAATTAGACAGCCACTGCCAGCACTAATAGACTATTCCCGGAGAGTGGTCTGCGTGGGACCGCTACCTATTTGAGCACTCTCATGGCATGAACAGTGAGACGGCAAGAGAAGGAAGTCTGGCTGAGTGTGTATAATTCGTAGTACCATGTTTAATTACCATATGTTTTTATTGTTTGGGGGTTGCAGGGGTGGGAACGGTGGGACCACAGTCCCCTGTGTTACAGGAGGGGGGGTGACAGGCACTCTGCAATGTTGGGGAGGCGGGTAGTTTAGAAACCGTCTTGCAGGGAGGCAGGGTGGGGTGCATCATGCGATAGGGGGAAGTTCTAGTTGCAATTCAGTTGACAGTCAGTCAAGACGGGGAGACATTATTTGCGATCCAGCATTACCATAGTATACAACCCGAAGCTTCACGGGTGTCCCTGACTGGTGGATGCAGTCAATCTGAGACAATAGGAGGGCAACAAGGCTTGATCACCTCCGGCACGGTAGCGCAGCAGCCCTGAGGGAGGGAGACAACCTATATCGACTTTCCCATGAATGATAAGAAGACGGAGACATCGCTCCAACTGCTCTCCTGGAATGTCAATGGGTTGGGGGACAAACTTAAGATAGGGATAGTGCTTCAATACATAAAGCGTCTGACACCAGATGTTGTCCTTTTACAAGAAACGCACCTGGCCGGCCATACCTGCAAGGCACTCGATAGATGGGGATATAAATTATTAGCACATGCAGAATTTACCTCTGGATCCAGAGGAACAGGAATACTCCTGGGTAAACACTTCCCCTTTGTTGTAGAGCAGACATGGATAGATACACAGGGCCAATTTGCAGCCGTGGCCGGCACATGGGAGGGAAGATGTCTGAATATCCTATCGGTGTACGCTCCCCTTGTGCTTCATAAAACGGCTCTTCCAGATTTGAGTAAGATAATACTGGACCTACCTGTTGGAGAGCTCTTGATAGGAGGGGACTTGAACTTGATGCTGTGTGATCAGAAGGATCGCCATCCGCCTAGATATCCCCCATGCAAATGCTCTGACTTGGCAGGCTTCTTGATGGCCCTGGGGTTCGTAGATGTGTGGCGTGAGACTAATCCCCACACGTAACAATACACATTTTACTCCAGAGCCCATAATAGCCTCTCCTACATAGATCACATACTGACACTGACCGACACAGCACCCACTTTTAAAGAGGTGTGACACTTGGCAAGGGGAATTTCAGACCACTCCCCAGTCTGGGCCTGCTATACTTCAGCGGTGTCGTTCCATCGTAGAGTAATTTCGCTGAATCCTTGGTCCCTGAAGGTCCCACATATTAGAACATGCCTCATTCAGCTTACGGATTATTATTTTAAAGAAAATGTTGGGTCAGTCACCTCCTCGCAGACACTTTAGGAAGCTTTCAAAACTGTACTCAAGGGTCAGTGGCTTTCGCTAATGGTGGGTCATAAAAAAGAAAAATGGAAAAAACTGGAGGAGCTGGAGAGGGATATATTTTCATCTGGGAATCAAGATTGGTACACACTAATGACAACTCGGCCAAACATGCCCTAGGCAAGACTATAAAAACTTAGTTACAGCGGTGGCTAGAGCTAAACACTTAGCGACCCAACACAAGATATACTAACTATGGGACAGAGCAGGGAAACTATTGGCCTGGCTTGACAGTCGGGAAGGGGCGAACTGCTGGGTAACCACATTAAAGACAGATACTGGAGAATTAAGGAGAGACCCACAGATGATTGCGGAGACCTTCGCATCTCATTTTGAACAACTGTACTCTCCCGTGGCTTCAGCTACGGCAGACGAGTCAAGAGACTTATTGGCGGACCTGCTGGTCCCGACCCTTTCTCCAGGCGATTGACTAACACTGGAGACAGATCCCACTGAAGACTAAATAATTTCCGCAATCCACAGTATACAATTCGAGAAGGTGATGGGGCCAAATGGCCTCCTGATAGAATTCTTTGCACTTACAGCCACTAAACTCACACCACATCTGCGGCAGATGTATCTTGAAAGTAGGCTAAGAGGTATAGTGCCGGAAGATCAAAGGTTGGTAATACTTAAGATGGGTAAGCCAGCGGAGAACTGTGGCTTTTACCGACCCATCTCCCTACTCATTGCAGAGGTGAAAATCCAGGCAAAACTATTGGTGACCCGTCTACTGCAGTTTGTCACCAATTCGGTCCACCCGGACCAATCCAGCTAAATGCCAGGGCGCAACACGGGCCTCAACCTGCGTTGCCTTCATGGATTGTTAGAGAGAATGAACATGATCAAGGAGGATGCAGTGATACTGTCCCTAGACCCCCGTATGGCCTTTAACACCATTGAATGGCCCAATTTGATTGGGGTCCTAGAACTCATGGGATTTGGCCTGAGGTTCTCGGCATGGATCCAACTCCTCCAGGCAGTGCTGCTGGCGCAGGTAGTGGTAAACAGCCATAGCTCGCAGGCGTTTCCCTTTAGGGGAGGTACACAGCAGGGCTGCCCCCTATCTCCACTTATATTTGCTCTGTTACTAGAGCCTCTGGCAACTTGAATAAGAGGGTACCTACTAATCCAGGGTCCACGATGGGCAGCAGGGTGGGAAGACAGGATCCCCTTATATGCAGATGATGTGCTTCTATATGTTGCATTGCAGCGATCCTCCATAAATAGGATACTTCAGATTTGCACTAATTTTTGCAAATACTAAGAGTATACCATCAGCTGGTCTAAGTCGATGATATTCATAATGCATGGCCCGGCTCCACTTCTACCATCGAACTGCGAAGCGGCGATAGTGATGGAAAGTTTTCGTTACTTAGGAATCTATGTAACAGCAGACCCTGACCTTTTCTACACACATAATCTACAGAGCCCATTGACTCAATTGCAGAGTGACATGCGGCACTGGAGATCACTACCACTGTCTTTACTTGGCCGGGTGACCCTCTTCAAAATGATGGCATTGCCATGTTTCCTATACGCCCTACAAAACACACCTTACATGGTCCCAGACACATACTTCAACATGATAGAGGGCGAGATTTGGGCCTTGCTTTGGGATGAGAGGCCCCACGCATTACGACACACAAACTTACCAGGGGTGGTATGATGGCGGGATTTCTTTACCCAACATTCGTGCATAATATTGGGCAGCTCAGAGGGGCGTGGCTTTGCAGCCAACAATGACGGACGCGTGAGCGAGTGGCTCAGCACCAACCTGGCATTTATCCAGCAATAAGTTGCGGTTTCCTGCAACCGAGCACTCTCTTAAGCACGATCGCTGGTTTCCGAGAGACCTGCGGCCTCTGGAGAGACCCTGCGACGGCTGGAGTGCCGAGTTCTGCCGGAGATCCTGGGACCTATGCAGGAGCGAGGCTGGACCCACAGTGAGGAAGCTCCGCTGCGGCGAACGCCGGATAGGGGGCTGGGCCGCGATGTTCGCGAGGCCCACTGCCACCAAGGGAGGCAGCTGCCCTGCAGGGGCGGTGACTGGCCCCCATTGAGGGAATTATTATTTACAGCAATCCTGTGGAAGGTTCCGTGAGTCGGCGCGGACCGGGTACGGCCAGTAGCGCTACAGGCAGACGGCTGGAGCTGGAGGTGGCCTGGGGCCTAGCCCCAAGAGGGATTGTCGCGGGTGAAGCGGACCTGTGAAGTGGCTCGTCTGGGGTGGCATTCGTGACTCTCCCTTTGCCTCGCCCACAGGAGAAGTGCGCTGCCCGCCCTAACTGCCAGCTCCTATCATTAGAGGTACGCCCGACTGCTGCAGGCCTGCGGAGGCGGCCTGAAGGGCGAAGTGGGATTGCGAAGCCTGGAGGCATAGCGCGCAGGATGGATTCACAGCTGGCCCTGGGCTGCAATTCGAGAGTGTAGAGCTGACGGTGGCTCTTGGCCTGGGTCCTACAAGTGTGAGGCCTGATTGGTTGTGACTGGCCGAGGCTGGGCGCATTGACAAACACCCTGCTGGAGTGGGGTCCTATCCGGCTGCGCTTCCTAGTGCCTGCTGCGGCGGAGGAGAGCCCCGCGTCTGTGCGCCACGGCGAGTGGTGCCCTGGAAGGGCTTTGGTGCGACACCTGACATTCATTGTGTGCCCCCCCCGAGACCACGTTGAATACAGGCAGGAGGTGGAGTGGGGTAGTGATGATGCCCCAGATGACAGCGTGGGGATCCTGGTGGAGGGGTGAGAGTCTGACTTCCTGCGCTGGGGGATCCCCATAGAGGCCACTGATCGAGGGGGGCCCCTCTCCCCCCTTGCCTCTTCTACTGTGGTGCAGCATTTCCTGGACATGGTCGCCGCTCGAGTGAGGCCCGTCCACTGAGATGTAAGAGCCATGTGAAAGAGGGGACGACGAACCCCGTGGAGACTGTGTGCTGACTCGCACTGGGACCTTGTTTGCTGCTCTTGTTATTATCAGTACGGAGGGGGCCACACTAGGGAGACCTTAGTACCGTGCTGGGATACCAGTGTGTCTGCGTGGCAGAAATGGGAAAAACCAAAGCAAAGCCAACAGAGGCTGCCCCAGAGCAGGAGGAGGACCAGCGGGGGTTGGCTCAGAGCATTTCTGAGGCACAGCGCCTTGAGGACCCTATACAGCAGCAGCTGGCTAAGATCCTGGATGCAATCTCAGACACGAAAGAGACATTACATCAAGATATAAGTACAGTGTCTGTGGGATTGGGTCTCCTACGTGCTGAACACCAGAAATTCAGTGACCGGGTGAAAGTGGTGGAATCGACCCTCGAGGAGCTGTCCCCGGCCCACCAGGTGATGATTAAACAAGTGGCGGAATTAACCGACAGGGTCAAAATATTGGAGCGCAGAGCGGAGGATAGTGAAGAACGCACTCGGAGGAACAATATCCGCATTTTGGGCCTGCCAGAGGGGGTCAAAAATGGCAAAATGATGGCTTACCTGGAACCATTGCTCCGTGCAGTGGTCGTGCTGGAAGGGCTAACACAGTTCTATACCCTGGAAAGAGCACACAGAGTTCCGGCGCGGCCGCCGGCACCGGGCTGACCCCCGAGGCCGGGGGTGGCCAGACTCCTTCACTACAGGGACAGAGACATTTTATTACAAAGAGCTCGATCAGACGGCCCATTTGATGTAAACAATAGTAAGGTCTCTATATTCCCGGACTATACCCTCGAGGTGCAACAGAACCACGCCTCCTTTCTTGAGGTTAAAAAAGCGCTGAGAGTAGAGGGCCTCCAGTGCTCCCTCATCTTCCCTGCCCGACTTCGCATCATAGAGGACGGCAAGTCACACTTTTGTGAAAACGCCTCAGCGGCTTGGGAGTGGTTGGAGGAGTACAAGACTGGGGCCCCCTGGGTGGCATGACAACAGGTACTGCCCCGCCAAAACCAACGGACCGGAAAGCGGACCAGGAGATGTCTGGCAAAAGACATCCCAAAGAAGCCAAGCCCCTCACAAACAGAGCGAGAAAGAGCGCAGTACTGCAGGCGGTGGCCATGATAATGCAGGAGGACAAACAACAGTCGGAGATGGGATCACGCTCGCCGAGGTGCCCAGAGGGCTCAGAATCGGACTCCTCCAACGCAGACAGCCTCAATATGCCGCGGATCACCCCGAAGACTGCGGATGAGATCATATAGATTGGGTTGCAATGTGGAGTGGACTTGGCTAAGTATCCTGGCCCTTTGGAGGCGGCGGGGTCACGCTGGATTACAGAGGTAAAATGGTTCAGGTTTGACATTTGTGGTGGTCGGTGCCCGGCATGGTCCTTGACATTCCATATACGGATACGAGACACTGAACAAAGCCACGACTCCATGTAGGACCTTACCATAGTTGGTTTGGACCTCGATTGATTATCAAAGTTGTATGAAGGGTTTGGGTGGGTGGCCGTTGCCACACTGCTCTGGGGACTGGGGAGTTGGTCCATGTTGGGTTCCCATTTTTCATTTTTCTTTTGTTTCTTTTTTGCATGAGATCTGCCTTGCCTACAGCGCGGAGAACGGATTGCTTTTCCATACTGGGAGGGTTGGTGGGGGGTCGGGTGGTGGGGGGATGGACTATGTAGCTAATAATGGCAGCACCCTACCAGAAGCTAAAGCTTCTCACGTGGAACATTAAAGGGATGGGGTCCATGTCCAAGCACCAAAACGTACATAATTATCTTAGGAGGTGGGGAGTGCAAAAAGCCCTCCTGCAGGAGATGCACCTGCTCCAAATAGAAGTGGACAGGCTGCATAGGCGGTGGAGGGGACAGGTATATGCTGCATCCTTCTCGGCATATACCCGTGGGGCATTAATCTGGATTAGATCGGGAGTGCCCTTTGAATTAATACGGTCTGCCATAGACAAGGAGGGCAGGTATGTCTTTCTCTTGGGGAGGTTATATGGGCAGGAAATCACACTGGGTTGTGTTTATGCCCCTAACTAAGACCAAATGGCCTATATGGCTGATCTTTCTACTCGCATAGCGGACATGATGGTGGGTCCAGTACTAATAGGAGGGGATTTTAATGGAGTGATAGATGTGGACTTAGACCGATCTCACTCCCCCTGCCAGGGCCCAGATCCGCCGAGTGGCAGCTGGACTGCGGGACTGGATATCCCACTGGGGATTGAAATATATTTGGAAAATCCAACACAGGGTAACACAAGAATATTCCTTTTACTCCCCAGTGCATCAGCTCCATACACAACTAGATGCCTTTTGGTGTTCCCCCACCCTCAGTGACTACATCACACATACGGAATACTTGGGACGGACCCTGTCCGATCATAGCCACTGTTGCTGACATACCGGCCAAATGGAGACAGACCCCCAATACCCACATGGCGCCTTAACCCGGTGTCTTTAGAAGACGTGCCGTTTGCAGATGCCCTGCAATCCCTTGGTAGCGAATACTTTGTTGACAATGAGCGATCCGCATCTTCTGCATTGATAAAGTGGGAAGCGTTTAAGGTGGTGGTGCGGGGACACTGCATGGGGCAAACTGTGGGTGTGCGCAAGGAACTCCATTATGACCTGCTGGCCGGAGAGGGAGAAATACAGGAGTTGGATAATCTCCAGGGACGGGACACACAGGTCCATGTGCACCTTCTGGATAAACGTACACAGTACACTGACACACTAGAGCGACTTAGGTCTTATGACTATATGGCATATAATGATAGAGTACAGGGGGAGGAGGGATGGGCTGGTCGTCTCCTGTCCTGGTTAATTCAGCCAGAACTGCATGTGTCCCCGATCATGCGCATATGGACGGCTGATGGCCTAACTCTGCACGATCCAGGAGAAATTAATGCCCTATTCAGGAATTACTATAGGGCTCGTTATACTCCCCCCCAGGACCCATGGTGCATCTGTTGGTGCCTTCTTGGATCCATTAGACCTCCGCACATTGAATGCGGAAGTAAGTGAGGAAATAGGGTGGACCGGTGACCCTGGAGGAAGTACAGGGAGCCATTGCCGCTATGGCTAATGGGAAAACTCCCGGCCCGGATGGCCTGCTGGGGGAATTTTACAAGAAATACGGGTCTGAATTAGCTCCGAGACTGGTGACCTTATATGCGGAGTCACTCCAGTTGGGTTATCTGCCGGACACCACACGCGATGCGCTGGTAATCCCACTCCCCAAGACTGCATCCCCGGACGCTGAGGTAATACACTATAGGCCCCTCTCTATGCTTAATACTGATTTTAAAATACTTAGTAAAGTATTGGTGCTCAGGTTGCTCCCGCATATGCAGGACCTAATCCATGCTCACCAAAATGGGTTTATCCCCTCCCGCAATACCTCGTATAACCTTCATCGGCTGTACTCGGTGACGTACCATCCAGAGGCGCAGGCCCTCCGTCAGGCCGCCATTTTATCAATTGACCTAGAAAAGGCCTTTGACACTGTGGGATGGGACTACCTGCTGGCGGTTATGAGAAGCTTGGGTATGGGCGACGGATGGGTGCGACTGCTGTATACTCGTCCTACAGCCAGGGTCAAGACCGGTAAAACCATCTCCCCACAATATCACGTAGCACGAGGTACCCGGCAGGGTTGCCCTCTGTTGCCACTTCTATTTGCCTTGGCAATAGAACCTCTGGCTGAATTATTTTGACAAGGGGGGAAGGCATGGGGTTGACAATTTGGGCAAGGACGCATATCATCTCTCTTTATGCAGACGATCTATTAGTCTACCTTTGTGATGCCACTAAGGGTGCGGAGACGGCCCTATGACACTTGGAGGCATTTGGGGAGCTGTCAGGCTTACGGGTCAATAAGCATAAAACGTACTTGTTCCTGGTGGCCGGACCATTAGCGCGCCCCCAGATGTACCTGCAGATCTTAACTGGGCATCAGACACCTTTAAATATATCGGTGTCCAAATCTTCCACTCGTTGGAAGATTTAAGAGAGGGAAATTTGGACAAAGCGCTGCGGTCTCTTAGTGGCTGAAAGGAGTGAACGCTGAAGGGACCTTTTTAATGGAACCTGGCCAGAGCCCCAGTCTGCTGTTGGCAAAGCTTCTGGTACGTGCAACAAAAGTTCCTACACCTCGATACTATATACCACAGCGCTGCAGTGCAGGAGGCGTTGCATTAAGAAAATACCTGATACCCCAAAATATTCACCGGAGTTGCCCCTGGTTGGATTGCCGCACGGTGAACCACAACAGATCATAACTGTGGAGCAGATGGCGCCTTGGGTGGCGTTGGGTCTCAAGAACGTGGAGGACTGTTACCACGAGAAAAATTTGCTCCCCTTTGTGGAACTGATGGAGGGTTGCGACTTGCCCCCTGACCAGTTCCTCGTATACGAGGCACTGCAGCGAGCATTTGCGAAGTTATGGGGCCGGAATAGAGAAGAGCCAGAGACGCATGGGGTGTTGAACTCACTGATTACCCTGGGCTCAGCGAGACACCAAATCAAATGGTTTTTTTGCGTCTTTACGGGAGGCCTCACTGGCCCCCCTGCTGCGATTGCGGGGGAAATGGGAAAGAAACCTGGGAAGGGATCTAACTGACACAGAATGAAGCAGAGTCCTGGAATCCCCTAAGAAAATATTGCGGAACACACAACTTAAATATGTTCAATTTAATTACGTACACATGACTTATTTGACACCGCATAGGATCTTTGTCACCTTCGGGGGGAGCCGAGGCGATGCCCGAGATGTAGCCGGGAGGATGCAGACTTTTTACACATGACCTGGAAATGCGGGGTCAAACAAATATTCTGGCATGAAGTACTCTCTAAACTTATTAACACTTTAAGGCGTGCGCTTAACTATACTGCAGACGTTTGTTCATTAGGGCTCTTCCCTAGACCACCTAAGCGTAAAGTAGGAAACAGATTTATAGATTTGGCACTTGCGTTAGCCAGGAGGCGTATAGCAATCATGTTTAAAACATCTGTGGGGCCGCAGGTGAATGTCTGGAAGAGGGAGGTGACTACCTGGGCTGGAGCAGAGGAGAGAGCACTGCGCAGGGAAGAATTGAGGGGGCTGCGCCAACGCCCAATAGCAGAACAATGGAGGGACATATTGCATGCCTGGGAATATCTGAGTTCTCCAAGTAGCACAGATGGAAAAAGTGAACCCCCCTCAGCCTAAAGTAGAGAGACGAGAAGACCCCACCTGAGAGAGCTGGACTTAGCCCGCAGGACATGTGGCACGGAAGGAGCCTCAGGGTCCCCCCACCTGCACGAAAGTGAAGGGAAATGGAGATTGGTTAGATGTGAGTTATATAGTGGAAATGAGGCTGGAAGCCCCCGGGGCCTTGGGGCGATCTAATCCGAGTATTCCCTCCCCTCTCCCCCTTTTAGTTTCTTCATCCCCCCCATGTACACAACGAAACTCATGACATCTTATCAACAGATAGAGCCACGCTGGGCTCCGTCAGGCAGTTAGAAGTTCTGTTTTTTAATCTTTTGTTTGACAAGACCCTTGTATATATGATCCTGAGATGGCAGAGACACCACACACCCAGACATAGGTATGCCGAGCTGTAAGGAAAGTATGAAACCCTAAAGGGCAAGTGGGTATGGGAACAGTTATTTTACAGCTAGACTATGTAATAGTCGGAATGAGTGGTATAAACTGATAGGTACCGCACCTACTATGCCCCTTTCTGAAGTCACGCTTGGGACCCAAAGTGCTTAGTAATCATACTAAACTCTGTAATATTGCAAATGTAAGAGAGATTATATGATTAATGTTTGAACAATAATATGTGTTGATAACTGTATATCAAAATGCCAATAAAAACATGTTTTAAAAAAAATTATTGGGCAGCTCAGCTGTTGGATACAAACCATTGGCACACTGACCACAGGACGAACCGGTGTATCAGATGGACAGATGACTCATGGGCCCTGGGGGCTACAGAAGAGCCATGTACACACCTCATGGGCCCAACAGCCCAAACGGTCACCCTCTGGCATCAAGTGACTAAAAGACTTGGCTGGCACAATTAAGTGATGCAGGCTATGCCCCTGTGGGAGGCAGAGAGGCTGGGAAGACTTAGCTCCTGCCCGGGATTTGATAAATGGGGGGATGCCATAGGGATCTCGAAAGTGGGTGACCTATGGACTGGGGGGGGGATAATTCCTTTTGCAGATTTACAGAAGGAGCACGAAATGTATGCCTCGGAAACATTTAAATACTCACAAATACGGCATGCCCTTAGGGCTGTCATCGCACTGGATGAAGACCTATCGGAAGCCTCCTTGCTCGAAGACAGACATCTGACGGACTATATGGACCGAAAGGCAATTTCCATGACATATCAAAAGATAGTTAATAACCTTCCTGACCCCTTCTGTGCCTGCAAGAACTATGGCAGGAAGATCTTGGGACCATAGAAGACGAGGACTGGCAGGAAGCGCTTTGTTCCCCACAGGAAGTGGCCATTACATCACGACTTAGGCTCATCCAGCTCAGGGTACTTCATAGATCCTATTTTTCATGTGGCACTCTAGTAAAAGTGGAACAGAAGGAAGAGGCTGAGTTTGGAAGGCTCTGTGGGCAAGATGGTACCTTTTTTCATATATTGTATGACTGTTCAGCCATTAAACCCTATTGGAGGGATGTGGTGTCTCAGATGTGGGAGGTGTGTGGTGAGGTGCTACATCCTACACCCAAACTATATCTCATCAACGTGTGGGAGGCAACAGACTTGAATCGTATGGAGCAGCTGTGGGTCACCTTGGTACTGACAATTGTGAAGTGAATTATTGCCAGGAAATTAGGAGCGGAAGAGCCGCCAACGATAAGGGAATGAGAGCGAGACATGGGCTGGTGTATGATTGCAGAAAAAGTTGTCTACGAAAGCAGGGGGTGCCCCTGGAAGTGGGACCCAGAGTGGGGCAAATGGAAAGCACACAGAGGGAACATAGGTGTCTCGCCCTCCAGTCGTCTAGGAGGGGTCCACTGGGAAGGGAACACAGTGGAGGAGCAGGGCGAAGAATTGTAATGGGTCACTGATGATGTACAATGCAAACTGTATTGCTAAATCTTAACCAGATTATTTGTGATACATGAGGTCGTATTTAACTCCTGCTGTATGACTGACTAAGTTCAATAAACAGAGTTGGAAAAAAAAGGGACATACCTCACACAGTACATTCAACACAAGAAGTAAATGTTAAAAAATATGCTGTGAACTTGGACAATTCAATGGAAATGAACCTCGCAGTCAAGCAATCCACTCTGCAGCATCTTCAGAAATATCTCATACTGTAAATCCTCCTCACTCTCTTTGAGCACCTGCAGCAGCTGAGTTATTTAGTGTGTATTCAGCAAAAAAACATAAATGTTTCCTGTTTCAATAAAGAAAGTGTACACATCTGACCCGTGTCTCAATACATCCTGTTGACTATTTAAGTTTGAACATCATGTTTATAGAAAAGTTTAGCCTCCAACCACCTATGTTTCCGAGTTCCATAGAGTCTTTTTTTTGTCTGAGCGCTAAACATGAGACTTCTCTGGTTAGTTCTACCATTAATCTACACACATTGGGGCAGATTTACAAGCCCCTTGTGACACTTTTACGCCGCCGTTGCATCACTTTTGTGATGCAGCGGCAGGGTAAACCATGCGCCACGTTGCGACTTATTTACAACGTGACGCATCTAGGCAGATGCGTCACGTTGTAAAGCACTGCGCCACATGAAACCTGCGTCAGGTTTCATGTGGGCGTTCCGTCGCAGTGTGGGCGTTCCGTCGGAGGAGAGCCTCGGAAAAGTGACGCAGTGAAATCTACAAGATTTCCCTCAGTCACTTTTACGACGCCGCTGCGTCAAAACCTTGCACCTGTTTGAAGCAGGCGTAAGGCGTGACGCAGCATGTTGGAGATAGACTGGGTTGGAACAGTGCTGGAGTTGCGTCGCGCGCGCGACACGACTCTCGCACTGCGCCAAACTTACGCCGGCAGATACATCATGCATCTGCCTATCCGTGCACCACAGCGCGCCGCATTGTAAATGCGGCGCATCCATGGTGGCGCACGGGTAGTTTTGCGTGACGCATCTTTCCTGGCGCATCCCTGCTGATTTGCAGGGATGCGGCAGAATTTGTAAATCTGCCCCATTGTTTTGTTATCAGTCAAATGTGATATCAAAGGCTTCATGCTGTATTTTGCTACCATATTGTATTATTGAGGAAACCTTTGCTCTAAAGTGTCTTAGATATTCCTTTAAATAGGGCTTCAGGTTCATCAAATCCATCTTAAACCTGCTTCTTCCTCTTAACTCCTGCCACATTCTGTTTTGCAGTAGGCTACCTATTTCTATGACGCCTAGAGTAATTTCCCTTTTAAAATATTGAGATCCATTTGTACAGCACTCTGTTGTATTTAGGTTTGTGCTGTAGATTATATCAACATACACACACACACACACACACAAACATGCTGCAAACATATACTGACATGCAGACTTTTTCATTGAGGCAATTTTCATCTTTAACAAAACTGTTATGAAGCCCTCTATGTGCCAATCCGGGGTTCTAATAACACAGTCAGCTATGGTACAAATTTGGTAAGTCTGTAGTCGTATGAGAACCATGTATTGATGACAAAATACACAGTCCCCTCAGATCAATTATATGAGTGTGAGTCTCTCAATAATTGAGTCTCAATCACAGTCAACTGTGGTAAAATGTCTTTGAGCATTGGTCATCAATACCCAGCTTTTATAATGATGTCTGCTTCTGTGCAGCTAGTGCAAGAAGCTAAGAAGCTCTAGGATGGTTGCACATGTCCAAGTGAGCATATGCTTGTGTACATGTGTAGAATAAGAGAGTGGGACTACTTTCTCAATCAGCCAGTAGCCTATCACAGATGCTACCTTTAAAAATTGTGGCCTGCATAATTTAATTGAGCATATCTCATTTCTTTTTGACAATAGTGTAAGTCTGTAGTACTTCATTTTAAGTCTTTAGTGCTTAACTGTATTTAAACTGTATGTGAAAGCTGCACCAAAATATAACTTCACATTGGCTGGACATATAGAAAAGTTTAACATCTCTTTCTTAAGGACAACAAAGGACCCAGGTGCAATATAATATTTAATTTGCATTCCTTCATGTACTTTGAGTTTGCCCATATTTCCGTGAGTTAGCTCTTAATTACATTCAGGCTGTGGACTCCCTGCTGGGCCAACTTAATTACTCTACAGGCTAGCAAGTAGATTAAAGCCTTTTTCACATGATTGGCCCATCTGGAAAATATTAAGAGGAATAGGTTAGGGGTAGAATCTGCATTAGGTGCCTCAGGTGGAAAGCTATTTTATGTTTGCAAAGGTCAAATCTGAACCTTTGGGATCGCAAAATGGCATTTTTAAATGTAAAAACTAAAGAATTACAATTCATAACATATTACTTAATTGCAATTTGGGTTTGTGAGAAAATACTGAATCAGTATTTGGGAGTGGCATGTAAAGGGTGTTCCTTCCAACAACCTTACAGTGTTTATACATTTTTTGCGACTGACATCTGGATGCTAATCATTCTTATTTTAAAACCTCCTAAAAGGAGGTTGTAAGTCATTTGTAAACAGGAAGGCCACTTCCTCTTTGTGTAGGTGGACAAAAACATTTTTTAGGAGCTGACAGTACTCAGTGGGACCACTATCTTCTCCTAAAAAGTTTTAGTAACATTTTGTATTTTCTTCCTTACATGCACCCCGTTTTGCTTTCAGGAAAATGGACTGCATTTAAAAATAAATATTGCTGTATTTAAAAGCAGTCACGGTTGTCTGCTGATAACAGCAGGCCACTATGCTTATGATTGTAGCCAATCATAGTGAGTCGCAATTTGCAACCTACTTCATTAATATTTATGAGGTTGGTCGAATTGCATCCCACTTCGATTCAGTATTTTGTAAACCAAGCTATTAATACATAGCAGATTTGTTACTCTATTTCCTATGTAAATGTTTCCTTTGATATATGGGTAACCTCTTAAAATAATATTTATTAGTGGTATCTCACATTTTCGCTGGTGTCAGGCTTCTGCCTCAGACAAGGCAGTTGCAGGGACAACCAAGTACTAGCAAGGTTAGAGCACTGGTGTTGCACACTAACTGGGACTCAAACTAAAGAGGCCCTCATTGCAAGTGTTAGTATCTCTGGGTGGGAGGGGAGTGGACCATTGCTGTGGACCACTTGTAACGAAAGCCTAAGTGTGAATGGAATTGATATATTTTAAGATTCCTTGACCATGCTGTTGGTTGTGGATGAGCATTTGAGACCTAGTCCAGAGGAGATGGTTTAGCACAAGTCAAGGTTCAGAACAACATAGTTATCAAATATAAAACAAAGTTGTAAATGTCCAGGCAGAGCTGAGAGTACTTTGATATTATTTCAAATATGTCATTAGAGTTAGAATACAAATGAAAATTCAGATAATGTAATGTATGGAAAGCGCAATAAATAATGTAAATGGTAATGCAACAAACCATGGTGGTAAAACTAGGGCTCCTAGCTATGTACATCGTATATGCATCACAGTTCTTAAATTAACTTGCAGATGAAATCACAACACAATAGCAATGCAGTTGCAAGAACTTAGGAATGGCTCAACTATGTTCACAAACATATACTGATCACAGTGTCTAGTTGATATCAGTAACAGAAGACTGAAACATAAAGTGCAGTCTCCGAGCTAAAACTGAGATACACTGAAACAAATTTGTAAACCATAATGTTTTCAAAACTAGTTGTGCTAACAATTAAGGTTTTTCACTAGTTGTCACAAACACCCGATAACAAGCAGAAACACAGCAAACACAACAACAATTGACAGTATGAGAATACAGTACTCCAGCAACCAGCAAAAAAAGGGCTGTGCTTTGGAGTCATAAAGAGGGAGTTACTTGGTCCATGTGGCCAAGACTCCATCCTGGGATTTTTTGGTTTATGTGCTGAACCACTAAACTTGGGATTCCTTGACCTTGTAGCCTCTACAGGCTCCGGGCCAGCGACCCCTTGCTATTGTGCTAACCTCGATGATGAAGAGGGCCAGGACACAGTAAGCCTCAGCAAAGGGGGCAAGCCCCTAGGTGCAAATGACTTTTTCTAGACAACACAGATGTCTCTAGATCCAGCTGCATAACAAACCATCTAGATGCTGCTACACTGCCAAAGCAGCAAGGTCAAATGAAGAACAAAATAATGAAAACTGCTGCAGGGAGAGAGTCTGTTTCATTTCTGCAAATTTCAGCTCATATGCTTTTGCATGAGTAGATTCATTATCTTGGGACAGACCTCTTCTGGTGAGGGCTAGATAAAGCTTCATGGTGCTATTTTTACATCTCTTGTCTACTTCAGCTGGCTGTGGCTTATACACTGGCAAGGTCTGCAACAGGAAGGCTAGCAAAGCTTCAGCAGTACCTTCAGATTTGTTGCCAGTAGTTAAGAGGAACCCTTAGCTTCCTGTTTCTAGAAGCATCATAAGCAGCGGAGTCCACATCCATCCTTAACAAGACAGGGAGAAGCTCCATCTTTTATATATGTGGCAGTAGCGGCCCGTGGTGGGAGTGCTGCTGGGAGGTGACGCAGGGCGGGGGAGGGGCTGGGTAGGGGGTAGCATTTGGCGAAGCAGCGCGCGCAACGAAATCCGTTTTATTTATTTGTTTGTTTACTTACCTCTGTGCGGCCGTATTCCGTAGTTTACTACCCCCCACCCAGCCCCTCCCCTGCCCCGTGTCACCGCCCGGCAGCACTCCCACCACGGGCCGCTACTGATATGTGGTGAGGTTGTAGGCCCATGCTGCACCACCTCAGAGTCTGAGCAAATTTTCCAGCCAATCAAGTTGAGCAGTCTTTCCCTCCTCAGCGAGGTTTCTGGAAAGACCCTTTCCTAGAACACATTACAGTGGCAAATGGCTATGTACAGCTGGTCAGGTAATCTTTTCAGTAACTTGGTCTGGCAGGAAACCTAGCAGATTTCCTCCAAACAGACATGGAAAGAAAGCACAGGCAGGGAAGAAGACGTGGGTGATAGAGTCGCCATTGTTCTCCTCTGTTTACTACATCCATCCTCTAGCTTACTTTAGTGTTGGTACAAACAAATAAATGTTTGTAAAGAGTGGAGTGTAGTTCTAATGATAGATGAACTGCTGATTTTCTTGTGGCATTTACTGTATCTGCACACTCCAATAATTAGCACCTATATTGCAATAGTTTTCCATATTATATTTTCGAACCTCAAATATACAAACACATTTATAAACTCAAAGGGCCCCCATCAGCTCCAAGCCTCTGGACATAATGTATACAGCAGACACATTCCACGAGTTGAGGGCTACTGCTTTGTAACTGCATGCTGGTGAGCCTAGTCTGGAGACTAAGGGAGGGACTCCCCATTTCAAGACACAACAAAATCATGACCATGAAAAGCATTAAATTGTGGTTTGAGGAGTTCCTTATGGCCAAGGGTCGACTCCACATCCTGTGATCCTGGGCAAATCACTTAATCTCCCCGTGCCTACCAAAAAAAATAAAAATGAATGTGTCCTTGTGTAACGTAACTGGTGCTCATGTAAAGCGCTCCAATACCTTCCTGTCGAGTTCGCGCTATATAATTCTGCAAAAAAACAAAAAAAACAACAAAAAAACAAGAACGTATAGGGGAAATGGTGGGCATCCCATGGGAACACCTCATGTAATTAAATAGGACTAATGTCCAGCAGAGCATTCTTATACGCTGCTGCAAAAGAAATAACTAGTTTCTTTTTTATGGAGTTTTAAATGTATTATAATCTCGATTTCAGATCACACATAATCCTGCTATTTTAGAATTAGCAAATTTAGCTCCAATCATAAAATAATGATGATGCAATTTTTTCCCGTCCTTGGGTCATTTGTAACCTTTTGTGTTTGCTTTACAGTCAATATTGATACACTCTGTATAAGGTTAGTGATTATAAGAAGACATTATATTAGCCAGAATCACATTTTAAAGTGTAACTTTCTATTGTCCAAAAAAATACGTTGGAACGGAGGCAGATAAAGGAAAAATTACAAGACGCATAAAAAGCTAAATCACCTGTTTCTATAAAAGATAGTGCAATTGAACATTTAATGAGAAGACCAAGTACAATAAATTATAGATGGCATGTGCACGTCGGAGGAAAAAATAAGTTAGCTACACGTGTGTTCCGCTTAATGCGTGTTTTTTTCTTTTCAGGCATAATATATTTATTGCGATAAACATTTGTCATGTATTTTACTTTAGGAAATTAAGGGGCATATTAGCAAGGGCACTATCGCCGCTTTAGCGGCACTTTTGCCGCTAAAGCGGCGATATTTTTATCGCCTATCAGAAAACTGTCTCTAACAGAAGTTAGCGACAGTTTGCGGGCATTAGCGCCCGTTTTTACCGCTTTGCATGTCAGCGATATTTATCGCTAATGACATGCAAAGTGGGCGTTCCTCACTAAAAATACACGCAGACAGTCGCAAACACAACTTCACACTATTAGCAAGGCCCGCGAAGCGATAAAAAATGTGCGTTAACCCCGATTAGCGCTGGATTTTAACACCTGCTAGAAACCTGACTTAGCCATTATAGTCTATGGGAGGTGGATTCTACGGTTAAGTCCCCACCTGCCTATTAGCGAGTTTTTCCTTAGCGATAGGAATTTATCGCAAGGAATTCTCGTGCTAATGCTGGGAATCGCCGCCATCGCTGGATTTGTTTCGCATTGGAGATAAAACGTTGCTAATAACGCGTTATCTCCGCAAACGAATCCAGCGATAAAAAAACGACGCTAACTGTGGTTTGCGTTAATTAACGCACGCTGTTGGTAATAGGCCCCTTAATCAGCAGTTCTGCATTAAAAAAGTGAAGATCTTCTCATCCGGCAATTTGAACTGAGAATACAAACCCTGGGGCATATTAGCAAGACCGGCGATAAAATTATCGCCGTTTTAGCGGCAGGAAACTGCCGCTAAAACGGCGATAATGGGCTTGCTAATATGCGTTATAGAATTCCAATAGAAGCCCAGGTTAGATGTCCTGCACATCTAACCTGGGCTCTATTGGAATTCTATAACGCATATTAGCAAGCCCATTATCGCCGTTTTAGCGGCAGTTTCCTGCCGCTAAAACGGCGATAATTTTATCGCCGGTCTTGCTAATATGCCCCCCTGTTTTTAGTGGATTTGTTAGAGGAGATTGCACTGCCCTAGAAACAAGAGACTGTTTTAGCCGTCGCAATATTACAAGGAAACATAAATGAAATATTTTGACTGATACTCAATCTGAAAATAAATGCTGTGTCTTTCTTCCTGCTACAGCTTTTCGTAAAATTGTGAAATGCTTTTCTCGGAACAGTGATCAGGCCTTGCGGTGAATCGAGGTGGCAATCTCCTCATTCTTTAGGGAAAGGGGAGGGTGCTCCGGTAGAGCATTCTTCTTTTCAAATTATTAAATCATACAGATGCAGGTGATGATGTTAGAGTTTTGGAACTTATATGCTCCGTGGTACTTTTTAATCTTCCGGGTATCTTTGAGTTTACAGCCTATAGCATCCCCGGATACATTTCGGTAGGCCAATACTGCCGATGTTCATGGAGGGAAAATGCCAGTAAATACCCAGATATGTGGATTTTGGTGGGATAAGCATGGGGCATATCATCAAAGAATAGTGATAAACATCGCTAAGCGCATTTAGCGCGTTTCTGTATATCGCCGTCTATCGCCGGATTACATCGCCGTGTTAGCAGAGTATTATCAACGCTTAGCTAACAGGCGATGTAATTCCAGCAATAGAGTACGAAAATGAGAAATAGCGTGTGAAATCCAGCGAAGATTTCACAGCGCTATGGGGCTGCTTGCTGATAGGGGAGTGTGGACCTAAACATACAATCCACCTCCCATTATTAGTATAGCTAAGTCAAATAAAAAGCAGACGTTGAATTCCAGCGATAAACGCAGTTAGCGCGTTTTTTTATACGCTCGGCGGGTCTGCTGCAGGGTTGTTAATAGCGCGAGCCGTGTCAGCGTGAATTGACATGGAGTTATGGACGGGAACGCCTACTTTGCATGTCATTAGCGATATTGATCGCTGACATGCAAAGTAGCAAGGAAACACGCGCTAACGCTTGTTAGCGTGTCCTTGTTGATAGAGTGATAAAGAAATCGCCGCTTTTTCGGCGCTATGTGCCGAAAAAGCGGTGATTATACCCTTGATAATATGCCCCCATTTTTTTACGGGCAAAAAATAGCAGTGAGTCTGTATTCAACAAGCACATTAAATTCTGACTCAGCTTAGCTGGATTTTATTGTGTGTATTAAATATTGCACCAATTACCAGCTCACTCATAATGAGGGTCCAAATATATTATATGGCAATTTGCCATTTCCTTTTTGAATGATATGAAAATAAAGTAAAACATATTTTTTTATTTATTCCTGTGATATCACCAATTGAAAATGCATTTCAGAAAAGTGCAATACATCAAATATACCGAATGTTTAAAACGCAAAATTGATACAAATGTAAACATAGATATGGCTAGAAGATACTTTTTCTGCTAAATTCCATAAAACCAAGCATTCATGGACAGTACAGAACCACACAAAATTGAAATACTGTAGTCCCCACCTTGTAAAAATCTAGTCATCTAAAACTAATCGTGTTTGTACACTACCAACATTTTTCACAGATCATAACAATGAGTATTCTTGTACCCATAAACATAGATAAAATTCAGTGATACAAATGTAAACATATAAATGGCCAAACATACGCCTGCTGCTTCTGCTAGATTTCAGAAAGTAAAAACATTCCTATGCATTGCAATAAGGGCACATATTAAAACGCTTTAGTTCCTGCCTTCTAAATACATATTCATCTGAGGCTAGGCGTAATTGTACATTCTCAACAGTAATAAAAGAACTAAACAGTCAATACGCATGCAGCCATGCTAACAAATAAAGCTTAGGGTTTGCTAAACAATATTCAGATGAACACAGTCGAGAGATGTAACTGGCCTTATGTGTGATCCCTTTTTCTTTGTTTTCTCTTTCAGGGCTATAATAGCAGTTATTATTATTGTATTATTAAACTGAATTTGTAGGGAGCACAGCTACCCCAAGAGGTTTCCAGACGCCAACCCGGTAGGAAAGAGAAGGAACGAACAGGAAATCAAAGATTAAACAACCAAGGGGGATATTCACAAGAACGTGCGACAAACATCGCCAAAATAGGGTAACGCAATTTTTCATATCGCCATCTATCGCGGGAAAATAACTCTGTGTCAACGTCGTATTCCCAAGACGGCGGTAACATGCAATAGTTTCCCGAGAACGCCACAAATGTCCGCGATACAACTACTGCGACGGCGATAAAAAAGGAAACCCGAACGTGAAAAAAGCTGCAATGGGCCCAACTGCGATAAAAATCCAGCGAAAAGCAGCGCCAGGCCCGCAAGTCCCACAAGCAAGGCGGGAACAAACACTACAAAAGCTGCAAAAAAAAACACCTGCAAAACACAAACAACTGCGAAGCACCATAGAGGGAGCCGGAGCAAGTACAGAGGACAACCAGAACCCCACAAGCCCCACGGAGGACAAGCCTGGGACCTCGGGGACAGGGAAGGGCAAGGAGAATAAGAAGAGGAAGACGCGTCTCAGTCCGCAGGGAAACAGGATCCTCATTACGGAGGTGACAAAACACCACCACCAACTGTTCATCACCTCCACTGTGACATTGGCAACTAAAAATACAATATGGCAGTCCATCTTGGCCAAGGTGAATGCAGTCAGAGTGAAGAGAAGGGAAGTGGATGACTGCAAGAAGTGCTGGACTGATGTGAAGCGCAAAACCAAGCTGAAAACCGCTGCCAACCTGAGAGCAGCAATGCAGACTGGAGGTGGGAGTCCAGCGACACACCAGGAGCTGGATGAGATGGAGGAAAAGGTGACCCGAGTCATCATTGGGGAGACGGCAGCAGGAGTTGGTGGACCGGACACTGCACAACATGACCTGAGCCAACAGCAACAGGGTGAGTAACAACCAGGGACTGGGGGGACGGGGGAGATGGGCACAATGGCACACATGCACAAGTAAGTAGAGCACATCTGCGGACAAATCATGCCCAAGAGTCACAACTCCGACCAAGAGCCCAATTTACCCAGGTCTGCAACATCTCAGCACTGTATAAGCACAGAAGTGAAAGGCACACCACCTGAAAGGGAGAAGGGCCAGCCAAATCAGAGCTGAAGGGGCAACACACCCACAATGCAGCACACACACATAAGAATCAGAGCACCTCAACATTGACAACAATGTGGCACAAACTGCAACACTCTCACAACAGAACAGAGGACACAACTTCTGCCGCTTGTGTGTAGAAAATGGCCATTCGCATGTGGCATAGCAGGAAACTGTGAGATGACAATGGACAAGTACAACCACACATTCCTGATGGTGTAGAAATGTCAACTGTCCCGCATCAAATAGGCATCTCATCACAAACAGTCACAATGTACATTGGCATGCAGTCCGTTAGTAAACTTGTACAATGCCTGGACATACATGTGAACACAGTGTCAATCTGCATCTCCCCTTCACATTGCAGAGGGAGAATCAACACCTCCTGCAGAGCAGACACAACAACTCAGCACTGATGATGAAGAGGACCACCCCAACATCGACACCGATGCCCTCCAGCAGCACATGGACAGCTTCGGCACCCCACCTCCAGGAGCAGGGCAGCCCAGCTGCATTGAGGAGACCCCACACGCTGCACAGACCACACAGCAGGAAGCACCCACCAACATGGCTGGCTCCCAATACCCCCACGACCAACACATGGCATTCCAACGCCGTGTGTTAGGGTGCCAGGAGAAGATGGCTGACCAGCTGCGGGTGGGGTTCGACCTCATGGCAGCCAAACTAGATGCCATACGTGGGTGTCTAAGTCCCATCAGGGTCCACTTACAGTTCCTAACAGACACCCACTGTCCGCTCCATGCTCTCCAACAATACATGGCTGACATCGCTGGAGTCATGATTCGGAGACAAGAACAACTGTCTAGTCAATGTGGCTCCAGCGATGTCAGCCGGGAGTTGGGGCACATGCGGAGGATCATGGAGAACATGGAGCGGATGCAGGCGGAACGATTGGCTGCCACGGCTGCACACCAGCGAGATGTAGCTGGGAACTTCCATGCCCTGCATATCCTCATCATGGCATTGCCGCCACACGGCCTGACGCGGATGACTGCTGCTCCTACTACTCCATCCACATCTCCGCCCCCTGAAGTGTCTGTGCCACACAGTGCGGCAGACCAAACACCACCACCCACATGTGAGGCACCTGACACATCAGAGGACGAAGATGACGATGAATCTGGCTTGGTGGCAAGATTGAAGTGGTAGCATACATCACCACCATATGGCCTGTTTCAGCTTGTTACTGCCCTCTGCATCATGCCCTGGAATAACATCTTCTACTGTCCCCCGTTACACTCAGCGACACTCACCTTGGACCTTGACATAGACTGCCATATTTGGATTGGTTACCAATGACACAGCAATCACACTGCGGACTGAAGTCTTCCTCTCCCGATGAACCTGTCCATCCCTAAAGGACTCTGGCTGGCCCTCCACGGGGCGACAATGGAAAGTGGGGTTTGCATGGCCCTGTACTGGTCCAGCTGAAACACCCCACTGAATGCGAATAAAACATTCAAATTCACACTGATGTGTCATGGCCCTGATCAATTAAGCATGAAAGTATTGATGAATGTAGGGACAGTGATTCCACATAAATGGTACTCCCTGGGTAATGCTATCAATGCACATGCATGGCCGTGACCCAGATAGGCAGTGAGACACACATCGTCATTCAAAACAACTCACATCACAGTTGAATACAAGTGAATGTGCGTAGACTTTATTAGCATATGCGTGCCAGTACGGGCAAGAGAAGTGCCACAACATGCGGACCAATGCAGCAGTATGTCAGAATGAGGAACGTTGCCAAGCGCCGCTGTCCACTCCAGGGGGAGTGCCTCACCTTTCACAGGTGTGTGTTACCCTGCGTGGTTGTCCGCCCACGTATTCGGGGTCCAGGCGAATGCAGCCATGTCCACTGTTGTCGTGGGATATGTGACCAGAACCCCAAGATGCAACAAGGTGTCGGGACATGTGCAATGGGTTCCAAACTGTTGTGGCTGCAGGTATGTAGTTACACATCCACGAAAGCGATTGCAGCTTCGTAGGCAATCATTTCCAACATGAGGTCGTTGTCGACCCCATCGAACAGGATGGCGAGGCTAGCCATTAGCAGGTCCGGACAGATGTGCTGCGTCCACCCCCTGTCACCAATTAGCACTACAGCCCAATAGGGAAGCGGCTCAATGTGGTCACTGCACACGAGGAGTTGTGCTGCAATTTCCCAGGTCCAGCTGCCAGCATGTATGCCAAGTATCCAGGCATCCCATAGAAGGGTATCACGGTGACACTCCTGGTCCTGGGCGAACCGGGGGCGCACACACATGTCGAAATCCAGTTCGGCTACCGTCCTGTTGGATAGGCAGACATCCATGGACCACTCGAATATGCACGATCGACAATGCAACACAGGCTGAACGCAGGTGACGTTGGCAAGGCGGAAGCTCAGCCGGTAACTGACCCGCAGCACTACCAATGGCAGTGCCCCCAGTAAATGCAGCATACATGCACGGTACAGTTCCACGTGACAGGGGTTGTGCATGTGTCCGGGATGTTCTGCCATTGTGTCAGTGGCCCTGGTTGAAGGGGCACTGTTCTGACCTGCGCCTGTCCTGTGGATAAAATGCCACAGCTCGGATCAATGAGTTGTTTAAGTGTGCAACGGTTGTACGCCTGGGATGGAGTGGGAGTAAGTGTAACATAACATAACACTTGTATTTGTAAAGAGCACTTATCACCCATGGGTCTCAAGGCGCTGAATAACAGATGTTTATTGTTACCCAACTCAATGGTACTCATTTTATCGACCTCAAATGGATGAAAGGCTGAGTGGACCCGCCAGGATTTGAACCTGTGACCATGAGGTCGAACACAGGCCACTGCAGTGGATGCATTAGTCCACTAAGCCATTCCATGCAAGATAACTCTGAGCAAGGACTTCTGTGTGTGGGGTGTGTATACGTTGGTCTGTCGTCGGGCTGTGTGTAGTGTGGGAGTCATCCTCAACTGCTATCGTATCTGTCAGGGGGTGCCGGGCACATGCAATTCCGAGGTCGGATGTGCAGAAGTGCTTCCGCCTGATAGTTCAGACAAAGGAGCTTTCATCCCTAATGTCAGTTTGTCATCTGCTTGCATCCATGAAGTGTGATGTGGCTTGTTGGGTGTGGGGTGGGATGTGTGCGACTTTGGGATTCATGTTTGACATGACTTGCATGTGGCAAGTGAGCGGCATCACTGTGTGTTACATTGCCTCACAGCTGCTCCTCCCTCCCCCCGAGCCTATTCACTTGTGTACGCTGCGCGGTTGCATCACTTGCACTCCAACGGCAAACCATTGTCATGCCTGTCTGCGCATGTCCACAAGCCTGACAACGACACTGTGATGTTGGCCGCTGAAGGTGGGCGGCCACGTGAGTGTAGGCCTATGGTAGGGATAGTGCAGACACAGATGTAGAGTTCATGCCTGGCTGAACTCGCGCTGCAATTAAGGCTAGGCATTTGGCTCATGCTTTGGCAATGCAGATACACACAACACTTGGCATGTATGAGCCAAGACCCCGAGCTGTCTTGCGCTCCTTCATTTCTCCGTTCGTGCGAGGCCGCCCTCCGGGTGCATGCTACATTGCAACATTGTCAATTGCGGGCCGGGTTGCGCCGACACTACAACAGAGACACACGCATTAGTTACTTCCTTGTCCAGGCCAGAACTGAACCAAGCCCTGAGCCCCGGGCTAATTCTACACACCCCTGCGCTGGACTGACGTACGCCGGCCAAGCCCATTCCGCTTACGCTTACAGGGGGGGAGGAGAAAGCTACATGTCCAAGGTCTTACCCACTGCCTGAGGTGACATGCTTGCGTCCGCTGTCCACAGCACGATGTGATGTGGTAGGGACAGGGGCCATCACGCATACATAATGACCACACGGACACACTTAGATGTATGGTGGAACTGGCTACTGGCACGTGCGCCCGGCCCCTTTTTATTACCAGGGTCACATGTCCAGTGACGCCTGTGCTGGATGGGTGTGGGGTGAGTGTAAGCCAGCCCTCAGGGAGTGGTTGGTGCTGGCAACAACTAGAACAGTGATCATCGGATCACACACACAGATTCAATCATAAAGGGTCCATGACTTGCAGTGCACTGAGGTAGGGGCACCAACTCTTACATCACACACAGAAGATTCATTCCTGAAGGGTCCATGACTTGCAGTGCACTGAGGTAGGGGCACCAGCTCTGACATCACACACACGAGACTCAATCCTAAAGGGTCCATGACTTGTGGTGCACTGAGGTAGGGGCACCAGCTCTGACATCACACACAGAAGATTCAATCATGAAGGGTCTATGACTTGCAGTGCACTGAGGTAGGGGCACCAGTACTGGTCTCACACACAGAAGATTACATCATGAAGGGTCCATGACTTGAGCTGCACTGAGTTCGTGGCACCGGAAGCACTCGGCAGGTGCGCGGCCTGGAAGCAATGTCTGTTGCCTACTGGACTCTGCCATAAATAAATCACGACTCAATTTGAATTGTGAGCCCTGCTGACCACAGTGTAGGCAGAAGGCAGTAGTCAGCGCACACATTACTCCGCGGTGCTGTGCCGCTGGGTGCGCTGGGGGCCTGTGTCACGGAAGGCAGCGATCGGCTGAGGAGGCTGGCGGTCACGGCGGCGGACTCGTGGCAGGGTGAGGGGCGCCGCCCTGGTAGACGCGTCGGCCATCCCGGAAGTGAACCACGCCCAGAGCCCCGGTCTATTTATTCACACTCCTACGCTGGTGTGGCGTACGTCGGACCAGCCCACTCCGCTTCCGCGTACAGGGGGGGACGACACAGCTACATGAGCGAGGTCTTCCCCACTGCCTGAGGAAAGATGTTGCATCCACTGTCCACAACACTGCACACACCAGCAGTATGTGTCCACGGGACATGTCTGTGCTCTGCATACTGGAGTCTGTCCAGCACATCACCGCCACACTTGGCATTGTGTACATTCTTAGTCATGGGTGACTTGCCTCCTTCACACATACTTGGTTCCCACCTCTCCCCACATTCTGCAATTGTGTGGCTGAGGGGCCATGCCGTTTTTGGAAGGTCAGCTGTCTTGTTCTACGCTGCCTAGGTGGTAGTCCGGGGGGGCTGCCTGCGGGTGGTGGCGGTGGGTGTTGTGGACCTCTTGGGTCTCCGAGCTGCATGATCATTGGATCCATGACATGTGTTGGTCTTCAGATACGGCTCTGGCCTGGGCTCCCTCTGTGCTGCAGGTTATCGTCCTACTTAAGACCAGTAATGAGCAGGTGTTAAGTCCCTACTGCTAACTCGCCTTATCGCCTGTTTTTGTCCGGCATCGCAGATCTGGCTGGTCGTTGAGAATATCGCGAAGTGGTGTTTTCGTGTGTTTTTGCACGGGAACGCCTACTCTGCATGTCATTAGTGTTGTTTGTTGCTCTCATCCGTGGCGATGTGTTTTGTGGCAGCTATCGCAGGAAAACTGGCAATGTCGACAGTTTGCACCAGCTTGTGAATGGGGCGATAAGTCTATCGCTACTTTTGCGGCGCTAAAGTGCCAATAAATCTGCGATGGCTCCTTGAGAATATGCCCCCAAGTCTTCAAACTTCTGCGGAATCTACCATACACGGTTTCCTCGCGTAAGGAGAGAGGCAGAGAGTTCCATAAGGTGGGACCCAGGTAGGAAAAAGAACGACCACGCATACAAGAGAGTTTGATTTTAGGGATAGTAAACCTAATTTGCTGGGCAGAGCGGAAAGGGCGTGAGGGTTGGTAGAGTTGCACTAGAGATTGCAAATATTTCGGGGCCACTCCAATTTTAATTTTAAACATATAGCATAAGTCTTTGAATTTGACTCGATTCTCCACTTTTAGCCAATGAAGGTCGCGAAGAAAGTCAGAGACTGAGGCAGTCTTAGTTGTATGACACAGCAGTCTGGCCGCCGCATTCTGCAGCACTTGAAGTCTTCGGATCGTAGCTTTGTTTGAGCTCAGATAGAGTACATTACTGTAGTCTAGCCTAGACATAACCAGGGCATGAATTACCGTTCTCTGCGCAGAGAGGAATTGGGATTTTGAGGAGTAAGCTGTGCTGGGTGGGGAGGGGAGCATCCTTCGATAGAAGAGACTAAAGCGATATTACAGGGCACCCATCACATGGGGGGTTAGGGGGTCACGTGGTGAGAAATGATTGGATGGGTGAATGTCTTCGAAGGGCGCGAGTGATAGTGGGATGCTACCGAGGGGATGGGTGTTTCAGTGTTCAAGGGGTGAGATGATTAGTAAACTGGTGTTAGAAATGGGATCTCTAGTTGGCAAGGGCTTGCACCTTTGTCCAAGTAGGGACCCTTCTTCCTAGTCAGGGTAAGGGAGTTACACTCCTAAAATAACCCCTGCTCACCCCCTTGGTAGCTTGGCATGAGCAGTCAGGCTTATTCTAGAGGCCGTGAGTAAAGCATTTGCACATAACTAACAGTAATACAGTGTAAGCACTACAAACGGACACCACACCAGTTTAGAAAAATAACCAATATTTTTATATACTCAAGACAAGACCAATTACGGCAAAAATCCACAATACTATACTTTAAAAATGAATGCTTGATAAGGTAACTTCTTCTTTGCAGGAATAACACAAAAGCAAAGTTCGTGCGAGTCGGTAGCCCCGTCCGGGTCTACCGCGATGCTGAATTACACAGAGTCCAACAGTTCCAGCCGACCGCGTCGCTACGGGCCAGCAGAGTCGTGAACAGACTCGATCACAGTACCTTTCTCGTTGTGGCTGGTACGGAGTGTACGAGCCGGTCGGCGTTCGTCGCGGTAGCGGTGCAAGACGGAGCGATGCAAGGTGCGGTGTCCTCGATGCGGTGCAGGCAGCGGCTCGATGAGCGTCGTGCAGACCGAGTCGGTGAGTCCAAGGCGTGCGGTGCAGGGCGAGACGGGGTGTACGATGCGGTGCTGACAGGTTGCGATGCAGGCGACCAAGCCGGAGTGCGGGAGCTGGCGTCGGACAGCGGTGCAAGTCGGAGCGGTGCGTCGCAAGCGTGCGGCGGTGCCCCAAATGCGATGCGGTCACGACTGTTGAGCCAGTTGCAGCGCCCGCTTCGGTCGAGTCCGGCTGGTTCAGTGAAGCGATGCGAACTGCGGTGCCCACAGGTCACGGTGCAAGCAGCGGCTCGGTGTGGACGGCGTCGGACGTCGCCTTCGGTGAGACCAGGGTTGCGATGCGAAGCGGGGCGATGCGGTCTGCGGTGCACACAGGTCACCGGTCAGGGATGGATTCGGTTGACGGCGTCGGTTGCGTGTTCCCTTCCTCTGTGGCAACTGAAACAGCGTTCCAGAAGCGGTACCCAGAGGCTTGTGAAGTCTTTGTAGTCCCTGAGACTTCTTAACAGGAGGCCAGCTCGGTTTCAGGCCCTTGGAGATACTCAGCACAAGTTTGTAGAAAGTTCAGTCTAGTCCTTTCACTGCCCAAGGCAGAAGCAGCAGCTGCAGGCCAACCCAACAAAGCAACAACACAGCAAAGGGGCAGTACTCCTCCTGGCAGCTCTTCCAGCTCTTCGTCTTGGCAGGTTCCTTGATTCCAGCGAGGTCTAAATTCATGGGGTGAGGGCCCCAATATTTATATCCCAAATTCCTTTGTTCTCTGAAGGCAGAGAGGCCTTTGCCTAGTCCAAACCAGTTCTGGAGCACTTTGTTGACAAGTCTCCGTCCCTTCTTTCAGAGAGTAGGCCAGGGACATCAGACGCACCACAGGAGGTGGAGCCAGCATTGTGGAGGGAAGGCACTGTCCTATTCAGGGCCCAGGTGCAACTCCTCCCACCCATCTACATGTAGGTCTTGCTATTCAGTCCTGTGCTGACTCACCCTGTCTCCTGGCATCCCCCAGCCCCTGTCACTCACACTCCAGACAAGGAATACACAACCTCGCAGAGGCAGGCTTGGATGGTTGGACAAGAAAATACCCACTTTCTAAAAGTGGTATTTTCAAACACAGAATGTTAAAACCAACTTCACTAAAAGATGCATTTTATCATTCTGAGTCCAGGCATACTAAACTCGAATTTCTACCATGTTCCCGGGGTCAGTTAGGATTATAAGCTGTAATAATCAAAACTGCCCATTCTGACCTATGGGGAACAGGTAGCCTTGCAATAGTGAAAAACGAACTAGGCTGTAATTCACTATCAGGACATGCCACACACACCCGGGCATGTCCTACCTTTCGCATACAACGCACCCTGCCCACAGGGGTACCTTGGGCCTACCTTAGGGGTGACTAACATGTAGAAAAGGGAAGGTTTAGGGACTTGCAAGTGTGCGCACTTGCCAAGTCGACATGGCAGCCCCAGGCTGCGCACAGGCTCTGCAATGGCAGGCCCGAGTTACACTTTACGGGCTGTTTGCGTGGGTGGCACAATCCAGTGCTGCAGCCCACCAACAGCATTTGGTCTATAGGCCCTGGCACTCGCAGTGCACTTTACAAGGGACTGACACATAAACCAAATAGGCCAATCATGGAAACACCAATCCATAACACATTTTATACAGGAGCACTTGCACTTTCCCACTGGACAGCAGTGAGGAAAGTGCGCAGAATCATTACACCAGCAAAAACAGAGTCAAAACCGGGAGGTCGGAAAGCAAAAAGTCAGGGGAAACACGCCAAAAGATGCCAAGTCTAACAACTGGTAATACCATAGAGTTGATGTGCTCTCTTTATATGAAAGTGCATTATGAATTGTGTGTATGGTTACAAAAAGCTGCGTTTTCTATCAAGTATGTTGGGGGTCAACTAAGATTATTTCTCATAATATAAATGGTTTTGCTGATAGACGGAAGTATACAGCTTGACCTAAGCATTGTTCTGTGGCAAGAGACCCATTTGAAGTCAAATAATCCTAGATGAATTGTTCCCCCTTTTTTCTCTCACACAATTTTCTCATCAGCTGGGATGCACGCCGGGGAATCGCTATATTTTTCCTAAAAATGTCGAATTTGGAAATTATGAGTGTTAAAAGGGATAATCTTAGGAGATTGCTGTGGGTGACAGCTTCCGTGGAGTCGCAGATTTTCAACTTCATAAATTACTATGGTCCGATACAGGATGAGACTTCATCTTTACAATAGATTTATACCTTATTGATGGGAGTTAATGGCTCGATTGTCATGTGAGGTGATTTTAATCTTCAGAATCCTGTTTTGGATGCATCTCAGAAAGGCAAAAGGCAGTTAAAACTCAAATCAGTGGCATTGATTGAGAGGATCAAGCCGGATTATGGCCTGTTAGATCCTTTGCATGTTGAGAACCCCATAATCAGACAATTTACTTGTATTTTTAAACATATTAAATCTGCATCAAGGAGTGATTTCTTTTTAATTTTCGGTACTTAGTGAGACTAGATACAGCAATCCTTGGGAATGGGGTCTCAGACCATTGGATGGTTACCTTCCGGTGTGGGGTCAAAAGATGGAACCTTGATAGGTCTCTTTTATCTTATAAGGAATGGTTGAATGAAACTCGTTTGTCGAGGATTTTTTTTAGGTTTAACACTAACTCTGCGACCCTTGTAACCATTTTGGAGGCCTTTAAGATTTGTTTTAGGGCCATACTCTTGCTTTTATGGCGAGGAAGGCTAAATCTCGTAATTGTGTTGCTGCAGTGGCCCAGAATCTTATTCATAGAGACCAAAATGATTTCCTTCCACAGCGATCAATGGCGATTAACCCAATGTTTATGATCCAGGTGATTGATTATTTTTCAGTGAATAAAGTCAAAGCGGCCACCATAATTGCTGATGCGGAGAATATATTTGACCTAGATAAGTGGGCAGCGCCAGATTCTGGGGAGGTTTGATTATCCTTGTGAGAAGTTGGCCTGGCATATGCTGTCCACTAATTATAGTGGGCACCTTGCACCAGTCCAAACAACCCCTTATTGGAGATAGGTTAAAGACAACCTTTATTGAAAGCTATCCTAGTGGTAGCTATGGAGAGCAGCCTTCAGGCTAAGTCTTGAAGGAATGTAAAGCAGCTTGTTTTACCAGTCTATAATCTCTTGAGTGACCAAATGAAAGAGGACCACACCAGGTATATATTCAAAATATATGTATTTATTACTAAACACACCCCTCTAGTCTTTTTATGAGGCTAGAGTTCGAAGTACATAAATTATAAGTTAGTTATCTACAGTAATAGCACAAATACACGTTTGAGCCCCAGGGGCGTACCAAACCATATACCAATAAAGTGGTATAAGAACCACGACTGAGCTAGACACAAGGCCTAGAGCCTGTAGAAGTGCTTGGACCACAAGGAACCACCCAAGGCAGTGACACAGGGGACCCACGGGGGACGCGTGCAGTGTATGAACACAGCCGCGAACCACCGTTAACTTCTATGGGGAAAGTCGCGATTAGAATTTAAAAGAAAAGGGACACTTAGAGGAGGACTTGGAGCAAAACCCTTTGAGAACTAGGCTGTTCTAGTGTCAATACCCATGGGAGCACCGGAGTACTTGAGTTACCTCACCCAGGGAGCCGGGTGCATAGGTGTCTTTCGGGGTCGGGTTTCGTCGTCGCTTTCTATGGCGATCTGCTGCAAAGTGCTGCTGGCGACCAAGTCGAAAGTGTTCGGGTGGATCCAAAGGTGGATCGAAGATCTGAAGAACCTGAAAGCAGAGGGGACAGAGTCTGGGTCACTAGCCAGTGACCAGGAAGGCGATGAGCAGATGCCCACCGATGTCGAGTGCTTCAGGTAGGTTGACGGTCGTCTTGACTCTTCAGCCACGAGGTCCAGGAGGCGTCGACGCCAACCAGGAGCTGGATTCGAGCTGTCCCACGACGTTTGTCGATTGCAGGGGTGGCGGCGAGCGGATTGGACCCAACAAGCCTTGGCAACGGCAAGTCTTGTGGAAATAGAAGAAGGACGATGTTGCAGACCAGCAAGGTCTGGGGGACTCACCCAGCGAGGATAAGTCAGGGCACACCTGGAGCAACCAGGGAGCCCAAGCAGAAAAAGATTGGCCTTCGGGAGGGCCTACTAGCCAACGGACTAGCGACCACGAAGGAGCCTCGAGACGATGCACGTGGAGCTGGCTCACAGGACACTCGTGGAGTGGAGGCCAGTGATCTTCAGTGCAGTTGGTGCTGGAGGCTGGGGCTACTCGGAGCCCAAAGCACGACTTCGTGGGAGACCCAGAAGAGGATGCACTTGCAAATGCGTTTGGTGTCCAGGGGTCACGGTTCCATGTTACCCACGACAGCTACGGGCCTCAGCTTTGCTGGGGACTCAGGGCAGCCTCGGGGAAGTCTGGAAATCCACCTCTGGTGATGCAAAGACTTCGGCGTCCGACGGGAGCTTCAGCGATGCAGACCGGACAATTGCTTCTTTGGTGCCTGCCAAGCAGGGGAGTCACTCCTTGACCCCAAGGGAGATTCTTCAGTCCTCTAATCTTGAAGTAGAGCGTCGAAGGTCCAGGATTCTGTGTCAGAGTTTCATCCAGGTTAATCTAAAGTCCTAAGGACTGGGGTCCCCTACTTATACTAAGGTAGGGGGTTGGACATACTCTGTGGCCCCACCTATGGGAGGGTCAGGGCAGAGGGGTGGTTACACCCCTTTCCCTTTGTCCAGTTTCGCGCCAGAGCAGAGGCTGGAAGCCCCTGAGCCGGTTTGAACTGGGGTATGCACAGGGACACCAAGTGTGTCCCCAGTGCAGGACTTCAAAGCACCCGAGAGTGCTCCCGCCCAGCCCCAATACACACTATCCTGTCTGGGGAGGTGGTCACACCTCCCTGGGACAGGAAACCTATTGTCCAGGCCTCCCCTGCCGGAGTTTCGGTCAGCAGCAGGAGGCCAGACTCGTGTCTGTGGCAGCGGCATCCATTTTGTGATGCCAGGGCTCTGGAAAGTCAGTACCGGGTATACCGGTGTGTACATGTCTTTCCCTCTAGAAGGGTGGAATGCTACCCCCGCCGCCAGAACTGGCGGGGGGTAGTATTCCAAGATGTTTGACACCAAACACGACATGTTTCCGTGCAGCCATCCCAAAGTTAGCATTTAACGCGAGGTTATAATGCGCTTAAGAGTATATGGTCAGGCTGTACTACAAACAGCATCAGAGAAGGGTCTCCGAACGCTGCAGAGGGGCCCAGCTCATGCAGGGGCACCCTCTAACATAGGAACCACGCACTCTGCCTTCAGTATTGATAAGGCCTGCCATAGGAGTGACTTATAGGTTTATATGTGTGTATGTATGTAGTGATATAGGTAGCCTATATCACAGTAAGGGGTGCATGCACCACCTTACCCAGGCTGCAGTAGCAGACCTGTGGTGTCCTTTCGCTGGCCTTCCAGGGGTGGCACAATACATGCTGCAGCCCCTGGTAGGCCTCTGAGGTACCTATGCCCTGGGTACATAGTATACCATATACTAGGGACTTATAAGGGCACCCCAGATTCCAATCAGAGATGTGCCTAAGGCACATGGAAACCATTTTAAAGAGGAAGCAGCTAGGCTGGGGTTCTGATTAGCAGGGCCCCAGCCAGACTAAGGTCGAAAAACAGTGAAGCATCAGCAAAAAGTGGGGGTACCCATGTGAAGCAGATCCTACTCTCCTACACAACCCCCCAAACGTAGGGACATTAAACTAACCTTGCCCAGTTAAGTCTTCATGTTCTAAGTGGAAGTACCTAGAGAGTCCATCTGCATTGGCATGGTTACTCCCAGGTCTATGTTCCACTGTGAAGTCCATCCCCTGTAGGGAAATGGACCACCTTAACAGTTTGGGGTTTTCACCCTTCATTTGTTTTAGCCATAAGAGGGGCTTATGGTCTGTTTGAACAAGGAGGTGAGTACCAAACAAGTATGGCCTCAACTTCTTCAGAGCCCAGACCACAGCAAAGGCCTCCCTCTCAATGGCTGACCAACGTTTCTCTCTAGGGGTCAGCCTTCTGCTAATAAAAGCTACTGGCTGATCCTGACCTTCATCATTCAATTGTGACAGTACAGCCCCTACCCCCAATTCAGATGCATCTGTTTGAACAATGAACTTCTTGGAGTAATCAGGACTCTGTAGAATGGGAGCAGTGCACATGGCCTGCTTTAGGTCATCAAATGCCTTTTGACAGCTAACTGTCCACTGAACCTTTTGGGCATTTTCTTGGAAGTTAAGTCATTCAGGGGTGTCACTATTGATCCATACCCCTTGACAAATCTCCTATAGTACCCAGTCAGGCCTAAGAAGGCTCTCACCTGAGTCTGGGTAGTTGGAGCAGTCCAGTCCATGATGGTCTGGATCTTGCTCTGCAGTGGTTGAACCTGGCCTCCACCCACAAGGTGGCCCAGGTACACAACCTGACTCTGCCCTATCTGGCACTTGGTGGCCTTGATAGTCAGGCCTGCTTTCTGCAGGGCCTGTAAAACATTTCTGAGGTGGACCAGGTGATCCTCCCAGGTGGAGCTAAAGACAGCAATATCATCTAGATATGCTGCACTATAGGCTTCAGACCTGTAAGGACTGTATTCACCAACCTCTGAAAAGTGGCAGGTGCATTCTTCAGACCAAAGGGCATCACCACAAATTGATAATGCCCACTAGGGGTTGAGAATGCTGTCTTTGGCTTTGCATCATCAGCTAGTCTGATCTGCCAGTAGCCAGCTGTCAGGTCAAATGTGCTTAGATACTTGGCTGAGGCCAAAGTGTCTATTAGCTCATCTGCCCTTGGTATTGGATGGGCATCAGTCCTAGTGACTGCATTGAGACCCCTGTAGTCCACACAAAACCTCATCTCTCTTTTCCCACCATTGGTGTGAGGTTTTGGCACAAGGACCACTGGACTAGCCCAAGGGCTATCTGAGGGTTCAATAACTCCCAAATCCAACATCTTCTGGACTTCTGTCCTGATACAGTCCCTGACATGGTCAGGTTGCCTATAAATCTTATTTTTAATAGGCAGACTGTCCCCAGTGTCCACTTCATGAGTGCACCAGGTAGTCTGACTGGGTGTCAGTGAGAATATGTGTCTGAACTGATTGAGCACCTGTCTGCAATCAGTCTGCTGCTGGGTAGTGAGGCTGCCTGCCAAGGCTGCACCATCCACTGACCCATCACCAGGGTTCTGTGAGAGCAGGTCAGGGAGTGGGTCACTCTCTTCCTCCTGTCCCTCATCAGTAGCCATGAGCAAGCCCATGTCTGCCCTGTCCACATATGGTTTTAACCTGTTGACATGGAGAACCCTGTGGGGACTCCTGGGTGTTCCTAGGTCTACTAAGTAGGTAACCTCACCCTTCTGTTCAACAATGGTATGGGGTCCACTCCATTTGTCTTGGAGAGCTGCTGGGGCCACTGGCTCCAACACCCACACCTTCTGTCCTGGCTGGTAAACAGTCAGTACAGCCTTTGGTCATGCCAGGCTTTTTGAAGTTCCTGGCTAGCCTCAAGGTTTTTAGTTGCCTTTTTCATATACTCAGCCATCCGGGAGCGGAGACCAAGTACATAGTCCACTATGTCTTGCTTTGGGGAGCTTGAGAGGTAACTCCCATCCTTCCTTCACCAAGCACAATGGACCCCTGACAGGGTGACCAAACAAAAGTTCAAAAGGGCTGTAGCCAACCCCCTTTTGAGGCACCTCCCAGTACGCAAATAAAAGGCAGGGTAAGAGTATGTCCCATCTTTGCCTAAGCTTTTCTGGGAGCCCTTTAATCATGCCCTTCAAGGTTTTGTTGAATCTCTCAACTAAACCATTGCATTGTGGGTGATAGGGTGTGGTGAATTTGTAAGTCACTCCACACTCCTTCCACATTGCTTTTAAGTATCCAGACATAAAGTTTGCACCCCTGTCTGATACAACCTCCTTAGGGAAGCCCACTCTTGAGAAAATTCCCAGGAGGGCCCTTGCCACCACAGGTGCTGTAGTGGTCCTAAGGGGAATAGCCTCTGGGTACCTGGTGGCATGATCCACTACCACCAGGATAAACCTGTGCCCAGATGCTGTTTGGGGATCCATGGGACCAACAATGTCAATCCCCACCCTTTCAAAGGGAACCCCCACCACAGGTAGTGGTATCAGGGGGCCTTTGTAGTGCCACCTGCCTTGCCACTGGCCTGGCAGGTTACACAGGAGCGACAAAACTCCTTGGTGTCTTCAGACATGTGGGGCCAGTGAAAGTGAGGGACAATTCTGTCCCAAGTCTTGTTCTGGCCCAGGTGACCTGCTAAGGGAATATCATGGGCTAGGGTCAATAGGAAGCCCCTGAACTTCAGAGGTATAACCAACCTCCTGGTAGCACCAGGCTTGGGGTCTCTACACTCTGAGTACAAGAGTCCATCATCCCAATACACAGTATGGGGACCACTAGCTTTCCCAGCAGCCTCAGCAGCAGCTTGCTGTCTGAGGGGTTCAAGAGAGGGGCAGCTCTGCTGCTCCTGGCTCAGATCTGCCCTGGAAGGTCCCCCTGTCCCCAAGAACTCAACCTGTTCAGGTTCAAGCTCCTCTGGGACAGTTCCTTCCTCAGGACTGAGATCATCCCCCTCAAGGGACTGATCTTCCTTCTGAGCCAAGGGGGAAGGCACTGCCTTTACCCTACTACTCCTCTTCTTGGAGGGCACTTGGTCCATTATTCCAGAATCCAAGGCCTGTTAAGTGCTAGACATTTTGGCTTGTGACCTGGTCACAGCAAACACATCTGCAGGGATGCCCAGCATTTCTGCATGGGCCCTGAGCTCCACTTCTGCCCAAGCTGAAGTTTCTAAGTCATTGCCAAGCAAGCATTCAACGGGTAGGTCTGCACTTACCACAACCTTCTTAAGGCCAGTTACCCCTCCCCAGGAGAAGTTAACAACTGCCAGAGTATGGTCTGTTCTGACGTTGCTAGCATTGGTCACTTGGTACATTTCACCAAGTATGATCTGCCCAGGATTCACAAGGTCTTGTGTCACCATGGTGACACTTGCCCCTGTGTCCCTAAATGCCAAAGCCTCTCTTCCATTAATTAAGGGCTGTTGTCTGTACTTGCCCAGATTACTGGGACTCACAGAGGAGGTCATATCCATGCCTCCATCACAGCCTAGGACAGCCTGAGTGAGTTCTCTGACTAGGTCAGAGCTCATCTCTTTACCTAGGGTCAACCCTACTAAACCCTTGGCTTGTGTAGTCCCACCACCAACTGTAACTGCACTAGGGGGAGCAGGTGCCTTAGGGGCATTGGTGGGGGCTGGAGTCGAGTCTTTGGACTTGGTGCAATCACTGGTCCAGTGGGTCTTTTGCTTACAGACCTTGCACCATGGTTTCCTTTGGCCTTTCCCTTTGGTAGACTGTGAATCCCCACCTGAAGAAGATTTTTGGGGGCCTTGTGAAGACTTTTGATCTTTACCCTTCTCCCCACCCTTATCAGAGGTTTTCAAATCTTGCTTCTTAGGGTCACCACCTTGGATCTGTACCTTCTGCTTCACCCTGGTTCTGACCCATTTTCTGCCTTCTTTCCCAATTCTTGGGGAGAGGTCAGATCAGAGTCTACCAGGTGCTGATGCAACAGCTGATTTTGACAGTTATTAAGAATCTGCTCCCTCATTATCAGATTGTACAATCCTGTGAAGTCACATACCTTACTGCCCAATAACCAACCTTCCAGAGCCTTGGCAGAACAATCAACAAAGTCCACCCAGTCTTGAGTCTGTGCTTTTTGGGTATCCCTGAACTTTAACCTGTATTGTTCAGTGGTTAGGCCAAACCCATCAATTAGAGCACTCTTCAAGACTTTGTAATTATCAGCATCCTCCTCTCTAACAGTGAGGAGCTTATCTCTACCTTTGTCTGCAAAGGAGAGCCACAAGATTGCTGCCCACTGCTCCTGAGGGACCCTCTGTACTTTACAGGCCCTCTCTAGAGCAGTTATCCATTTGTGGATGTCATCCCCACTCTGGTAGGGAGGGACAATCTTGCTCAGGTTTCTATGGTCATAAGACCTTTCCCTATCTTTGGGGAAACTGCTGCCACCCTGGGACTCTAGTCCCAACTTTTGTCTCTCTCTATAGAGATCTAGGGACTCCCTGTCTATAGCCAATTGCTGTTTCCTGAGTTCAAGCTGAGTTTGCTCATATTGAATCAGTCTCTTTCTCCTCTCATGAGAGGATTCCCTCCTATGAGAGGAGACAGAGGTCCCTATTGAGGTGTCAGAGTGGTTAGACTCCTGAGAAGGAGACCTAGACCTTCTGGGCACACTCAGAACTCTTCCTGGGGGGACAAAGGGAGGTCAGTCTGATCCTCTCCTCCTCCTCCTCCACAGGAGGAATTGGGTTTTCCAGGACAAGGTCATTTTCACCTTCCTGGCCAGTTTCAGAGGGGGGCCTGGGTTTCTTCACCCCTGGCCCCTTCCTCATCTTCTGCCCCACCCTCTTTGCCTACCCCTTCAGACCCTAGGGGCCTGCTGAGATCATCAGCTAGTAACACCTCCCTGAGGTGTTGGGTGCTGGCACTTTTGCCTGCCTTCAACTTCCTAGTATTGCATAATGCTCTCAATTCCAAGAATGGGAGTTTATCATACTTGGAGGGAAGAAGCCCACTGGCTTCTGGCAAGGACTCACTGGGTCCTGGCTTTGAAGACATTACTAGTGAGGTGTGGTGTATGCACTACCTACTCTAGTGTGGCCTACTAAACTCTCTTGAGTTGTAGAAAGGGTGTGCTATCCCTTAACACACAACTCTAAGTTCAGTAGAACTTACTGTATTACTAAGCTTGATTTATATGTACCTTAGGTACCCTTAGTGGTTTTCAGTTGATCAATTCAATTGAGATTATCTGGTAAAACAATAGCAAGCTGGAATCCCACACGCTGCACACCAATGTGAGAAGTTGGCCTGGCATATGCTGTCCACTAATTATAGTGATACAAAAGGGATGATGGACGGAACGTTTGAGCCAATCAAACACTCACCCCCAGTCAACTGATCTGGGTTTAATCCATCATCATTCTTTAGCTCACTCCACCACCCCAGTTCAGACATGGCCATATGCAAATCAGTCTGACCCTGTGCCTCATGGGAACAGTCCAGCCCGAACTGCCAAGCCATGTCTTCCCTGGACCGGAAACAAGCATCCTAGGACCGGTTTCTGGCATTTCAGCCGTCATCAGCCAGGCTTGCTTGAATCCAGTGGCAAAGTGAGCAAGGGACCCACTTCTGGGCATACCCCCGCCAACTTAGGGCGACCAAAGCGATACAAAAGGGGATGATGGACGGAACGTTTGAGCCAATCAAACACTCACCCCCAGTCAACTGATCTGGGTTTAATCCATCATCATTCTTTAGCTCACTCCACCACCCCAGTTCAGACATGGCCATATGCAAATCAGTCTGACCCTGTGCCTCATGGGAACAGTCCAGCCCGAACTGCCAAGCCATGTCTTCCCTGGACCGGAAACAAGCATCCTAGGACCGGTTTCTGGCATTTCAGCCGTCATCAGCCAGGCTTGCTTGAATCCAGTGGCAAAGTGAGCAAGGGACCCACGTCTGGGCATACCCCCGCCTTCAACTTCCTAGTATTGCATAATGCTCTCAATTCCAAGAATGGGAGTTTATCATACTTGGAGGGAAGAAGCCCACTGGCTTCTGGCAAGGACTCACTGGGTCCTGGCTTTGAAGACATTACTAGTGAGGTGTGGTGTATGCACTACCTACTCTAGTGTGGCCTACTAAACTCTCTTGAGTTGTAGAAAGGGTGTGCTATCCCTTAACACACAACTCTAAGTTCAGTAGAACTTACTGTATTACTAAGCTTGATTTATATGTACCTTAGGTACCCTTAGTGGTTTTCAGTTGATCAATTCAATTGAGATTATCTGGTAAAACAATAGCAAGCTGGAATCCCACACGCTGCACACCAATGTGAGAAGTTGGCCTGGCATATGCTGTCCACTAATTATAGTGGGCACCTTGCACCAGTCCAAACAACCCCTTATTGGAGATAGGTTAAAGACAACCTTTATTGAAAGCTATCCTAGTGGTAGCTATGGAGAGCAGCCTTCAGGCTAAGTCTTGAAGGAATGTAAAGCAGCTTGTTTTACCAGTCTATAATCTCTTGAGTGACCAAATAAAAGAGGACCACACCAGGTATATATTCAAAATATATGTATTTATTACTAAACACACCCCTCTAGTCTCTTTATGAGGCTAGAGTTCGAAGTACATAAATTATAAGTTAGTTATCTACAGTAATAGCACAAATACATGTTTGAGCCCCAGGGGCGTACCAAACCATATACCAATAAAGTGGTATAACTGGCCCAGCCTACCTCAACAGACGACTCTTCTTCTACGTCCCCAACCGCCAGCTCCGCTCCGCCGACCTCTCCCTCGCCACCGTCCCTCGCATTCGAAGAACAACCACCGGCGGCAGATCCTTCTCACACCTCGCCGCCAAGACCTGGAACACCCTTCCACTAAGCCTACGACAGACCCAAGACCTGCTGACCTTCAGGAGGCTACTCAAGACCTGGCTGTTCGACCAGTAGCAGCAACCCCCCTTCCCTCTCCCCAGCGCCTTGAGACCCTCGCGGGTAAGTAGTGCGCTCTACAAATTCTGTGATTGATTGATTGATATAAGAACCACGACTGAGCTAGACACAAGGCCTAGAGCCTGTAGAAGTGCTTGGACCACAAGGAACCACCCAAGGCAGTGACACAGGGGACCCACGGGGGACGCGTGCAGTGTAAGAACACAGCCGCGAACCACCGTTAACTTCTATGGGGAAAGTCGCGATTAGAATTTAAAAGAAAAGTGACACTTAGAGGAGGACGTGGAGCAAAACCCTTTGAGAACTAGGCTTTTCTAGTGTCAATACCCACGGGAGCACCGGAGTACTCGAGTTACCTCACCCAGGGGAGCCGGGTGCATAGGTGTCTTTCGGGGTCGGGTTTCGTCGTCGCTTTCTATGGCGATCTGCTGCAAAGTGCTGCTGGCGACCAAGTCGAAAGTGTTCGGGTGGATCCAAAGGTGGATCGAAGATCTGAAGAACCTGAAAGCAGAGGGGACAGAGTCTGGGTCACTAGCCAGTGACCAGGAAGGCGATGAGCAGATGCCCACCGATGTCGAGTGCTTCAGGTAGGTTGACGGTCGTCTTGACTCTTCAGCCACGAGGTCCAGGAGGCGTCGACGATGACCAGGAGCTGGATTCAAGCTGTCCCACAAAGTTTGTCGATTGCAGGGGTGTCGGCGACCGGATTGGACCCAACAAGCCTTGGCAACGGCAAGTCTTGTGGAAATAGAAGAAGGACGATGTTGCAGACCAGCAAGGTCTGGGGGACTCACCTAGCAAGGATAAGTCAGGGCACACCTGGAGCAATCAGGGAGCCCAAGCACAAAAAGATTGGCCTTCGGGAGGGCCTACTAGCCAACGGACTAGCGACCGCGAAGGAGCCTTGAGACAGTGCACATGGAGCTGGCTCACAGGACACTCGTGGAGTGGAGGCCAGTGATCTTCAGTGCACTTAGTGCTGGAGGCTGGGGCTACTCGGAGCCCAAAGCACGACTTTGTGGGAGACCCGGAAGAGGATACACTTGCAAATGTGTTTGGTGTCCAGGGGTCACGGTTCCACGTTACCCATGACAGCTACGGGCCTCAGCTTTGCTGGAGACTCAGGGCAGCCTCGGGGAAGTCTGTAAATCCACCTCTGGTGATGCAAAGACTTTGGCGTCCGACGGGAGCTTCAGCGATGCAGACCGGACAATTGCTTCTTTGGTGCCTGCCAAGCAGGGGAGTCACTCCTTGACCCCAAGGGAGATTCTTCAGTCCTCTAATCTTGAAGTAGAGCGTCGAAGGTCCAGGATTCTGTGTCAGAGTTTCGTCCAGGTTAATCTAAAGTCCTAAGGACTGGGGTCCCCTACTTATACTAAGGTAGGGGGTTGGACATACTCTGTGGCCCCACCTATGGGAGGGTCAGGGCAGAGGGTGGTTACACCCCTTTCCCTTTGTCCAGTTTCGCGCCAGAGCAGGGGCTGGAAGCCCCTGAGCCGGTTTGAACTGGGGTATGCACAGGGACACCAAGTGTGCCCCCAGTGCAGGACTTCAAAGCACCCGAGAGTGCTCCCGCCCAGCCCCAATACACACTATCCTGTCTGGGGAGGTGGTCACACCTCCCTGGGACAGAAACTTATTGTCCAGGCCTCCCCTGCCGGAGTTTCGGTCAGCAGCAGGAGGCCAGACTCGTGTCTGTGGCAGCGGCATCCATTTTGTGATGTCAGGGCTCTGGAAAGTCAGTACCGGGTATACCGGTGTATACATGTCTTTCCCTCTAGAAGGGTGGAATGCTACCCCCGCCGCCAGAACTGGCGGGGGGTAGTATTCCAAGATGTTTGACACCAAACACGACATGTTTCCGTGCAGCCATCCCAAAGTTAGCATTTAACGCGAGGTTATAATGCGCTCAAGAGTATATGGTCAGGCTGCACTACAAACAGCATCAGAGAAGGGTCTCCGAACGCTGCAGAGGGGCCCAGCTCATGCAGGGGCACCCTCTCACATAGGAACCACGCACTCTGCCTTCAGGATTGATAAGGCCTGCCATAGGAGTGACTTATAGGTTTTATATGTGTGTATGTATGTAGTGATATAGGTAGCCTATATCACAGTAAGGAGTGCATGCACCACCTTACCCAGGCTGCAGTAGCAGACCTGTGGTGTCCTTTTGGCTGGCCTTCCAGGGGTGGCACAATACATGCTGCAGCCCCTGGTAGGCCTCTGAGTACCTATGCCCTGGGTACATAGTATACCATATACTAGGGACTTATAAGGGCACTCCAGATTCCAATCAGAGATGTGCCTAAGGCACATGGAAACCATTTTAAAGAGGAAGCAGCTAGGCTGGGGTTCTGATTAGCAGGGCCCCAGCCAGACTAAGGTCGAAAAACAGTGAAGCATCAGCAAAAAGTGGGGGTACCCATGTGAAGCAGATCCTACTCTCCTACAATCCTCAACAATTTACTACCATTTTAAGGAACATATTCTGAGGCAAAAGCTAAAAACATCATGATTCCTGCGATGCAGGGCAAATTACTATTTCACAGGGACTCGCCAAGGGTGCAAGCTCTCACTGGTATTATTTTCTTTTTTCCATTGAGCCCCTTGCCTTTCTTTTGCGAAATAATTGCTCAATTACATCTTCTGTTTTCGCCATATCTAAGCAGTTTGTATCATTTTATATTTGGAAGCATCTCAATCTAATATCCAAAGAGCCCTTGATAGGTTTAATATGTTTACATCAATTGGGGGGGGCCTATAAGATGAACCATCATAAATCTGAGATCCTTTTATTTATTGCCACAAGGAAGGATCGCCATACTTTAAATAAGGAAGAGTTCTCTACAGCCCATCCCATTAGATATTTAGGTATGACGGTAACGTCCAACATTTTAGGGGGATATTCACAAGGACTTATCTCCAATTTATCTCCACCTTAACTCATCAAAAGTGGAGATAGATTTAACACCCCATTCACAAGCGGGTGTAAACTGCAGACATCGCCAGTATTCCCGCGATAACTGCCCCAAAACTTAACACCACGGTGGACACCACCAACTAACCCTAATGAGATGCAGAGTAGGCGTTCCTGTGCAAAAACACACGAAAACACCACTACACCACTTTCACAACAAACTGCCAGAACTGCGATGCGAGTCAAAACCACGCGATAAGCCGCGGTAGCAGCAGGTATTTAACACCTGCCTTCAGCTGGTGTAAAGCCGGACGACTACCTGCAGTAGGCAACGGAGCCCCGCACACAGCCAAACTCGAAGAACAAACGACGCCATGGAGCTACTCATCATGCAGCTCGGAGCCCCAATAGGGCCACAAGACCCAGGACCGCCACCCCCTGCAGGACCCGGACCCGCACCCCCCCCGGACCACCACAGAGGCAGCGCAGAGTAAGACAGCGGACCTACCGAAAACGCACCAGTCTCACAGACCTAACGCCCGAGGAAGTCATCGCCCACTACAGGCTCAAAAGGACAACCATCATCCGCATCATGACCCACATCGCCCACAGGTTGACGGTCCCAACCCAGCGGAGAACCAACATCCCTCCGCAGACGAAGCTGCTGGCTGTGCTGCACCTGTTGGCCTCTGGTACCTTCCAACCAACAACTGCCAGAGTCAGAGGAGTCTCACAGCCAGCCCTATCAAAGTTCATCACACCTGTCCTGGATGCCATCAGCAGCTTCATACCCCAGTACCTTCACTTCCCCCACACTGCGCAGGAACAGCTGGAGACAAAGCAAGGCTTCTACGCCTTTGCTAGCTTCCCACACGTGTTGGGGGCCATTGACTGCACAAATGTCCCACTTGTGCCCCCTGCGGATACTGCACACCACTACCGCAACAGAAAGCACACGCATTCCATCAATGTGCAGGCAATAGTGGCGCACCGGGGAATGTTCACCAATGTCGTCGCAAACTACCCATGCAGTGTGCACGATTCATACATCTTCCGACAGTCCATCATCAACCAGCGCTTCCAGGATGGCATCTATGGAACTGGACTGCTCGTTGGTAAGTGCCAAATCAACACACCACACACCTCAAAGCCACCATCTCACAACGCACAACTGTGAGAATGCACACGTGACCAAACCACATACAACATGTCAATCAACATGCCCACCTACCAGACATGACAACACAACTCCATGGGGATCCTGGGCTTCCCCTGCACACAATACAGCTATATCAGGGCACCACATCCACACAACAGCTGAACGTGTGGAGATGCGGAATGCAGCCATGTGAGAAGGATGCAAGTGACCCGTGAATGGGAATGTACACAACGACAAGTGAGGCGTGGATGTGCCGGACATACATGGGTATGCAAACCACAGATATGTCCATGCAGACATCAACTGCTGGTGACTGGAGAGTAGTGAACAGTGGACGCAACCATGTCACCCCAGGCCGTGGGTCAGATCGCGGAAATGTCGCTCGCTGCGTCCCCCCCTGTGTGCGTGAGCATAGTGGGTGGGCCCAGAGTACGACAGGCCTGCGCAGGGGTGTGGACAAAAACCCCATGGCGCAGAGCGTGGTTCACTCCCGGAAAGGCCAACGTCACTGCCAGGGCAGCGCCTCGCAGTCCGCCACGAGGCCGACGCCGTGAGCAGCAGGGCCTGCGAGCCTGTGCACCTGCTGCACCCCAGGACGCTGATACCCAGACCAGGCATGCCCGCACCAGCGCTCCAAGGCTGCACTGCTCACCTGCCAACACCGTTGTGTGTCAAAGAGGGCCCACCACGTGCCCGTGCTAGCTCCAAGACCCATGCCCGCGACCTTGGCGGCCTCCTCAGGCCATCGCTGTCCTCCGTGACACAGGCCCCCAGGGGTCCCCAATCGTTGACATACCCCACCGCTGCAGCCCGGCTACACTGCAGTCCAGCATGTCCCACATCCTGGACTGAGTCATCATTGATCAATGGCAGGGTCCATGCCAGTGTACACAGGGAGAGGACTGAGAGAGAGATGCGTTACAGTCCGGTGGTAACACGGATCACGGTTACGGAGGAGGTCAACCAGTAGCAAGGACTGACCTGGTGCCACTAACCCTGTGCGCCGTGAGTGTCCGTCAGCCTCCGGCAGAACATTGTTGGTGTCTGAGCCTGTGGCCTGGGGGTTGTCATCAGCAATGGGCAGGTACGGACTTGGTGTCTGGCATGAGTCTGTGCATTCATATCCGCCATGTTGCCGGTCACAGCTGGCATGTGCCCTCTGCATCATGCCCTGGGGGTATACCTCCCATTCTCCCCCGAGACACTCCACGGAAGGCACCTCTGAGACATTGGAGAACCTGCTTTGCCCTCATGACCCTACCCCAGTCTCCCTCAGGTCAGCGGCCCGTGGGGGTAGGCCCGTGTCGGCCGCTGTGCATCCGGGGCCACTAACCCTGTGCGACTCAAGTCATGCTCCCTTGTTGTTCTGACATTGCATTTCTGAGTGCCTGATGACTGTTGGAGTTGTTGCCAGCAGCAGCTACTCCCTGAGGGCTGGCTTACACTCACCCCACACACAGCCAGCACAGGCGTCACTGGATCAGTGGGCCTGCCATCACATCATGCCGAACCAAGTATTGACTCTTTTCTCTCTGCACTGTCCCAGGTGATCAAGGATATGCACTCTGCCCTTGGATGATGACACCACTCCGAGACCCGAACACACCCGCCCAGAGGCAGTACAATGCGGCCCACATACGCACCAGGGGCATCGTTGAACGCACATTTGGCGTGTTGAAGTCACGTTTCAGGTGCCTGGATGGCATAGGTGGAAAGCTCCTGTACAGCCCAGACATCGTGTGCAAGATGATCGTTGCATGTTGTGTGTTGCTCAACATCTGTGTACGCACCAATGCCCCATGGATCCCAGTTCCAGAAGTACCGGACGATGATGGGGACGATGGGGCAGGTGGCCCACATCCCACTGCTGCTGCGGCAGGATTGGCCCGTAGGAACACCATCATTAACAATTTCTTCTCATGAGAACGTCACATTGTGGCCATCCCTGGCAATCACGGGACAGTACAAAATGTCCACAAGCACAGCATATGTGAATAAAACATATTTGCAGGTTACAGGTTGTACTTGTACATTGTCATGTCACAGTTTCCTGCTGTGCTAGATGTGATTTGCCATGTTGTGCACATTTGCGGCACCAGTTGTGCCCTGTGTTCTGTTGTGGAGGTGTTACTGTTTGTACCGGGATGCTGTCAATGTTGAGGTGAACTTATACTTATGTGCGTATGCTGCACGGTGGGTGATTCATTCCTGTGGCTCTGATTTGTCTGCCACTGATCCCTTTCATGCGGTGTGCCTGTCAGTTCTGTGCTTCCAAGGTGCTGAGATGTTGCAGACTTGGGTAACTTGTGCTCTTTGTCGAGTTGTGACTCTTGGGCCTGATTTGTCCGCAGATGTGTCGTTGACGTCAGGGGTTGTTTGTGCAGGTAGTTGTGTCCGAGTGTGACCTGCTCCTTTTCGGGTGTTGTCCGCACTCAGCCACCTCAGTGTCGTGCTGTGTACATTGCCATGTTGTTCGGACTGCAGCCAAGCTACTGGTCATGTGGTGTCTCTTGCATTGTCAGTGTGGCTGACACATGTGCATGTTCGCATGTTCGCACGTGGGCATGTGTTGGTTGTGTGACTGTTGATGTGTTGGGTGGGTGCCCCTTTGGGCACAGGCTGTTCGTGGGACAACTTGGTGTTTGTGTGTGTGCTGGAGTGTTCCCGTGGGATCAGGGACATGGACCAGGGTCATTGTGGGTGTGCAGTGTGCCCTGCTTGATTGTGCATGTGTGCCATTGTGCCCATCTCCACCAGTCCCCCCACTCCCAGGACTCTACGCACCATGTTGATGTGATGTAGGGTCATGTTGGGCAGTGTCCAGATCACCAACTCATCTCACCGTCTCTAGACTGGTGAACGTGGCCACCATATTCTCCATGTCATTCAGCTCCTGGTGTTCTGCTGGCCCCCTCCTCTGGGGTGCGTTGCTGCTTTCGTGTTGGCAGCGGGTTTCTGCTTGGTTTTGCCATTCACATCAGTCCAGCATCTCTTGTGCTCTTCATTTGTCCTCCTCTGCCATGTGGCGGCATTCACATGGTCCGAGGTGGTGTGCCATCTTTGCCTCTTTGTTGCCAATGAGCCATTGGTGGTGACGTACAGTTGGTGGTGGTGTTCTGTTTCATCCATGGTGATCATGTGGTTTTCCTGTAGACTGTACCCCGTCTTCCTCTTCCTCTTCTCATTGCCCTTCTACGTGCCCTGTATTCCTGGGTGTTCCTCCGTGGGGATTGTGGAGTTCATGTTGTCCTCTGCAGTCAGTCAGGGTGCGTCCGTGGTACTCCGCAGTTGATTTGGTTTGTGGTGGCATTTTCCGTATGCTGTTCTTGTGCTTTTTCCCGCATTATGCGTGGATTTTTCTGGCCTCTCGCTGCTTATCGCTGATTTCCTCATCGCGCTTTGGCCCATCGCATGTTTTTTCGCGTTGAGGTTTGTGTTTTTATCACGCTCGCGGTGATTGTATCGCGGACATTGACTGCGTTTTCGGGGGACTATCGCATGGTACCGCCGTGTTGTGAATTCCACGTTAACACTGGGTTATTTTCCCGCAATTGGCTGCGATGTGTAAAGTTGCGTTAAAATTTTTGGGTGATATTTAGCACACGTTCTTGTGAATATCCCCCTTAGAGTTTTATAAGCTAAACTATTGGGCTAAAAAATTCTTAGAAAATTAGCATCTTACCCCTATCGATTTTAGGCTGGGTTGCATTAATTAAAATGGTGATCCAAACTCAAATTTAATTTCTGTTTGCCAATGTTTTGATAAAGATAAACAAGAGCTTTTTCCATGAGATCAATATTTAATTAGGAAGTTTTTATGGAAGCATCAGCATCCACTTATTCAGTTAGCAAATATCAAATTAAGTTAAGGTCTGGGGGGGCTGACATTTAGTTGGGCTTTCTGAAAGACAGGGATTGTACACATAAGCAGATTTTAGCATCAACAACACTTGGAAGACCTGGGACCAGGTAGCTATACAAGGGAACGAGAACAGGTCTTTGTTGTGGCTTAGTTTTGCACAAGTTTCGTGATTTTTTTGAGGGACTATGCTCCTAAAGTAGGAAATTTTACTATCCAATTGTTGAAAATCTTTTTTTTAAATTTCAACTAATTGTATTGAGCATTTTCAAAAACAAGGGAACAGAGGAGGAAAAACTACAATACAGCAGGACTGGTATACAAGAGCCTGTTTGGTAGACTGGTGCAGAGTATAATAATAATAATATATCCAAACCAATGGGGGGGGGTGTCAAATAAAGACAGTATAAAATATACACCTATATACATTTACAGATAATGAAATAATGATATAATAAAGTAAAGTGAAATAAGTACCAGTAGGTAGTTAAAGGATATAAGATAAATAAGAAGTACAGCTCATTTAGTATTCAAGGTATTATGGTACCGTCTGAGTGGCTGTATTGGAGAGTATGTGTCTGTCTGAATGGTTGAGTAAGCGGATGTGTGAGTACTTGTATGGATGTCTGAATGGGTATGTAATTGGTAGTGTGGGTGTGTGAGTGAGTATGTAATTGGTTGTGTGAGTGAGTATGTAATTGGTTGTATGAGTGAGTGAGTGGCTGTGTTGAGAGGCTGTATGTGTGAGTGAGTGGGTGTGTGAGAGGCTGTATAGGTGAATAAGTGGTTATGTAGCAGCTGTAAGGGCGAGTGTATGGCTGTGTGAGTTGCTGTATGGGTGACTGACTAATTGTTTGAGTAGCTATATGGGCGAGTGAGTGGTTGAGTGAGTGGCTGTATGAGTGAGTGGGTGTGTGAGTACCTCAATGGGTGGGTACATGGGTGTGTAGTGACTGTATGGGTGAGTGAGTGGGAGTCTGAATGGTGAATAAGTGTATGTATGAGTACTTGTATGGGTCTGTGAATGGGTATGTGACCTGTTATGTGGATATCTGAGTGGGCATGCAAGAGGTTGTATAGGGTTGTGAGTTGGTGTGTGAGTGGTTATGTGGATGACGTCATCAGTGATGTCATCACAGATGTCATTTGAGATGTCATCAGTGATGTCATGAGTAATGTCACTGACCATGTCTTGAGTGATGTGATATGCGAGGCCAAAAGCAGTCCATTGCAGGGGCTGAAGTTATAGTTAGCTCAGGTAACTATAACTGTTGAATTTCTATGGTTTTGTACGAGTGAAATCTGAGCCTAACTATAATGCCCCTGTAACCTTTGGATTTATAAGTGAATTTCTAAGGTTTTTTAAATTCATTTTCCTAACTATAATGTCCCTGTAACCTTTGGTTTTTTTAAGTGAATTTCTATGGTTTTTTACCTGGTAGTCGCATCTGCAGAGTAGTGGAGAAAGGGGGCAGGGCCTCCGACCAGCTTTTAGCAATCCAGAAGTGTGGGACTTACTGGAGGTAACAGTAGGGGTTCTTGGCCTCCAAGGACCCTTAGCATCCAACGTGACTTCATCTCTCAACCAGTATTGCTCCAGAAGGCATGTTTGCAGAGTTGTGGAGAAAAGAGGTGGGGCCTCTGACTCGCCTTCGGCAATCCTGTTGCGTGGGACTTACTGGAGGTCACAGGAGGGCTTCTTGGCCCCCAAGGACCGTCATCCCCCAACCAGTAGTGCACCAGGAGGCACGTTTGCAGATTGGTGGACAAAGGGGACGTGGCCTCCAACGACCTCTCAACAATCCCGCTGTGTGGGACTACTGGAGGTAACAGGAGGGGTTCCTGGCTCCCAAGGACCCTCAGCATCCTAGGGGACTTCCTCCCCCAACCAGTAGTGTGCCAGGAGGCATGTTTGGAGAGTGGTGGAGAAAGGGGGTGTAGCCTCTGACAGCCTCTCAGCAATCCTGCTGTGTGGGACTTACGGGAGGTAACAGGAGGGGTTGTTGGCCCCCCAAGGACCTTCACCAGCCAAGGGGAGTTTATCCCCCAACATATTGTGTGCCAGGAGGCCCTTTTACAGAGTGATTAAGAAAGGTTCAGGGCCTCTGGTGACTTCCCCCGGGCCGGCTTTTAAAAAAAAAGAAAATAGTTTATTAGGGGGGGGGCACGTGATGACCCTCCCCAGGCCGATTTTGGCCCCGGGTACCCCATCCCCATCCCCCTTGCACTGCACTCGACTTTGCAGTTATATTTAGCTTTGGCACCATTTGATGAATCTTCACAAAACTGTCCAAAAAAGTGTTTTGTTTTACTTCAGCTCCTATTTCCATAGGGATTTTGAAGAGCGCTACAGCCCAAATGGCTGAATGGATTTACACCAAATTTGACAGAAAGCTAAATCTTAGTCCAGAAGTCTTGTTTATGAGATTTGGTGCAAATCAGTTTACTAGTTTCTGTGAAATTTAGATTAAAAAACTTTGTATATCTGAACATTTGGGTTTGCGGGACTCTCACAAGAGTCCAGCAATTATGCAACTTAAAAAAATAGAGCAATCTGATTGGCCGAGGTAGCTTTTTTCCCATCAGCCACCTCCCCCCTGCAAGAGGGAGGGCTCCTGTGGGAGCTAGTGCTATGATTGGCTGGCCGCAACATGAAAAGAAATGTCACAGCAGCCACTATGGGACCGAGGGGCTTGGTTCCCTGTCCAGAATTTTTAAAAAAGAATTGATTGGAGCAGACTAGGGAAACATTTTTAAAAAAAAATTTTTTTTGCAGAGATCCTGTGGTTCACCTATGGGAATGCATTAAAAAAATAGCAGTCACAATTCTTTTAAAACAAATTACTCCTGGGTTGGGCCAGGGCCGAGGGGTCGGAGCTTTGGTCTTTTTAGGGGAGGGGAGGGGGACATGTGACTCCACTCCCTATTACTTATTAGGCCCTTGGGATCCATTGCCGGAGCCACTTAAAAAAAAAAAAATGGGTGGGCACAGTGTCCCTCCCGGAGCCTTACTTTGCCCCAGGCCCTGTGCCAAATCTTCTATTTTTGGCCTCCCACCTTAAGCCTCTTTGATGCTGCGGGACACCATCCCCCAGGTCCTGAGTCTATTTTTTGGGGCACGGCCCTTCACGCCATGCGTGACAGGGGATTGGGCACAAGACCATGCACGTGATAGGTATCATACTTTATGTTGAAAAAACATAGAAATTCACTAAAAAAACCAAAGTGTAAAGTCACGCTATATTTAGGAATGGTAACTATGTATTACTTTACATTAGAAAAATTCACTGAAAAAAAGCAAAGGTTAAGGGGACATTTTATTTAGGTGAAAATGTCAGTTAAAACTTACCCTTTTAAACAAACAGAATCACTTCAAATCACCAGTTATATTTATCTCAAGTAGCTATAACTTTTGCCCTAAAGTACCTATAACTCAAGCCCCTTGCAATGCACTGCTAACTACTTCCCACATTACATCACTCATGACATTTTCTATGACATCATTGATAACATAATTGCAACCTCTGAAATGACCTCATTGACAAAATCACTGTGCATGGCGGGGGCCTTTTTGAAACTTTCATTCAATCAAGATGGCTTCGGGTGTGCCACACTTATGGTATGAATACAGATTGTTAGCGCTCTAGTTGTTCATTAGAACACTCTGAGAAACTGACATACAACACTGGGGAATCAAGTAACAGGCTGCTTCTGCTGGAAATATATATTTTTCTCAGAATATCAGACTTTATTCTCACATAGCTGAGGAAGACCTTGTGAACTTATAGAAAATGTGTTCACATTTTTGCTCCGGGAGCAGCTTCCATAACTTTTATGAAGAACTCGTGAGAGAAAGCATTTTTCTTTCAAATATGGCTCGTCAAGTCCCAGCAGAGTGTCAATAATTTTCACATGATAAAATTACCTGAGAAATCATCAGAATTTCCAAAATGAGTATAGCACCACAAACAAATGATTTATATTGTGGTTAAAATCTATTATCAATGAAGTAAGTACGGACGCAGACGGTAAGAGTGATGTCCTTTATTTGAAAGTAAGAACCTCTGCACCTTCAGCTTGCCAGTCTAAGGCGCCACCCTGTCAGAAGTGCTGCAGTGTCAACATTCCAAAGCAGCCTTCAACTGAGGGTTCTAAGATGGAACCAAAGTGAAAGGAGAGGGAGGGGACTGTACCAACAGGGTGAGATATAACACATCTCTCTCCCGAAAAGGAAGAGGAGCAGGAGGAGAGGAAAGTGGGTTAGAAAGGGAAGAGAACGACAGAGGAGAAGGTTGAGAAAGAAAAGAGGGATAGACAGGAAGGGTGAACGAAAAGGAAAAATGTGGAAAGAGAGTGGGAAACTAGAGGAAAAGAGAGAAAGAAAGCGAGACGACCCCGGGGTAGAAGAGCCAGAGGAGGTACGCAGTAACAACCAGCAGCAAAATATAAACAATGGTCTTGCGCAGAAGACCAAATAGCATGAGAAACACCATAGAGCTGAAAACATCACAACATTTTATAATCTTTGTGCCAGCAAGGAGAGCTCTTGGATCTTTCCCCTCTTCTCCCCTGAACATCCTCCAAATGGGTGCCATTTGTAGGGGGATCCCTAACCTCACTGATACCTGTCCGGGCATATGGCAACACGATCCATACTCCACATTTTCCCATTTTCAAGAATCACAACATTCTTTTTCACTTCTTTGATTTTCTCAGGAGCATAGAATTTATCACCTTTACTACCTACCACATAGGGTTTTCTGATCGAAACCCATTGCCCTTGCTTCAGTGACTTGTTCTTGGTACCCCATTTCTTGTCATACAACTCTTTGTATTTTTCTTGTTTAGTAACCACCCTCTTCCTGAACTCTTCCGGGTTGACCCTAAACTCTTTGTTCTGGGACAACCTGTTGGGAGACAACTTAGAGCCAGCCTTCCTCCCCCTCAAGAGTTCAAAAGGGGAATGACCTGTGGTAAGATTGGGTGTGGTATGGTACGACCATAGCATGTCTCTAACAGCTGCTTCGATTGGCTTACGCGATGTAGCTGCTAATTGGATACACTCTTTTAACATTCGATTTGCTCTTTCCACCTTCCCATTTGCCTTAGGACAATACAAAGGTGTGCGTATGTGAGAAATAGACATATCAGTAAGAAACTCCTTCATTTTGTCCGATACAAACTGTACACCATTATCTGTGACGATGGTGGAAGGAATACCCTCCTTAGAAAACACCTCACTTAAAAACCCAGTGAGAGACTTCGTGGTGATCTTATTCACAAACTTGTGTGTGATCCAGTTTGAATGATAGTCAATGAGAACCAACAGGTACCACTCCTGAGGTCCCATAGCATGTATAGGACCAGCAATGTCGAGTCCCAGTCACGCACCTTCTCTTCCATCAACTGATCCATATAGGGGAACCAATACTCAGATCTTAACCTTGCCTTGCTGAGACTTCTCCCCAAGTGCCCTTCATGAGTAAGATCAATTATGTGGTTCTTTAACCCACCCGGTGGAACTATCTTGCCTGACTTGAGCAGAAAATTCCCCACTACTGACAAATCATCTCTTACGTTCCAAAAGGGCTGAACCTCCTCAGGTAGTGCTTTGCATTTGCTGGGCCACCCCTTGATTACATAATTTTTGACTTTCTTAATGAGATCATCTTGCTCCATATGGCGGTCCCATTGATCTTGTGCTACAGCAGGTAGAGTAATCTCCAGAATCGCTTCTTTGGGCATGGTTGAATCCCCTTCGCACCCAACAGGGGCCCTTGATAAAAAGTCAGCTACATTGTTCTTTGGCCCCGGTATATAAACCATTTTGAAATTAAATCCTTGAAGGCCCAATACCCATTTAGCAATGCGAGGGGTCATGTTCTCTAAGTCTTTTTTTGTGAACAAAGACAACAACGGTTTGTGATCAGTACATAGTTCGAATGGCAAACCCCAAACATAGAACTTGAAATGTTTTATTGCCCAATAAACGGCCAACGCCTCCTTTTCAACAGTAGAATAATTGGACTCGGCTCCCGTAAAAGCCCTGGAGGCAAAGGCCACCACCTTCACCTTGTTGTCAATCCTTTGGGAAAGAGTAGCCCCTATACCTCTACTGCTAGCATCCGTGGATATTATTGTGTCTCTTTCCACATTGAAATTGCCAATGTATGGGGCAGAAATAATTGCTTCTTTTATATTCTCAAATGCTTCATCTTGTTCCCTACCCCAAGCAAATGTAGAATTCTTCTTTAGCAGGTCCCTTAGAGGCTGAGACAAGATGGAAAAATTCTTGATGTATTTGGCCATATACTCTGCCAAACCTAAAAATGACAAAATTTCCTCTTTGCATGTGGGAGTAGGAGCTCTTCTCACAGCTTCCACCAAGTCAATTTTAGGCTTAATGCCCTACTCCGAAATTGTGTGCCCCAAATAGTCAACTGATGTCACACCTAATTTACATTTGCATTCTTTTGTAGTAAACCCAGCATCTCTAAGTTTGTTTAGCACCAAGCAAACATTCGAATTGTGTTCAACCTCACTAGAACCAAATATTAGTATATCGTCTTGAAAACACATTGTTTTACAGCAATCCTTTAGAATGTGTTGCATTATTCTCTGGAAAGCTGATGCGGCTGACGCCAAACCAAAAGGTATCCTCAAGAACTTATAGTTGCCAAATGGAGTAGTGAAAGCCGTCAACAGCTGAGACTCAGGGTGGAGATTGACCTGATGATAGGCCGAGGATAGATCGAGCACGCTAAAAAACCTTGCCCCTTGAATAGTGCTCAGCATTTCATGTATCCTAGGTAAAGGATGTCTATCCACCAAGATGTTGGCATTTAAGTCCCTTAAGTCCACACATAACCGAATATTCTTCCCATTGTCGTTGGTTGTGAGGACAATGGGTGCCAACCACTCTGAACTCTCAATTTCTTGAATGACACCTTGGTTAACAAGTTTTTGCAGTTCCAACCTTAAAGGTTCCCTCATGAGTAGTGGAATGGAACGAGTTTTGTGCAACACAGGGACAGCTCCTTCTTTTAAAACAATTTTATGCATATCATTTTTTAACATTCCCAATTCTTCAGTAAAAACTTCAGGAACTCTTTGGTGAGGTTACCTCCTACCACAGGGGGTTCAACCAGCAAGACTTGGTCCACATTGTTGGGATCCAGGGTGATACCCAATTCTTTCTGATGTTTCCACCCCAACAAGCTTGACCCTTGTTTGGTAACATATACCTTCCCCACTGTGTGTCTGTCTTTAAATGAAATTCTCATTCTCGCCATTCCCTCTAAAGGGATGGGTTCTTTATTGTACCCAGATGGACAAATATCAGCACATTCTAGCTCGACCCTGTTTTTAGCAAACTTTTCCTCAAACACTTTCTTCTCAATGAGAGTAAACGGGGGACATGAGTCCGCATACACCTGAAATTTTTCCCCATCAAGATAAATGTCACAAGTGGGATATTGTATCCTTTCTTCCATATCCCCATCTCCTATCTGAAATACAAACGTTTTTTTCTCATCCATCTCTAGCTCAGGACTTTCAATAACATGTACCTTGGGACTGAATGCATTGCATACCTTCGAAAAATGCCGCTTCTTATTACACTTCCTGCAAACTACACTCCTAGCAGGGCATTTCCAATTGTTTGCCAAGTGGTTGGGACTGCCACATCTAAAACACACGAAACTATCTGACTTATTACGGGGAACTTCTTTATTCTTTTCGCCTACTTTACATACAGCCTCCTCACTGGCAGAGACCTTGGATTCACTTTTCTCTGTATTCAACCCTGCAGAAGTCTTCATCTCCTTCATACACAAAGCTGTGTGTTCTTAGCCCTTAGCTATACTGATTGCTTCATCAAGGTCGGGATTTCTGGTGAGTAGTTCTTCCTGTACTTTCATGTCATTTGTACATCTAACTAATTGATCCCTGATAAGGGAATCCGTAAGAGCACCAAATTCACAAGTGGCTGACATGGCTCTTAAGACTGCCACATACGAGGAGACTTTCTCGTCCTTTCTTTGACCCCTATTGAAGAACCTGTGCCTCTCTAAGACAACATTTATTTTTACTCTGAAGTGTAACTCTAATTTCCTTAAAGTGTACTCATAAACATCCACCCCAGCTTCCTCCTCCGTAGGTTCTTCGTCAATTAACCTTCCTGTAATGTCCTCGAATACTTTCCTCCCCTGAATACCTAAATTGTGCAGGAGAATATGTTGCTTTCTTATATTTGAAAAATTACCACCTCCAATGGCAATGAGGTATGATTTAAAGATACCTACCCACCTACGCCAAGGTATGTCAGGCTCTCCTACTTCATTTAAAAAAGGGGGTGGTTGACTCATGCCTGCAACTGCCATAGCTGTCCACTGAGTTGATCAAAAGGGAAAGAAAATGTAATGCTAACTTTGTGCTATAAACCGTGGAGGAACAGCAAATATAAAAAGGTTGTTAGAACAATTCTGTCATAAATATGTTATGCCGAACTTTGTAAGAATACCATGAAAATATTCATAACATAGTATAAGTCACTCCCCAATTAGTTTAAACAGAACCCTATTGCAAGTCAGCATCACAATGACAGTAATAGTCCTCTTTTTATGGCAGTGAAATGCCTCATTAAACTGTGCAAAGGAAGAACTACATGGGACGAAGGCGGGAACTTCCTGTGAGGAAATCAATGACCTTTCCCAGCTTTGAATGCTTCTTGAATGCAGCCCACAAAAGCGCAGCAGCGTTGAAGATCACAGCCACGATGAAACTCCGCAGATCCCCGCTGCACTGGTGCAATCATCCTTTCTCAATTGCCGAATGCGCACCCCTGCTGAGAAGGAAACGCCGCTGTGAGGAAGAATGCGCACCCCCGCTGAGAAGGAAACGCCGCTGTGAGGAAGCTCCGCCAGGGTAGCTGACTGAAGAAGATACTGGAGCCCACAACCACACGGAGGAAATAGCAGGGATAAACGGGTCTTCATGCAAAGCACACTCTTAAGGCGGTACGATTAATTTCATTGTCCGCTAAAGATAGAGTGGAGAATGAGAAAACCCAAACGGCGATGACGGTGGAAGTTCGTCCAGGGACTTCACACACAAAAGGCACGGCCCCCTACAGATTTCCTACTCAAAGCTCATGGCAGCAGCACCGGCAAAGGAAAAGACGAAATCCGGGCTGCCAAGCGCTGCGATGAAAGCAAACGTGCCAGTCAGACAGCGTTAAATATGATAAGCAACGCGTCTCCTAAAGTCACTCAGGCACTTTCCACGGAGAGGCAAACCTCCATCCTGGCAGTATACACTTGCGCATCAATGCTGGATAAATAACTCACCGCCTGGAGGGACAGTAATGGCAGTCACAGCGGTCCTTTATAACTCTCTGAAGACCACAGGAACCAGACTTGAAAACGTGCTTCCAGGCGACTGGCAAGGCGAACATCAACAGGGGAAGGTGCAGCGCTGTCCCTGTCAGAGCATCCCGAAACTCGTCGCCAAAATGAAGTAAGTACGGACGCAGAAGGTAAGTGTGATGTCCTTTATTTGAAAGTAAGAACCTCTGCACCTTCAGCTTGCCAGTCTAAGGCGCCACCCTGTCAGAAGTGCTGCAGTGTCACCATTCCAAAGCAGCCTTCACCTGAGGGTTCTAAGATGGAACCAAAGTGAAAGGAGAGGGAGGGGAGTGAGCAGGACTGTACCAACAGGGTGAGATATAACAATCATCCTTTAAATGTGCTCTTTTTTCTGACCCTCTAAACTTGGCATTCCCTTCAATGTATTTCAGTGGGGACCATGTCTATGAATCCTGTAATGCTGCTGCAACCAGTTGTCTATTTTGTGATCAGCCAATAATGTGCCATCCTTTAGAAACTCCCCCTCATGTCACTGTGGGTCCGAATGAGTTCAGCCTGCCCTCTTACATATTTTTTAAAATAATTTCAGGATGGAGGGTCCATGTCCCTAAATTTCTAGAATTTACATTATTTTATATGACCGTATCTTCGGACAGTCATATTTATAAATCTAGCAAATTATACCAAACATGAATGGACACTCTTTCCTAAACAAAATTGAATGAACCCATGATGGTATGTTATAAATGATGACTCTAACCACTTTAACACAACATTACTTTGCAGTGAGAATAGGGTTAATTTTAGTATTTATTTGTTCATCATATACACCCTCCAGAATACAATTGGTCATTGTGAAAGAATGGTTTCAGCCTCACCAAAACCATCATAGATTTTTTTATTTGGACTACCTAATTTATCGATCTCTGCAGACTCTGAATCTCATCAATTGAGACTCACTCTCTAAAGGTTGCTGTAAAATGGGAAGAGTTCTAGTTGCTAGTGCCCACCTTTTAAAATGAGACTGCTGCATGGCTGGAGTAAGAGGTTCTTTGCTGGTTACAGCCAAACAAGTGTGTACATATTAGTGCAAATGCGCATAGACTGACGAAGTAGAACGAATGCCTTTCTACACAAATTTCATGTCGCAGATGGGAAATTGAGTAATTATTTGTGACCTGTTCAGGCTTTTTAAATTAATTGGGCATCAAATACGAATTGTCCAAATTTCGTTTGGACAAGAGTGTGATTATGAAGTGTTTCTGTTTTATGGTAATTCTGTTGTGCTCCACTCTAGTTACATTCTAGGTGAAAGCTGTGCCAAAATATTGACTTCACTTTGGCTCAGTATGAGGAAATGCTCCCTTTGTTTCCTCACCCCCATTTCTTTGATTACATTGATAGCTGGACCTTAGACTTTACACACTGCTGCTGTGATCTGACCCCAAAAACATGCACAAGGTGGGGTAATCTCTGATTGGCATATTTAACTCTCCAATAAGGCCATAGTATGTGGTTTAAAACCTACAACCATGGCATGGAAAGTTAGATGTCTTCTGTAGACTGCAGCACTTATTGTACCGTCCATTAATGAGACAAGTGAAAACATGGCTTCAGGCCTACCCTGTGTAGCCTGACAGCAGCTTCTTGATCCCTGCTGGACAGACCTCTCAAATCACCCTTTCAACAGGAAGTAAAAACCTGATTTAAAATATTAGTTAAGATACCCCTAAGCACACCATGCTGTCCACAAGGAAGAATGCATAATATTAAGGAGTGGAATATGTGTGACATTAGATATGGCATGATCCCCCAGTGCAGAGGCCCAAAATGCCATTGTCACTGGTCAGGGTGTAGTTGTCACATAGGAAAAGTCAAAATATAGATTATACACATATATCTATTACTTTAGACCTGCACCATCTACAGACTCCATTCAAAGACTTATTTTTTATATTATTTTGTTTTTTAATCCAATGTTATGGTAAAGGCACATGTAACTTTTAGAAAGTTACGATTACCCAACCTAAAGCTGGAGGCTAATTTGCATTATCTCTCTAGCAACTTCTCAGCCTGTTCATGGCCTGATTTAGGAGTAAAAAAGGTGTGAAAACTGCTCCCAGAGCAAAGACACCGGCCAGTATGAGGAGAAGTGTTGTTTTTCCCTTGATAGGGAGACATGTGGGGAGTACTCAAGGACTTAATTTACTTCAAAAGGGCCTTCTCGGTCACAAGCAAATGTCAAGTGACACCTGTAGAGGCCAAGCAATTTGTCATCCCAGTCAAGCAGGCACCAAACCAATGGAGGAGAACTGCCCCAGAGCTGAAGTGATCAAGGGGGAGCGTACTACTTGTTACCGTGGTCACATCGCTGGGTTGGTACACAGGTTGTATATAAGTGGACAAGGGTTTCCCCATCTCGAATTTGAGAGTGAGGGTGAAAGTTTGGCACTAAATATCTGCAGGAAGTGCAATCCTGTGAGAGTGAAATGTGAATCGAGAAGTGTATTCCCTACACCACGTAAATAAAGAAGAACAATATTCTTCATGAATTGGGTTCCTCTGTGTGCTGACACTTGCGTCTGGTCTCTCCTCTGATCACTATGGCATGTGTGTTCATATATTCCTAATGTATACAAAAGAAATTGGAAATATGGGTGTTATGATATATGGTATAATTATAACCATCTACCACCCCTCATAGTTGCTTATCAATGACTTCCCTCTTTCCCACTGTTGTGATGTTGATTTTGTGGTAAGGAATGTATGCAAGTGGTGAACTCTATAAACAGCAACACAGAAACAAAATCCTCACTAGATGATGTCAAATGAAAATACAAAGACTTATGTACTTCCCTTGTAGACCCTCTATTACCTAAAACTAGGAGTGGGCAGAACTTGCGGAGTTTCACTCCGCAGAGTTCCATGAAAACTCTGCGAGATTCCATGGAATTCCATGGAGTTCCGCAAGGGATGGAATAGGCACATTGCATTGATTTTTAGCGGCGGGAACTTGTTCTGCACATAACATTGGCGAGCCGCACGTGAAAAAAGCTTTTGGCAGAACGCTGTGCTACAAGCGTAACGCGGAGTGGGCAAAACTCAGCGAACTCTGCCTGAGGAGCGCAATTTATTGCCCGCCCCTAACCATATTGGGAGGACCAATACCATGCTGCTGCATCCAGGGAATTTATACGTCATTCCCTCAAGAACTTCCAGATGAAAACCAATGGGGCGGGTTCACAATGGTAAACTTGCATGTTTGTCTAAGTTACGCTTTTTTAGTATTCACAAAACTGCATTACATGATACATAATAACAACTAATCTTAGTCTTTTTTCAATGTATTAGAATGTTTTATTTCTGCAAGGATGTTCAATATTCCAATCATATAAACTCATTAAATGATAGATAAAGCAATAGTGTATTCCAAGAAATATATAACACCAGGGATCCAATTTTTCACAATGAAATTTCTGAATGTAATGTAGATCCTAATTTCAGTATAGAATCTTCAAATATAATTTCAAAAGCGATCACCCCAAGCACAAATTATTGAGATCAAAATATCCATTTTCTACCCTTAGCAAAATGAGACCTTTATTCTCGCCTGGAATGGTCCTTTCATATTTTTAAATATATTCAAATTGTAAGGATGCTTATCATTGCCTAACAAAGTTAGATAATCAGCATGACGTTCTTGAATTGTGAAATCGCTTGCGTAAAAACTGAATTACTTATGATTTTGTTAGAACCTTGTATTTCCTTCTACAATGCACATTGTCCATGACACACAGTTCACAAGGCTAGCCGTATTAGAAGGTCATGCACAGTAGCAATTCTTCAACTTGTGATGGAGACTTTTGCAAGGATAATGTAAAAACTCAATTTACCTTTGTTTTTACATGACAAACTTCACATGCTGCTGTTTTCTTTTCCAAGTATAAGTTTATTTGTAAAATGAATGTGTATGCTGAGGTTGTAAAAATGTTCCTTCATTTGGAATTGGACTGTATCTCCCTCTACATTTACTCGCACTTATCTTGTTTTTTCTGACTTATGATTTTCATCTCAATTGTATACATTTAAAGCTATTCAGTAAAGTTTTTCTGCAAGATGTGTCAGAAAATGTGTGACCTAAACAAAGGTCTCTACTGACTGTCTAAAATGGTGCTGGCATGAAGCCCAGTGTTATTTTTCACAGTAGAGAAAGCATGAAGGTCAGATGAGAGAGGCGCCCCTATTTGCTGACTGCAGCAGTCCACCATGGCAACTGTGAGGTTAGAACACCAACACAATGCATCCATGTGCTGGCCAGAGGCAGTTCCTTTATTAGGGTGGTGGAACCACGTCCATCCAGTTTAAAAAAAGTTAATATGTGTTTCCTCAGACTTTAGCCAATGCTAAAAACCCCTGTATGGCTTCTCCTCATATTGAGCCTGACCATAAAGTCAGGTTCTGAAGGCAGCACAGTACACATGTCCGGGCTTATCTTTTCTCAGCCCGTAAATCTCAGCATATAGGGGTTTCAGCAGACATGAGACTGGTGCAGAAGGAATTGGGTCTCACAGGGCGATGGGCACAGAAGCCCAGCGTGATGATGCCATTCCCTTACATTTTGTTACAGCTAAAGATCCCTTTACAGCAGTCCATTCTAAATGTTTATTTGAAGACAATCTGCTCGCCCAGTGACTTTTATTTACTGTGTACTGATGGCACTAATGTGTGAGTAGTAAAACCTCTAAATTAATTTATTTAATCAAGTCAAAACTTATGTTCAGATAACTACTACGCAGATAAAGTATCCGTAAATTAGCTTCTTTTCGCCATGTCATAAAAATCTTCTGAGAAAGGCACAATTTTACTTGCATAGTCTTTTCTCTTATAAAAGTTCAGGAGTGAACCATGGGGTGGAAAATGAGGTGTAATGAGAAGTAAAGGTTTTAACAGGAATACATTTGTCAGGAGCCACAGTGATTCACCTATTAAAATAGATTACGTTATTTCCTAAAACGTGTACAACTGTAGGGGATGAAGATTTCAAAGAGGATGTAAAGAGTGTGGAGAAAGTTTTGTCCAGGCTCCACCGATGATCGTGGTATGACTGGGAGTAGAGTTCATAGCCCCGTTAGATAGCTGCATGCAAACTGAATAGCTTTGTGGTCCATCCAAGAAATGGAGTAAAAGACACAAACTTGACCGCTACATAATTGGTAAATATGGGATCTAAGATACTACACCATGGGTTACTTCTGAGACTAAGGGCCGGGTTTAAATATTAGTTGGCAGCCTGTTTCTCTGCTAGGGTGATGGAGTAAATTACTCCATTGCTATGACAGCGGTTCCGTCTGCCAAATTTAGAAATGTCTGCTGGCCCAGCTGGTCAACATGATGGAATCCTACAGCAAACTTACTATCTGTATCTCAAATCTTTGTGAAAAATATGCCGCCCTCACCATGCTTGTTTTCTCCCATGTCAAGTGGGGCATTGACACGTTTTGATACCCCTAACTTCCAGGTTTTTCCTGGCAATGACAGGCATTGAAAATTGGCTGTATGCCCACCCATCTAAATTAGGTGGATAGACATATAGCCAAACCTCTGTTGCCCTTACTCCGGTGAGCCATCAGATTGATTTGACCATGGCAACAATGGAGTAGTCTCAGCCATCGTCAAACCTATGGTCCATCCAATTCTAAATCAAATGTACAGAGGAATGTGGCAGCTCCCAATCTAAGAGCTCATCAGCTCAGGGGATGGGTGTGCATCAATTTTTAGAACTGAGTTTACCGCCCTATAGACCATACAGACAGAAGCAGAGTCCTGGGGTGGTGCAGCTTTGGGAACCAGCTTCACTGGCCTGGACCAAGGGCTGTTGGAGTGCACAATCACCCCCAATTCAAGCATCTTGGACACTTCTTCCTTGATGCTAGCTCTCACCTTACGCGATAGCCTGTAAATCTTGTTCATCAATATCATGGGTACACAAAGGTGTGAGCATAGGCTTTCATGAGAAGAAAGAGGCAAACTGCCCCAGCAAGTGGAGACAGTCCCTCTGCTACTCTGTGCTTAGGGTAGGGGAGAGGTTGACACCTTCCACTGACCCATTCTGCTGCTTGGAAGATAAGAGGCTGTGGAGATGTTCACTCTCCCCTTCCCTCCAATTATCTATCACCAGAACCATAGTGACTTTACACCTCTCATAGTGTGGTTTGAGGAGGTTCACATTCAGTACCCTTGAGGAATTCCGGGGTTCTTGAGGACCACTAGGTAGATGACCTTCCCCGCTCCCTGCTTTAACTTATATGACCCAGACCAGAGGTCTTGTAGGGCTCTGGGCTCTACTAGCTCCAGAGCTCACTCTTTTTGGCCAGGGTAAAACGTGACCAGAGTGGCCTTAAGGTCATGCCAGAGCTCCATTACTTCCTGGCTGGCTTCCACATTCTCAGAGGCCTTCTTCCAGAAGTGCTGCATATTATCTGTGAAAGACAACATGTAGTAGCTAACTGCATCCTTGGGGGCTTTTTGGGAGCGTGTTCCCACCCCTCCTTTATCAGATCCAGAGGTCCAATGACAGGGTGGCAATATACAGGATCTCAAAGGGACTTTGAGTATTTGTAAGCTATATCTCAAGTCATCCCACATTGGCTTCATGTCAGATGATGTGAAGCTTGTGGCCCTGTCAGACACTACATCTTTAGGAAACCACACCAAGGTAAAAGTCCTAATCAGGGTCACTGCTGATGCAGTTACAGTCCTCTGAGGTATGGCTTCTGGGTATCTTCTGGCATGTCCATCAAGACCAGGATAAGCCTGTTGCTAAGGCAGTCCAGGGGTCCAGGAGCCCATCAATGCCAATGCCCACCCTTTCAAAGGGAATGCCAATGGTAAGGAAACCAGAGGAGGCATTAGCTTTCTCCCACTGGCTTGGCAGGTAGGGCATGACCTATAGAATGCATCTGAGGTCACCTTCATCTAGGGACAATAAAAGTGGGTGACAAGCTTGGCAAAGATCTTTTCCTCCCCCAGAGTTTCTGACAGAGGTATGTCATGTGTCAAACCCAGTAGGAAGCCTCTGTAGCACTGGGGGACCACTAACACATGAGTTACCCCAGCCGCAGGAACCATAGGCTCACTAAACTGGAGATAAATCTCCATGTAGATCAGGTGATCTCCAGAGGTGTTGTGCAGGGATTCTGCAGAAATACAGAACTATGCGCAGGAAATGGGACCTCGGTGTATAGGGACTGAGACTTCCCACCACCTTAGTACCCAAGAACCCAGGACCGATTAGCTATAGTGTCACACATGCTCACCTACTCACTCACAGAGAAACAAATGATTAGACACACCAGAACACAACACTCCCAGATCTCTCAGGAATCGCGGTAACAAGACACACCTTTCCGCTCACTCTCTTGTACTCGTCCACAATAAGATCTGATGGAAACACGAAACAGTTTAAAATATTTATTTGAACTAACGTGCCCTAACATGCAGTATACGTGCCACAAAAAGCAGGAACATGCATAATACAAATATAGTCAGCATAGCAGTCAGTCCATAAATCATGAAGGGAGATGTTATCATAAAAAGACAATGGAGAAAGGACTATAGTGCCTAACCTCCCTCCACTTGCTGAGAAGAAGGAGTATTACATAATAGAAGATCTCTGGGCTTTGTCAGCAGACCCCATACCTTAGCCTATAGATGGTAGATCTACATCATGGGTGCTCTTCTGCCTGGAAAGGTCCCTCTCCAAGTGTGTGTTACCTATTCGTGCACCCCACTAAATACCCAAGTATGCTTGCAAACAACAGCTGCATCGGTATGTTTTGGCTAAGGGCTAAGGACTGGCCAGAACAACGTAACAAGGGGCATTGCTGTTGGATCTTGCACATAAAGTTCAGTCAAAATCGATAATGTCCCTATGGGCCACGTGACACCCTCCCCTTGGCCAGGGCATTAGCCATATGCAAAAAACAAAAATCAGAGATAAGCAGAGGCCAATTTGTGTAATTATGGGGGCAAAAACAAAATTTGTACCTACAGGGTATAATGTTCCAAACTTTTGCCAATTGGGTGCTCAAAAACTGCTAACCAATCATATTTCGTCTTCAATTTCAAAAATGTGGTGGGAAAAGCGGAATGCCATGAACTCCAGGACGTTGTCCATTCCTTCCATTGTAAAAATGCATGACATCCAGTTTAGTAGGTCAAACGAGCACACATGCTCCTCATATCCAGAAGCCATTAGGAGCATCTCAGGGCGACCTGTGTTAACGTCGATGAAACTGCAGTCAATGAGGCACTGCGCAAGAGCACAGGTACTCAAGTCTGCCATTGGTCCGAGTACAGGATCGCACACCAAACGTACTCCCCTGGCACATACCCGGCCATGAGCCTTTAATGGACCCATTAGCAGATCATAATCCAGGGCAATATGTGTGGTATTAGTCAAGCAGACATCCATGGCCCATTGAAAAGGGCACCGGAGACAGTGAAACACAGGTTGCCCGCAGGTGAAATAGGCATAACGGAAGGTCAGCCAGTAGTCGATGGCAAAAAACTCCACTGGCATAGCACCAAAGTGTTGGCACATACGCTCACAGTACAGTTGCAACTGGACCGGGTCTTGCAGCTCCACAGATCGAGCATCCATTGCGAAGCAATAGTAGGAGAACCAGCATGCTGCAAACCAACAGGAGCACCAGGGGAAATCCTCCGAAAGCGCTGGAAAAATAGAATGAATAAAGGCCTGAATTACTCCAAAAATAGTCTGACAGGAAGAAACAAGGCCGGATCCACAAGTTTAAAAAAGTGAGCAAGGCCCTCCGTATGAGACGCTTTAAATATTTGGTGTATTAATTCTCCAAAATGGAGTGGGAGATTTGTGTTTAGCAGCGAGTGTATCTCGCTTGCGGTTCTTTCCACCTGCAGTTTGAAGGTCTCTCGAGCCGATGTGAGAGCCACTTATTGTGGAAACAATAGCGCTTTGAGTCTGCTTAGTTTATTGAAATCTGTTTTCAAAGTTGGGATGCAAGGCCAAAGCCAATTCCATGCAGGAGTGGAAATAGCACATTGCTGCAACATGTAACTCTTTGAGAAACTGTTACTATATACAGGATGCCAGCTCTTAAGCCGCAGCAATCGTTTTTATTCAAAATAAGATAACTACCGTTAGAAAGCAAAGTTAATACGGGAATAATAGCCGGGACAGGAGTACCTTTCAAAAAACAAGCTAGATTAGGGGCCGAAACGTTACAGGCTCCGTGTAGCTTAACTTGTTTACAGACTAGGGAATGTCCTACCGTGTTGTTGTATGTTGTTGTATCAGGGTATTTGTAGAGCACACAGCTACTCGACAGAGTGTCCCGGCGCTAGTTTAGTGTGTCAGCTGAACTGAAAGCGGTGGTGCAAAGGCTACTGCTGGAAAAGCCAAGTTTTCAGAGACTTCCTAAAAGGGAGGAGATCTTGCAACTGTTTTAGATTAGGCGGCAAACAGTTCCACAGTTTGGCGTCTTGAACCTGGTAGAATCGACCTCCTATTCGAGATCGGCGGAACACAGGGGTCCGTGCCAGCGACTGGGATGCGGATCTTAAGGAGCGCCGAGGAAGATAGAATTGAACTCTCTTCCTTAAATAAGGCGCTCCAGAATCGTGAAGTGCCTTGAAGGCCAGAACAAGGACTTTGAAAAGATCCTCTTGCGGATCGGGAGCCAGTGGAGAGATTTAAGGTGTAAAGACATCCGCGTTCTCGGGCCAAGTAGAAGTATCGCCCTGGCTGCGGCGTTTTGGACTACCTGAAGACGAGTAAGTAAATACTCTGGCAGTCCTAAATAAAGAATGTTAACATAGTCCAGTCTGGATCCGATCAGGGCCTGGACCACTGTTTTCCTGTGGGGGACCTAAAGAAGAGGTAGAAACTGCTTCAGCATTCTTAGGAGGCCGAAACATTGTCCAGTTACCGCTTGGATTTGAGATTTCATGTTGAGGGTGTCATCCATTTTCACCCCCAAGTTTTTAACTGCTCTGACCGAGTTTAGCGGGGGATGCATATCCTGTGGCCACCAGCTGCGCCACATATTGTTAGGGGGCAGACCAAAGAAAATGATTTCCGATTTTTCGGAATTACATTTCAATTGGTTCCCCAGGAGCCAAGCAAATACCTCCGATAAACATGAATTGATCATTTCACCATTGAAATCCTTGTCCCTGTCGCAGGTAAAGAGCAACTGCGTGCCATCCGCATATGACACTATTTTTGCTCCATGAGTCTCGGCCAGGTGTGCTAAGGGGGACAAGTAAATATTAAACAGAGTGGGGCTGAGAATGGAGCCCTGTGGGACTCCCTCCTTTAAGGGGAAAATGGGGGCCGAAAAAGGCGGAGCCCAAACTGTTTGTCGGCGATCTGACAGAAAGGAGGTGAACCACTTTAGTACCGTCCCACCGAAGCCAGACTCCTGTGGAATCACAGTCCGCCCCTGTAAGAAAAACTTCCTTTTCTACACATTGACATCTGTAAGCGAAAGGTAAAGACCACAATTTGTGAATAAAATTATTGCAGAGGGGCTCATATCTCCCAACGGGATGATGTTTCATACATGCTGTGAGCTGAAAAAGTGAGATAGGCAGTGAAATAACCCCATGTATTAACCACACAAGTGAATCAGTCTCTGCTACCAAAAGCGGTAACTCTTCTAATTGTTCAACGTGTAACAATGTGTATGTGGCATCTTTCATGATCACTAATTTTTTGTTTATTAGTCGAATTAAAAGGTAAAAACAGTTCAGAAGCATTCAAATAATCCCTTGGTACTTTTCCATTTTTGAGTGTTTGCACCGTCCAAGCAAACTGCATTATGGAATGCAACTGATTTTGACCATGATACAAAACAGACACTTCATGTAGAACAATGTCAATGATGGAAGATACAACATTATCTAAAGTATATATACACGGGAAGACAGTTTATTAATGCTATTATCTACTACTGCAAGGACTTTTTCTAAATTAGCCTGGTCAATTTGGCGGAGACGCACCGCAGCTTCCATCTGCAACAGTTTCCAAAATTCAGTATATGTGGAATAAATAAAACGTTTTGTTTGAGGGGACTTCGGACCTAAAAGAAAATCAGCCAAATCGATGTCACCTGCCAAATGAGAGAGGTGTTGTTTCACAGATGACAGTGTGGAATGTTCCAACCATTGCTGACATAATTTACCCACGGAATATGTGTTAACTGTATGCAAAAGTGGGAAACGTGGATCAGGTCTATTTTGTGTAAAACCTTTTGAAGCCTTAAGAAAACGTAATTGACATGCATTTGAAGTTGTTGGCCACACCAACCATCCTAAGGGGTCAATATTGGATGAGGTGAGTGTGCCATTTTGAAATAAGACAGCTAAGTCTTCAATTGTGAGGTTAGTGTGCGTTTGCCATGTATCATATGAAATCAATAATGGAATGGAGGGTATATTTAGGTTTTTGGCTGTGGCTAAACCAAAACAAGTAGTCTGTTGCATCGTGTCATTTAAAAATAAGATCTGAAATGATATCAGACAAGCATGATGCAAAGCTTCTGTGCCCTGCACTTGCCAATCTCTAGCACCCCAAATGGATTTTAAATCAATTGTGTCCTTCCAATGCTCATAACCCTGAACGGACAAATCGTTCCTGAAGGACAAAGAGTAAACCAGTTTAGTTTGTGTTAACATAAATTTAGTTTGGGGCATAATCTTCAATTTATAAAAATAGGGCTGTGGGTCAGATAGATTGTAACCAGAAAAATATACAAATTTACTTTGTTGGGTCTTTGAACTTCCCAGTAATGGTGTTGGGCAATGCTCCTATTGGGTATAATTAAAAAAGGGTCTCTGCGTTTTTGTCTTGTGTAAGAAATGATGGCCTTAATGTTGATAACAAAATAAATCTGCATAATTAACCAGATTTTATATACAAATCTTCAGTGTCAAGTACAGCATAATATTTAAATCAGAGAATAACGAATGAACGGCATGAACATCCCAGTCATCAGAATGGATGTCATGCAAGACCACATCTCATAAGGAAATGCGGAAGACGTATGGAATGTTAAAAATTTCCGTAGGGCCATGGATATTGAATGCAACTTTATCCAGACAATGCCATCAACAACAGGGAACACTGATATATTGACAATGGGTTGGTCTCTTTTCATTATGTGGGACGATATGTGAGGGGCTAGAACTCCATCAATAAAGTTCACAGCAGAGCGTCCGGGTAAATAATTGGCATTAATAAGCAGGAAAAATACAGTCACAAATCCGATCCACATGAAGAGGGATATCATCGTAAGCACCATCCAAATATATGTCCAGGGCGAGACCAAGTAAGCCATTTTGAACCAGGAGATAAAGACACTGGTACGAGTAGGCATCTCCTGCACAGAAGATGATGAGGAAGATGTGCCAGAGGAGAAGCTATTACGATGCATATAATAACCACTGGACCCCAGCTGAAACAACGGTTGATGTGCTGCTTCAGATGTTTCAGGTATGGTACTCTCAGGAATGTCAATTATGAATTCAACTGGAGGATAATCATACTCAATACCCACAGATGTGGATGTAGAAGGAAAAACTTGTAATAAATCAATTGAAGTTTCCATCTCCCATTGTAATTGCTGGGATGTAGCTGAAGAAATAGAAACCATCGGGTTCAGTGAAAGTTCCCGACGTGGAATGCTTTGAGGCACACTATTCAGTATCAGCCATTTGGTGTAACTTGACATGTTTGATTGAAATGTAATGATTCTCCATATGACCAGGTAAAGGAGGTAGGATCACAGTGCGGGTGCCTTTCAAACCAAGGACTCTGACCGGTGCACAGTAGGAAGGACCAAATTCTCTTTTTTGTTCCCCACCTTTTCACGGACCAGATCTCCAACTTTAGGAAGCCAGCTAGAAACAGGAATCAGCAACGCTGGATCTGCAGAAGAGGGCAACAGGGCTCTTGCTTGTGAGTCACGAGCTTTTTGTAGATCCTGTAACATAGCACAATGGTTATCTACGTCAAAGGTTGCGGCAGCCGCCACAACGTCTAAACCATCAAGGTCTGGCACAAACATTTTAATGCCAAAGAGCATTTTGCATGGGGTCTGCCAACCCAGAGATCTTCTAGGGAGATTATTTAGTGCACGTTGGACTCCTTACAAATGAGTCAGCCAACCCCTGCCAGTACCTAAGACTCTAGCTGTCAAAGATTGCTTTAAGTCATGCCTCCTCCACTCCACAACTGAACTGCCCTCGGGCCGGTATGGAGAGGAATATTACACCAGCACCCCCAGAGACTTCATCACACTCCAGTAAGCCTTAGAGGACCTTGGTCAGAATGGTAGGTGCCACAAGCAAACGTCCCGACAAAGACACGCAAATCTTTAATGACAGTTTGAGCGACAGCACTATGTTGAGGCCAAACCCAGAGGAATCTAGTGCACGAATCCACTGCAACTAAGATGTGTTTAAATGCAGTGTCAGAAGTCAAAGGACTGCAATGAAAAAGATAAATACAGCCAAACGGCTGATTAGAGATGTAAAGCTGAGTATGTGGTGGTCGTGCAACAGTAGAATGCTTAATTTGTTGACAAATGTCACAAGGAAGAACATATTTACGCACCTGATGGTATAAACCACACCACCAAAAATGCTGCTGCAAAAGGGAAACAGCCGCATTCACACCAGCATGTGCTGAAGCAACTCCTTCATGTGCGGCTATGATCAAAGAAAGTCTGCGGTCCTCATTGGGAATCAACGAACGGAATAGTAGCAAATGGAATCTGATCAGATGACAAGTGGTATGTATAACATGAAGGAAAACCTTGGGGAAACTCTGTTCCCTCCTTCATAGCAGCAATAGCTGCTAAGATATCATCATCAATTTTAGTCATGGACCTTGTGACTGCTGCTACAGAACAAGTGGCAACAGCAGATTTGGCTGCCTCATCAGCCAGGGAATTACCAACAGAGTGTGCTCCCACACGTTGATGGCCCAAAGTATGGATAACATGTGTGAGCGGCAAGTGCTCCTTAAGAGCGGCCACCCGGACCCAAAGCGTTTTATGCTTAATTGTGCTACCTTCAGAGTCACGGAAATCATTTTTTTTCCAAAAGAATAAGTTGTCATTGAAGGATTGTACACAGTAAAATGAATCGCACACTATAAGTGTAGGAACCTCTGGATCTGCAAATTCAAGAGCCAAAACCAAAGCACGTAGCTCTGCCAATTGAGCCGTGCAGTCACCAAGAGACTGTGTGTGCACCAAGGAGGATTTATAATCCCCATCTACAATTTTTCCCACCACTCTCGCGCATGCCGCTGAATAAGCATATTTAGAACCAACGGCTGGCTGCGCAGATCCATGAGTGGAAACAATACATTCATACTGATCAAGAGGAAGCAATGACAGAGGAGGTGGGTGAACATGTTCATATTGTAAAAACTCCTGTGTCTGCAAAGACGGGTCAAATATAAAGTTGACATCAGCCGATGTCAAAGAACTAGCCCATTGTATCCAACATGGATGCAAGGCTTTAGAGTTCGAGACACTAGCCTTCATAACTGCCTCTAAAGCAGGTACTGGACTGGAGAGACCATGAAAATTAGTTTACCTTGAGCCACAGAGCTTCTTTCAGAATTGCCATCTGGACAGCCGTCAACATTTTTTCTGTAGGAGAGAAACGCATCTCAGCCGCAGTGTACAAATGTGATTTATATGCAATGGGGACCGTGTCCCCCTCATTGAACATCAAGTAAGTGAAACCTAACGCACCTGGTACAATCCTTATGACCAAATTCGTAGAATTGTCACATGTTAACAAGAAGTTGGTCGCAAGCAGATCAGACTGCAAAGACCGAAGAAGCGTGGTATGTTCCGGAAGCCAACAGGAAGTAGAGAAAGAAGGTTGTATCAAAGAGTAAAGTGGTTTGATAAGCTGGGCAGAAGGAGGTTGTAATTGAGCACATTTCTCCAGAAAGTGGGGGGCCAACCCCCTACCTTCATAGGTGAGTTTGTAACCCAGAAAAAGAACTGCCAAACAGGGAATATGCGACTTGGCAAAATTGAATTTCTATTCCAAGTCTGCAAAAGACATTATGATGGGGCCCACACGCACAAGATGTGGTATCAATTCATCATCCATCAAGTAGACGTCATCGACGTGCGAGAACGCATTAGGGTCAATTTCATGCAAAACTGACACTATGCGTACCGCAAAAGCACTGGGACTATTCTTATACCCCATAGGCAAAAGAGTATATCTTTTGTGATTGCCAAGAGCGCTAAATGGGGTTAGGTCACGGCTCCGAGGAGCCAAACTGTAAAATCCAGATATCAAGAGTCGTTTTATGTTTCTTACGAACAATGGTATCGACTAACGCAGAGCTGTGGGTGTTCTTTACCGTGAAGGTACGAACATGACTGTTCAAATAACGTTAATCCAAAACTATGCGATATGAACCGTCCGGTTTCAATATCGGAAAAAGAGGATTATTTATTGACGAAACACAGGGTTCAATTACACCCTGATATTCCAATTGGGTCAAGATTTCACTGACAGAAGCTCTTGCTTCATGTTTAATTGGATATTGTGGTTGGGGTTGTGGCATTGATTGCAAAGGAATTTCATGTGCTGGGGACTCCATATCCCACCCCACCCGATTACGATACACAGCCGGCAATGCTAGCGCCCACTCTGACGCGTACGTGTGTTTAGCCTCCTCCGAGACATAATGAGAAAAACTCGGGAGAATAACATCTTCCCCTTTAGAAGAAGCTAGAACAAATGGGGGAGGCCAATCAACCTCTGCCAACAAAATATCATAAGAAGAGGTAAGTTTTCCCAAAAGACCGCCTTAATTATGCGTTTATTATCACCTTCAATTTTGGAGGCCTATCTCATAAAGCCTATCAGGGGGTGCAACTTGTGTGTCAACTGTTTCCACTGTAATGAACGTGTCAGTTGCTTTCGCCTCCAGACATTGGTGGAGTGCCTCCTGGACTATGGTAACTTCCGCCGCGCTGTCGAGGAGTGTTACCGCCCATCTCCAATCAAGGAGCAGGGTTCTCACCGCCTGAGGCATACTTTGAAGTCAAAGCAGCAACTTTTTTCTTCTGAAATGGGGCACGATACTGAGGTTAAACTGGTTCTGCGGGTCACGTCTTGGTTGTGCAGACTCGCCTTCTCTGCGATCCTGACATCCTCCCCCGCTGAACTGTTGATCCGACGATTCCTGAAAGGAACGAGGAGAATGAGGATCAGGAACCTGAAACCTCTTGGGTGTTTTAATTTTAGAGCGGTCACGCAAATCATATCTACGTTCAGAAGCGTCCGGTGTTGGTAAACCAGCACGAGAACTAGGCTTCTGCTGTTGCTGCCGCTGATTTTTATTCCATGTCTTTTTAGGAAAGACTGGACGACCCTCCTTGACCTGAGGGGATTTATTTTGTACCTGAGTATAAGGTCTTACTCCCAAACTATTGCAACCCAATAATGTATAGACATCTGCAATAATGACCGGTAATTGCCATTGCCGATCAACGTCTGCCACCACCGAAACGCATTGATGTACTTGCAAGCTAACTGCTTCACCTTTGACATTGGCCAGAATCATATCAGAGACAATAGGGAACATGCCCACTAATCTCATCCCCAATTCCAGGGCTGGACAGCCCCGTGAACATCTTGAACCTTCTTTAGAACGCTCGGTATAAGGCTCATGGAGGGGGTGCCAAAGCACAATGTACTAACCGCAGCAAACACCGTCCCTCATGTGGTGCAATCATCTAAAGTGGGAACGATACCACTTGGTAAACTCAATCAATCAATCAGGGATTTGTAATAAGCGCGCTACTCACCCGTGAGGGTCTCAAGGTGCTGGGGTGGGGTCAGCAGTTCCGTTCAGCCAAAGAGCCAGGTCTTGAAAACCTTCCTGAAGGTGTCCAGGGAGGGGGCGCATCTGATGCCGATCGGGAGCTCGTTCCAGGATTTGGCCACTATGAAGGAGAGGCTCTTCCCCCTGTTTTGGCTCTGCGGATGTGTGGGGTTTTGGCGAGGACGAGGTTGGCAGATCGGAGGTTTTTTTTTGGTACGTGGAGGGTGATTCTATCGTTGAGGTATTGGGGTCCGGTGTTGTGTAGGCATTTGTAGGCGTGGGTGAGTATCTTGAAAGTAACTCTCTTCTCGACGGGGAGCCAGTGGAGGTTCCGTAGGTGTTGGCTGATGTGCTCGTGTCGAGGGATTCCGAGGATGAGTCTGGCGGCGGTGTTCTGTATCATCTGGAGCTTGCGGAGCAGGGACTTGTTTATGCCGGTGTAGAGGACGTTTCCGTAGTCCAGTCTGCTGGTGATGAGTGCATGGGTGACTGTCTTCCTTGACTCTGGGGGATCCATTTGAAGGTCTTACGGAGGATGCGGAGGGTGTTGAAGCAGCTGGAGGCAACGGCGTTGACCTGTCGGTTCATGGCGAGGGAGGAGTCGAATACGATGCCTAGGTTTCTGGCGTAGTACAACTCATTGTAAGGATCCTGTGTTCCTCAACAGGTGTAGTATGGGGAAAACAGCCTTGAGTTGCTTAAATTTTTCTGCAAACCAGTAAGGGAAATCATCCCTATTCTGAGGACGCTTGCCCATCACTGAAATAATCATGATGGGACTAATGACAAGACCACCACCATGTCCAGGTGGTTGAGGAGTGGCTCCAGCCAGAGCCACTTGAATTTTACATGACATAAACTGTATGACAGCTCTATGTATATGAATAAACGATGTGTGTAATTGATGCAGCTCTACATGTGTAACATTAAGATAATTGGGATGTGGTGTAGAATCAGCCAATATGGGCCATGTGGCCCCATCGACTGATAGCGGTCCTAAACGGACCACAGAAACAGGGTGAGGAAGGGTGCCATTAAACCATATGGTATGCTCCCAGGCTGTCAACAGAACTTCAAGTAACCGATAAGGATGATAATTCTGTGGAACCGCGGCCACAGTATATTCATGAAACAAGTTATCAATCCTATCCACAGCTGGAAATGTAACCCAAGAATAGAAAACCTCGAAGCGGTAAGCTGCATCTGCCTCAACTACAAAGATAATAGGAGCACCCGCATTAGATACTCCATGTTGAGTCAAATGGGCTGTGACCGCAGCGTGGTCAGGAGCCGCAATAGCGACCGCCATACTAAATGCAGATTAACAAATCAGAAGAATGGTAGCGCAAAAGCGGGTTGGACAGAGAAACTAAACCTTTTAAATTTCAAGCTTGAAAAACCTATAAAACTTAAATATAGGAGGTTAAGCCCTCACACCACAGATGTCTCCAGAAACCGGTGTGAGGGGATTGTGGACAAGCACAAGCGCTATTCAGGGGTCTCAGGAATAAGTACTAGATCAATCGTTGGTGGCACCATGTTGCAGGGATTCTGCACAAATACAGAAGTATGTGCAGGAAATGGGACCTTGGTGTAAAGGGACTGAGTCTTCCCACCACCTTAGTACCCACGAACCCAGGACCGACTAGCTATAATGTCACACATGCTCTCCTACTCACTCACAGAGAAACAAATAATTAGACACACCAGAACACAACACTCCCGATCTCTCAGGAATCGCGGTAACAAGACACACCTTTTCGCTCACTCTCTTGTACTCATCCACAATAAGATCTGATGGAGACACGAAACAGTTTAAAATATTCATTTTAACTAACGTGCCCTAACATGCAGTATACGTGCCACAACAAGCAGGAAAATGCATAATACAAATATAGTCAGCATAGCAGTCAGTCCATAAATCATGAAGGGAGATGTCATCATAAAAAGACAATGGAGAAAGGACTATAGTTTCTAACCTCCCTCCCCTTGCTAAGAAGAAGTATTATTATATAATAGAAGATCTCTGGGCTTTGTCAGCAGACCCCATACCTTAGCCTATAGATGGGAGATCTACATCATGGGTGCTCTTCTCCCTGGAAAGGTCCCTCTCCAAGTGTGAGTTACCTATTTGTGCACCCCACTAAAAACCCAAGTACACTTTCAGCATTCCTGTCTGCAAGCGCCTCTGGAGACAGGTTTTGGAAGGAGGCACTGCTCCAGGGGTGGGCGAAGAATTCTGCTCCACCGAGGGAGGTTTTCCCAGTTCTGCGAAACTCTGCGAAGCATCGCAAAGTGGAGTTTTTTCTCTTGTGAGAGAAAAACTGTGCGCTAGACATCCTCCCGTTAAAATTTCTCAATGTGGGTGGTCATGGCAGGTCGCCACCGCTCATGTTGAGAAATCTGCCGCTTACATTGAAGAAGTTGCCTCTCAAGTAGAATGTCTATTTGAGTGGCAGAAAGCATCAGCGCCCTCCACCACGGCACGAAGTGCCATTCACATTGATTTTACAGTGTGGGACAAACTCCCTGCGCTTAAAATCAGTGCGAGCAGGGTGACTTAACAAACTCCGCCGCTGGCGGAACTTCGTGGAATACGGCAGAGTTTTTCCAGCACTTCACAGATTGCCGCGGAGTAGAACTCTGCGAACTTGTCCAAACCTACATTGCTCCTTGCCCTGGCAAGGGGCAACATTCCAGCAAACCACTTGCTGCCTCCTTCTCAGGGTTCTACAGCTCAGCACCTATCAAAAGGTCCTCCTCCTCAAAGTCCACCTCCTCCTCAGGGCCATCCTCATTTCGCTACTCTTGGGTGGTCTGTATCTTCTTGACTTCCTTAAAGGCTCATGGGGGTACCTGGAGGCCCACCTCTGGGGCCTTCTTTTCCACATTTAGCCCCCTTTCCTTGCAACTGAGTAACTAAGTTCAGTCCCCTATGGTCTACACAGAGCCTGAGTTCTGTGGTGGCACCCGGAGCTGCGGCTTTGAGTACCAGCACCACTTGTCTGGACAAAGGGCTATTGTGAGTGCTTGCTGAGGTCATACGCATTGATCAGCTCCATTGCCATTGTAAGCAAAGAGGAGGTGAGGTAACTTAAATTTGGAAAAAGGAAAGAAATAGCCAATTGATGTCAGACTATTTTTAGGGGTTTTAGTGTTACACAAATCACTGGGAAGTATGAGATCCCATCAGTGAGCAGCAATGTAAGAAATTGGGTTTTTGATTGAGTGGGGTGCAAAACCTACTCAGGCAACAACCACAATCCTTGTCAGGGTGAACCACAAATGTCACTAAATTAACCTGAGCTTACACTCTGGTAGCTTGGCACCAAAGCAGTCAGGATTAAATTAGAGGCACTATGTTAAGTATTTATGCAGCACACACAGTAATAAAGTGAAATCCCTACTCAACAAAACTCACACAAATAAGTTACGTATAATAAATAAAATGGCACCAAAATGAATTAAATCCAATCATTAGAGCTGGAGTAATACATTTTTAAAGTTTTAAGTGAAAAACTGCTCCAAAAAGATCAAAGCGCCAACCGCAGGTATCTGGTCACGACCGGGGTAAAATCAAAAGTTAAGGAGGTCCCTGATGAAGCACGGTTCGGCTACATGAGGTGGATTTGGCCCTGTCTTGGCTTACCTTGGGACTTTAAAAAAGTTTTAAAGAAAAGTTCTTGAGAAGATCAGCGGGGCAAAGCAGCTGGTGGTGTCTAAGGAGAAAGCGTTATTGTCAGAGAGCCACTGGACAATGTCACAGTGAAGATTTCTATGTTTGGACTTTGTCACTTTTTTGTATGTCGATAATCTCCAGTGGGATGAGACTGTAGGCTGTAGCCAATGAGGGCTCTACAGGGCCAGATCCCATTGCTCTGAGCTGAATAGGATTTACTGCTGTAGCGAAGAATGTAGGAGGAACTACCACCAAGTCAGGCCGACCAGCGATGCACCATGGGTGGATTGGTAAGCATGTAGATTCTGGTCACCTGTTGGTTCCCAGGCCACATTTTGGTGGTCATTTTTCTTAAGGTCCAGGTGTCTGGTTTTGGCTAGAGGAGCACCTTTAGCACCACTTGCAAGAGTCCAGGACTGGTTGGGCACCACTTGGGAGGTCACAAATCACTCCAGGCAGGGGTAAAGTGCAGGGTTCACGATCTCTAGAGCTTGTTAGGCCCCTGTAGCTCACACAGTTAACTAGCTCTTGGAGTCACTCTGGTAGTCCTGGATCAGCAGGGCAGTCCTCTGAAGGTACAAGGCCGGCTTCAAGCAACAGGGAAGTCCTTTGAGGTACAAAGCAGGCCTCAAGCAGCAGGGCAGTCATCTTAAGTACAAAGCAGTCATTCTGGGGGTCCTCCACAGGTTCAGGAGTGTACTTAAGAGTTGGTCTGAAGGTCCAAAATGTATACCTCATGATATCCTTTTAAGTGGGTGAAATATCTAGCCTATCCTCATCTGGTTCTGGAAATTTTCTTCCTTCCACTAACCAAGGTTCATAGTGGTCTAGGGTGACAAAAGGCTGGTTCCTTTGTGAGTGTGCTGGAGGCAGCAGGGAACAGCTTCCCTCCCCACCCATCCTGGCAGGATGGCCCATCCTGCCAACATAGGTCCCCCTTTCTCTCTGTGAGGAGTACACAAAAGCCCACTGCCAACTATTCACAGTTATTTGGCCCAGGACACAGGCTGCAGGCACCTAATGGTTAAAACAACAAAGTGGCAACTTTCCAAAAATTGCATTTTCAGAAGAGTGACTTCAAATCTGAATTTACCATCAAAAGAGGATTTGAAATTACGATTCTTTTGAGACTAAACATGTCATTTCAACCTATCCACAATCAAATGTTAGCACTACGTAAATGTTACAAGATAACCCAAAGTTATCCTATGGAGGAGATAGGCCTCATAGTAGTGAAACACACATTTGGAGAGGTTTTTTACTACCAGGCCATATAAAACGTAAGAACACCTGTTCTTCCTTCAATATATATTGAACCATGCCCTATGGGATGTTTAGGGCCAACCTTGGAGGTGACTTATATGCATTAAGAAGGAAGGCTTAGGCCTGACAGAAAGGTTTATTTTGCCAAGTCGAATTGACAGTTTAAATCTGCACACAGGCTGCAGTGGTAGACATGAGACATGTTTTTAAGGGCTACTTAAGTGGGTGGCACAATATGTGCTGCAGGCCCACTAGTGGCATTCAATTTACAGACATGGTTACATGTAGTATCACTTTACTAGGGACTTAAAATCAAGTTAAATGTGCCAATTGGGTCGAAGCCAATTTTACCATGTTGAATGGAGAGCACTTTAGCACTGGCTAGAAGTTGCAAAGTGCACACAGTACTAAAGGCAACAAGAAACGAAATTCAGAAAACAGAAGGGGAGAGGACAAAATGTTTTGGGAAAGACCACAGCAAAGACTATCAGGTTCAACACTTATTAACATTGGATATTTGGATGTTTAGCTATGTCTCATTAGAATGTATGAGGTAGCACAGCATCACAAACGTTTGCATGGGGTACCAGGCAATGATTGAAGGGGTTAGTGAAAGCACTAATCCTTGGACTCCTCAGGAGAATGTGATAGAGAGGAGGGAATTAAGAAGCTTAATGAGGCCAGCATTCGACTTAAAAAAGTTGACCCTAGCAACTCTGTACCAAAAAATCACACATGTACCCAAACTTTGTTGTCTAGTACTTGACCGTTAATATTTTTATACTTTCATACTTTCCTCAACTCTTGTAAATCTGGTTCTCATTCTGATCCTATTCTGGTTAGGGTTTTACATTCCTTCAAATACATTTCATCACCAGCCCTTCTGAAAATTTTGAAGTTGTTTCTCCTCTCTGGAAATGCATAAGCTCCTTTTTTAAGTTGCAATGGTTCTCCCTCTCTTGAAGAAGCTCTCTTTGGGTCTCCCTTCTACTCATAACTTTTGACAAATCTGTCTTCTACCGACAACCATGAAGATCCTCAAACACTTTGTAGTTAGTAATTTCTACACATTTTTGCAATTATAAAATTTACTGTGTGATGTGTAAGCTAGCTTCCATCCCAACAGAGAAACTGAATCTATAATTAAAGCACTATTAGACAACCATTGTCTTCCTGACAGCATTGACTTTGTCAATTCCCTATTGTTTTCAAACCGTCAGCAGATTTTTACTCTGTTGACCATGCTCTTATTTTAAATGAATTAAGCACAGTGTGGATTTGAGGGACTGTCTCACAGTTATTTGGCTCTTTTCTTTCTAAAACACACCTAACACATAGTTCTTGGTCCCTTTCCCTCTTCTACCTATAAGGTCTGTTGTGGCATTCCGTAAGGGTTCGCTCCTTCTCCATATATTTTGCAATTATTTATCAGGCCTTTTGCCTCTGTTTTTTGTTCATACAACTTTAAGTTCTATTGGAATGTTAATGGCACTCAAATATTTATCACACTGAGCGATCAGTCCTCTAACAAGCCTGTCACTTTAGCAGTACTTTTCTGAGGTTGGACTGTGGATGCACCACCACTGCTTGATAAGAGAAAGTCAGCAATTTTGATCACTGTTGGTAGGCCCAATCTCTTGAACCCATCACTCTGGCCCTTGAACTTTGGACCCTGCACTAATCTTTCTCAATCCTCAATCAAGAGTTGTGATGACCCTTTTGATTTCTCTCTTGAAATGCACTGCCATGTTTCCTAGATGATCTCCTCTATATACATTTGTTTTGAAGAATATGTGCCCACTTCTTCCATATCCCAGAAAAGATGCTGTAAGTTCTGATATCCTGCATCTTAATGGTTCTACACTGGATTATAGTAATGGTGCCCATTTAGGTTTAAAATTCACTGTGATTCATTGCCTGTAAGTCATAAAACCTGACACAGAATGTGTGGTTGCTTTGGTATCTTGGTTAAGCTGATCATCTGTCTTTTTAAGATCATTGCATTTGTTACCCTTGGAAGCTCCTATTTCCAGTCTTTTACATTATGCATTGTGTTTAATTGCTTTTCATCTTGATTGTTAGTCTTCCACATGGTCAGCTACACACTCATTCGACCTCTCTGTTATGCTCAACAAATGTAGCTTTAAACTCCTATATTACTCACATCACACAGAGGTCGACATTCCATGGACGCTATTTAGGAGTCACCAGGGGTTGCAACTGTGACCCCTGTCTTTCTCTTTGGTACTCCTGGCTCTGCCCTTGCGACCCCCATGTTAGAGATCAGCCGGGAAACATCAGGGAGAGAGAACAAACACAGAACTGTAAGAGTCTTGCTTTTTCCACATTCATGCTCCTCTCAAAAGGCAGCTCCCTCAACACGTGTCCTTTGCAGGCAGAGGGGTCCGCCTAAGATGGGGAAGCATCATTGTATCAATTCCAGGCCAGAATGGGAGCGATAGGCGGAGGCATTATAACACCCCTTCAGGCTCCAGGATTCATGGCAGTGTTAGAAAACAAGAACAAGAGCAGCAGTCATGCAGATGATTCTGCTGTGAGGAAAAGGAGGTCCGAATAGGTCCTGCAAAATTGGATCAGAACTTCTAGGGGTAGGTGTTGGGTCTATTGGATAGCAGGTAGAGTGTGACCTAGTAATCCAACTGCAGCGTACAGTTCAAGCCAGCACAGAAGGTATGTGACAGTGCGATCCACACAAGGAGAGCTAGTGTCACTTTCTCTGCTGATGGGAAACACATGTATTTCCTTTGTTCTTAGGAGGAGGAACACCTGCTTTTCAGATTCTATGAGTTTGGCTTTGTGAGCGTGCCAGTCCTGGCAGTCCAGCAGCATAGTGTTTTATGTGTAAGTGTAATGCAAGTAAATGATGTTCCTAATATTAAGGACATACATGGAAGGTCAGCTTCCCCTGTGACTCTTGTCATGGTGACATGCACTGCAAAGCATCACTATATTTAAAATGCATGTTTAATTTGGCAGCAGAGCACTGTGCATTTACGTTGCAGTTCTCTGAGCTCTGTTGCTCCAACCAAAGCATACATTTGAATGAGAAGTGCACAGGTATGGTTCATGGAACATTACCTGATTTTTTTCACCAACACTCTGCTCCCACTGACACCTCTTCTGCTTCTCCTTTTGGTTTCCGTAGGTAAGCCTGCTCTCTAAAACAGCTGTTATCCTCCTCTTCATCTCCTCACTCCTCTTGCAAGTCACGCTGTGGCATTGCGAGTGTTTCGGGCAAAGGACTAACAAAAGGAAAAAAGAAATGGGCCGCACTGTCCCATGTCTTCATTTTTTAAAACAACCATAATAGGAAGTAATTTCAATAGGAACCTCATCCCCCTGGTTCCTGGTGCTACTGCAACTGCTGCACTAATCATAGCCATCCTTCTTCAGTCATTTGAATGCCTCCTTTTGTAGCTTAACATGGATTTAGGAAATTTGGGTTATCAGGAACTATTTTTAAAATGATGAAAATAACCTGGAAATGTATAATGTTGTTGAGGTAAGGAATACAGGGACAATATTTATAACACTACACCAAGCTCTTCTGCAAGGTTTGACAATTTTTAACGTGAATAGTTCATCCAGTCCATATGTTTTTATTTGCAATATATTACTTGTAGATGCCTGCTTAATGGTACAAGCAGGACTGCAAATACCAGAATGTAAACAAAAAATATTTACTTCATGAGAAAATATGGCATGATTTCAGGAAAATGGAGAATTCTGAGTGGGTTGTAATAAGCCTGAAAGCTGGACATCTCATAGTGCATTTTTTATCTGCTCAATACTGAATGTCAAAGAACAGTGCTACATTCGTTTTTATTTTGTACTGTGAAATATGTGTTTAGGGCATGCAACATGGTCCCCATGAGAAAAATGAGCAGTGTGTATCCCAAGCACATGGTGTGCTAGCGAGACTGTTGTGCAAATATTAAAACTGGAGAATATTCATGACTTTCACACTATGGTGGACCTAATGAGAGTTTTATGCTTACATCTTGAACTCCTTCAAATTAATGTTTGAAACACATTGAATTGGATGCCAACAGTAAAAATGTGTTCTTTCAAAAAGAGTTGAAATGATAGCATGATGAGTAAATGATAGCATTATGAGTGTCTGACACGCACAAAGAGGGTCACTTGATCATTGATTTGTTATGTGTTGAATTTTGAATTTATATTAAATGGGCAGCATGTAACGTGTGCTTAGACTAGTAAACTGTAGTTGCTTTCAAACTGGGTTTTATATGCCACACCGCATCGCTCAGTATATATTCTGAGCACACAATATCGTACATCATTTTGTATGTTAAGCACCTCCATATATTTAGAGCTTTGTAATTTTAATGCTTTTCAAATGAGCATTGTGTTTTTTGTTTTGAGTTTTGCATTAATCCTTTTCAAATGGACAGAATGTCAGGTGGTTCATAATTAAAATGGGTGCCGGGTGGCATGCTGTCTTGTTTAGAACTGGACCAGCATTAGGGTTCCCTTATTTCTTCAAGGGACTGAACACTGGCTTGCACATTTCTTCTAAATTGACTCTTTGCATAGCTCTCTACCAGTCTGCTTTAATTATGATTCCTATTAAAATGTAGGTGAATCTATAAATTATTTCAGAACTGCAGTAGATCAATATTATTTTTTGGCTGATCAAAATAACAAAATTAATGAGGCTAACTTGATAGTTGGTATGTCATGCGTAGGGAGCTGCATCGTACACTTTTTTTGAATTAGACAACATATCGTGAAGAGGAATTTCACTGCAACATTTCAGACTGTTATGAATCTAACTAGGCTGCCCAGTTTAAAAATAATTGCTCAATGAAACGTGTCAAGCATACCAAATATTTATTGTCATTTGCATAGTGCATTGTATTTTGTAGGTTTTTGTAATCTGATTCTGAGCAAATGCCAAGATAGTATTGAGTGCACTCCACATGTCCATTAGTGGCCACAGCATGCTTCTAAATCTGTAAAGAGTGTTCTTTTGATACTAAAGTGTTGGTGTAATTCAAATTAAATATTGAAAATTATTGGAATAACTCAGCATGAAACAATTTTTTTCGACTAAAATGTGTGCTAAAGTTTTAGTAAAATGAGGGTTGTCATACCTTTCAAATAAGGGTAACTTAGAGTATGTCATCTGTAGGGCTTTACACTTTACCTCATTTAACAACTGGCCAGAATCACATTAAAATGCGCCAGCCCAGAACACAGTGTCACCACACAATATTAGTAAGTTATATTTCGTGTGATGTCACTTTTTGTAATGTCTTCAGAACAAGAATCATGTGAATTCTTTAATAAGTCAAAGGGCTAGTGATGGTACTTCTGCTACCCCTGGCATTTTTTGTGAATCGACGTTCATAGGACATTCTTTTCACCACCAACTCCTTCCCTTTGGAATTCTTTGACACTTTTTCTAAGATAAATTACTGTCCACCGTTGATTCAGGAAAGAGTTTTTATTTAATAAGGCTCATGCATAACTCACTCTTCTGCCATTTGTTGGTAGCTTACCTGGTCTGTTAGGACCAAGAGACTTGTTTGAGAGGGAGAGTGTTTTATAATCCTTTTGTGACATAACAATGAGTTACCAAGTTCACTACTGACATCTGCTCTCACCGGCAAGTGCTTCAGTCCTTTCAAGGCCAAGTTCCATACTTAGGTCAGAAAATTGAGCTCTGTTAAAAGAGAGAATAGTAGCATCTGTTGCTCATATAGGGAAAGAAATTACAATAATTGTGGTACTGAGGTGCTATGTATAACATATATTTTGAGGCTCATCCCATACTTGAGAACCTGTAAATAATTTTCAGAAACTCTAAGATACAAAAATTAAGGAGGATAGGTGACAACAAAAGCATAAGGAATATTCAGCATATCCTCTGATTTGCCAAACAATCATTGAATTACATTAGTTATAACTTTAAATAAATTGTCCGGACCGATATTGTAGGTACAATATGATATAGAGCTGTAATGTAGAGCCATTGTGTTGACACCACTACAGCAAACAGTGTTTTGAAAGATAAACTGGGTCGTTCTTTTTCAACAATAAATGGTCTGCTAGAGATTTTAAGGTGATCCTGGTAAGAGCCGCAAATAATCACCATTTTAATGCAATTATAGAGAGTTAAAAGTAAATTCAGAATGATCAAACTTGATAAACAAAGCCTCAGTGGAGTCACAAACTGTGCTCAAGGGGCAACCCAAAGGTTCATTCCTCACCTGCCTACTGCTCGACATCCATGTGTGACCCTTAGAACAACTTCTTGAACTGTATCAACTAAACTTCCAAGTGTACGAAGATGATGTCCCAAATTCATTTCCAGCTAGACAATGACCCAAGCAACCCACAAAAACATGTGTGCTTGGACTACATCCTCCAGTGGATGACAGAACTTCATTTGCGTGGAAGATGGAGATCATCATAGTGAGAGAAGTGAGCCCGCCTCTCTAATATTTGACTGGCCTCCAGGCCTCAATCCAACCCATCCGTCACTACACAAGCCAGGAATCTGGAGATATTTTTCAATGCACAAATTAATTCAGTGGCCAAACAAATTAATCTCCAACTCTTCCTGCTCAAAAAACTCCCCTTGCTGCAAACGTACCATTAGGTAGAACTGAGCTGACCAATTGTCATGTCCTGTCTTGTCTACTGTAAGAACATCTACACTTGTCTAATTAAAATTCTTATCATCATGCTGTAAATGTCACCAAATCAGATAGCCAAAATGTGCTTTAATCTACCTAAATGGGACCATACTGAAACCAACCTTTGAGGCACTCAGAATCCAATTCAAGGTTCTCTTTACAATCCACAAGGCTTAATGGAACATGATTGTTTAAGTGGATGAAGTATGGAGGCAGATAACCAGAAATGCAAGGCCTAAGATTGTAGAACACTCTTAGCCCCTCACTGAGATGCAAAGCAATCATAAGCGGATGTGGGCAGAACTCACAGAATTTCATTCTGCATTATTCCGTGGATTTGCTTAAAAACTCTGGGGCTTATTTACAAGGCCCTTGCGCCACTTTTGCGTCACTTTTAACATGGGAAAATTGACGCAAAAGTGGCGCAAGGGGCTTGTAAATCTGCCCCTCTGTGAGGTTCTGTGGAGTTCCGACAACAGATGGAAAAAATTTATGTTGAGCTGCTCGCGATGCAATTTAGCACTGGTTGTGTGTTTTGCACTGAAAATCAGTGAGAGCGGCAACACCTGGTGTGCAAGAGCACAGCGCATGGCCATTCGAGTCAATTTTGCTGCCGCTCAAGTAAAAAATCTTCTTGAGAAGGAGTCCTCTGACCGTGACCACTCCTGTGACCGCTCATGTTAGAAAACTGGGCTGGAAGGCTTGCTAGCAACCAGAAATCACACTAGGGATTTCAAATCTCGCTCACACTCGCCAGCTTGCTTGCTGGAGTCTTGCGTTGTCTTTACTCAAACAGAAAAAGAAATCCGCCACGGGGCAATTGGAGAAATTTGGCTGGAACTTGCATTAAAAGAGTAACGCAGATTCACCAAATTCCTCCATTTCTCTAAGCGGAATTAAAAATTCTGCCCATTGCTAATCATAAGTGCTTCAGGAAACTCCTGAAAATGGTTGTATGACGTTACCACGCATTCCATTGCAACGCATGCCTTTACCACGCATGCGTTACAACGCGAATGCCACTACCACTCATAACCTTTACCACGAAAATGCCTTTAACACGCATATCTTTACAACGTTTTTCGTTTTAAAATCATGCATGTTAATGGCATTTTCTTGGTAAAGGTTATCTCCGATCCCTTCCCCATTACCATAATTCCCCGTCCCTGTACCCCTGTGCGACCCCATCCCTTAAATTATTATTTACATAATCTAAAATTCCCCTTACCTCTCCACGTCATCTCCTCTCCTTTCTCTTCCGAAGTTCCGATCTACGTTGCACGTCGTTAAGAGGAAGCGGAAGTGTCTTTCCGTTTCCTCTAACGACGACGATTGCCTCCACATCTCGAGTGAAACAGGTGAGGTTTTTTTCGGGGGGGAGACCCCCCCAACCCCCCTTTTTTAATCGCACGCTTTTTTTGGGGGGGGAGAAACTCCCCCCACCCCCTTTTTTAATTTTTCCTTTAACACACATGCCTTTACTACGTATCTCGTAGTAAAGGTATGCGTGGTAAAGGCATTTCGTGGTAACCACGTATGCGTTGTAATGCATGCGTGGTTAAGGTTTGCGTGGAACCGGCCGCGTTGTAGTGGCTGTTTCCCCCTGAAAATAGACTAATTACCATTTTCTGTGTACATTTTCTGTGATCAGGAGTCGTTATCACAAAAACAAGCAATGGGTATTTATCTAAACTAATTGCACGTGTTCTCGCCATTCACTAATATTTTTCCATTTGGACTTTTTTCAGACTGGACATTGGTCTGACTCCCTTACATTCTGAATAAACAAACATACACGAGTAGCACAATATAAAATACATACAGAAGTACAATCACATTTGCAAGAGTGGCTCTGGGTCGTGTTCCTTTTGCCATTATGTGCCTGTAACTGCTTAGTTTTTGTTTGTTGGTGGCATTATGTAGAGGTAGCCTAAGTGGCAACAGAGCAATTTGTTATTGTGCAAATGGGAACCAGAGAATGTAAGGCGAAATATAAAGAGGCTAATTAGAAGTTTCGGGACAGAAGAAATGCAGGCAAGGGCAAGCAGAACTCAAACATTGGCGATTGCTATCACCCAAATCCAGAGTTGTTCGCCTTATATACTTCCAGTGATAGTGTACCTATGAAAGTCTATAAAATCGTCAGAACCAGAGCCTTTGATGTCTATCTTTCAGTGACCTCGTCTAACTTCTGTGTGGACTGATTCAATCCACGGTTAAAATGCAGTGTTAAAAATTGACATTTGTTCATTCATACATTTGAGTATTCTGTATGACCTCATACGAATATTTTTTCTTAATTGTCTTGCCATTAATATAATGTGTGTATTTTTGCATGTATGATTGCATCACTGTGCCTCTAAAAGGATAGCAGAAATAGCAAGGAATGAGTCACATATCTACTGAGTGGCCCATCTCAAATGTAATAGTTTGAGCTATTCCTGGCTTATTGGATAATCCACCCTTAGAGTAGAAAAAAGGAGAAGTAAAAATCCAAGTGTGTTTGTGGCTTAATAAATCTGGAGTGGCAAAACGTGCCCCAAGGGACCTGGGCAACATGGCAGAGTAACATTGTGTAGTAGTCTCCTCCATCTTCCTAGTGGCATTTGTGATGTCATTGCCATGACTATGGAATGTACCTGTTTGAATGTCAGGAACTTGTCAGTTCCTGGGAGCTGTGGAGGCAAACGGTCAATAAACACGAAGTCTCTTCACTTACCTAGTGTGATTACTTCAATTTGGCGACGAGTTGGCTGACCGTTGAGTGCCTCCACCCACGTGTGTAGCTCCGGCTACTTTCTTCCTGCTTTGCCAACCCGGCACTCCCGTTTTTGTTTTCTTTCATCTGGACGTTGTCATCTCCTTTGAGGTGTCGATTCCTTCATTCCTCCAGCTTTACCCTTCTGCGCTACACACCGATGGGATGTCGGGTCTCGGTGTGCTCTGAGGGTAATTAGTGAAGTGCGGGTGCATTTTAACCTTCACGCACATTTGACTCTGCCAGCTGTGGGAAAACTCTTCACAACCGTGAGTTACACCCCTTTTTCTGGCCCCCTTTTAGCGTGATTGGTGTCCTTCTGGCAAGTAATCGCGTGTCTGGTGACATTTATTCTTTGTGGGCCTCGTCTGCTCTGTTGGTGTTTGGAACTACGGAGATCCTCTTGATCCAGCGGTACACAAACAACAGATACTCCACTATCATATACTCACCTGGGCCCATAAAAAAACACACATTGAGTAAACCGCTGGAGTGGTCAAAGTTTTATATTTATACTTTACAATATTCAGGATTAGTTATTTAACTAACCTTTCACTGATCAAAAAGTTCTTTCCTCTGGTCGATGGACCATTAGTTGAACTAGTTGATGGTGATAATTAACTTAACCCTTAACTATTCTTCGTTTGAAGTAAATGATCACAGACTCAGGAAGGTTTAAAATCTTTATCTAAATTAAATGCATGTGAACCATTTCAAAAATACAGGGCAGTCACCATCATTCTTAGGAGAGAAATTCAATTGATTAAACATCAAGCATATACTTCGGACTCATACAATAATTAATGCTCTGAAAGGGAGAGGACAGAGAGAAAAGAACATTTGCAAATAACGTGAAATTATAGTTACCAAGAATGGTGTGAAAGACCAACCCCCTGGCCAAAGGGCTGGTAAGGGTCTCCCAGGATAGGTCAGGAGACAAAGCTTCAGAACAGGATTCAGGACAGGATAGTTGACCTCTCTAGAATACCGTTGATTGCGTCGCACCCATCTATGACACTCTCTTCCTCCTCGAGATTCTTCCGCGATCTTCTGATCTAACCCAATAAAGTTAGGATCTGCATTTGGTTCTTCATCAGCATCTCACAGCATCTCTCCCAGCAACAGCATCTCCGACTCACAGCATCTGGACCTTCTTCTCAGCAGTCTCGTCTCTCTAACTAACTAAAGTTACCTTAGTTATACCTTTGTTTCTTCATGTTCCACCCGCTAAAGTTTCAATATCGTAAAAATACGAAATATGATTGGTCAGGCAAGGGGGAAGCTCCATCACACCATGCTTACATGTCATTAAAATTAGTCCAACTATTGTTCGCAAACCCATCCCCGTAATTTTTATTCATGTATTGGGTTCCCATACGGTTTCACACTTCATTTGCAACATTATTATAACTTTATGAATAAGAGTCTTCATCGTTGAACTTTTCACCATCCGTTCTTAGGGTATGTCATTTGCGACTTTGGCTCCCGTTCAACCTCCATGTCATCATTCCGGGTTAACTTTCAGTGGACATGCGCAGTCGCTTCATCACTATGCTTAATTCAGTTATGTGTGAGAGGCCGAAATGTGCACTAATGATAAAGTTCAGAAAGACAAATATTAATTTCACAAATAAATGGTCACACTGTATACCTCCCACCTCTACTCTATTCCCCTTCTCATTAATACTTTTCCCGCATTAGCATTAGTAAAATAGCTTGTTTTAGTGTCTCCTGCTCATGCGCTAGAATTTCCCTCCAAGCGTTACCTCGTGATGCTGCGTAGATGCAGTTGACGCATGCGCACAACAGTTTCCCCGCTTAAAGCGGTATTAGTCCGTTTTCATTGTTATCCGCATTAATACACACATAAGCAAGCTTCACTAACCCGCGTGTTCATGTGGTGCGTATTAGTTATTCACAGATTATGTTTAATAACTTGTTAATGAGTTAAACGAGTGGATTGCATCCGAGCAAGTCTCTTTCTTACGAGACCTTGCTCCATGAATCCCTCTCTGATGGCATTTTGAGCCATCACAAAATTACCCATCCCTTCCCAGATGCCAACTTTAGCACATCTCAGTTTTCTCCTTTTTCTCTCCTCATTTCATCAGTTACTTCTTTCCCTTCTAAATCTTTCATCTTTTTGTATAGCTTTCCTTTCATTTCCTCTAACTGAATTTCTTCATATTCCCTCTTTCGTTTCTTTCCTCTCCCTTCTCTTTCTAAATGTATTCTTCTCTTTCCCTTGCTTCTGCAACATTTACATGTGATCATTACTGTCATTACTATTGTTATTATCACAACTACTGGTAATAATAATTGACCTAGAAAACTTTTTCCAAAATTAGTAAACCAATTCCCTATTGATGTTATACTTTTTGTTAATCTTCCCCATACACTGTCAACCTCCAGTAGGGTCAAGTCATTATGCATTCTTGTAATATTTCTAATATACCCTTTAATTTCCTTACTTTTGTCCGGAATATAAGTGCAGCAATCTTGAATTTTCAACATACCACAGAATCCACCCTCTTTTGCCAATAAAATATCAAGAGCAAGACAATTTTGTAAAACCATATACCTTATTGCAACCATCTCTGTATTAATCATTAAGAATCCTCCGGCTGTATCTGTAGAAAGACAATCAATTATTGTTGACAATTTGCAAATTTTACGTGAATTTAGAATGACTCCAACTGAGGGTACCAATGCACTAAAATATATCACCTACTATTTCAGAAAAACTAGCTCTTCTTCTCCGTGTTAGTCCATTAGAATTTTCATTGATTCCATTGATTCTGTCTACATGGTAGATCTTTGGAAACACTATTCCAAAATAACAGCTCCCATACCATCTTGCAGGTAACCTATAATAAGCATTATTCCCACATACATAATAAACTCCTGAAAACACAGGATCAGATCCCCCTTTTAGTCCCCACCCTCCTAAAATTAGGAAGTCGTGTTCACATTCACTGGAACCAATGAAATTGTTATTATAATCTGTCTTTAACCTATGGAGGCAGAATTTTCCCTTTTTCACAAAGTCTAGGGACATTGCAGCATGAGCTTCGCCTTTTGCATAAATTCCCTGTTTCTCAGCCCATGGAGGTACATGGGATTTCTGTTCAGCAGCCTTCTTTATTAAATCCTGTCTCCTTTCTTCTACTAAATTCAAAAACTCTTTTTCTTCTTCACGTAATATACATGTTAGGTTATCCTTGTGTGCTTGTGCTATATCTATTGAACTCATTGTTAAGAAGAATTCACCCATGAACTGTGCATTTTTACTACTAAATACTGGATTCATATTCTTTCGAATAGGCAGTTCTGAAAATACTACATCTAAGTTTGAATAAAAATACTGCAGTTTCCCTGTTACGTAAAATAAATTTGATAAAACACTACATGATACACCATATGTTAGAGGTATATGGTGATAAGTCACCCCTTCTGACACTGATGAGGGTAACTTCATACAAACATAACAATTACTAATCTCCATCGTATTAACATACTGAAATAACAATTTAGTAAACACATTTAAAGACGAATCATTGTCTGATTCATTATGATAGTTTATCTAATCTTCTACCCCTATTTCTATTTTAGTTCCCTTTATTCTATTTACTTTCTCATTAGTAATTGTACTATTCTTGTTATTTGTTTCCATTAACAAAGGTACTCCTACTGTTAGAAATAGCCATACTAACACTACTAATAAAATACTACATAAGCAAAATCTTAAGCATTTTCTTTTTAAACTTCGTTTCAGTCTTTCAGTGTCTTCAACTTCTGCCATTTTAATCAGAGAAAATTTCTTCTCTCTCTTTCTTTCTTTGTCTAAATTTTCTTAAAATCAGGTCTTTTATTTTAAGGAGGTCTTAATTTGCTTTCATCAATCTGTGCAACATGAACTCTTTCTGATTCTTCACATAAATCTAAGTTTTCAAATTCTTCTAGTATAACATAGGTCCACTCAGGGGCCCTGTATTTTCTGTTCAGAATTCTCAATCTTGGGCTTCTTCGCGCAAGTTTTACTAAGGTTTGTTTAGATTGCGTCTGACTCGTAACTTCATTTACTTGCTCTGGTTTCTTTTCTGATTTTCTTAGATGATATCTTAGTCTTTTCACTCCTTTTGGCCAATTGTCTCCTTTTCTGATTCTTTTGACCTGAACTGCACTTTCACCTTCTCCGTCTCCTTCTAAAGTTCTTTTATTTTCACTTAATCTGGGCACAATCTGTTCTTGTTCTTCTTCTTTTTCTGATTGTCTTTGTTCTGTATTTCCTGTATTCGGATCTTCTTCTACCTGCACCTGCTCAGGTCTTATTATAATTTGTTCTTCTTCTGCCTGAACTTGTTCTTCTTAATCTGTCTGATCCTGTTCAGGTCTTATTTCAACTTGTTCTTCTTCTGCCTGAACTTCTTCTTCTTCTTCTATCTTACCCTGCTCAGGTTTCTGAATGGCTTTGTCTATTTTTACCTGACTGTTTCTTCTCTGATTTCCTCTCTCTCTGTCTCTTTAATTCAGTTGTTCTTCTTGTTTTGACAACATCATCAGATATTTCAATCACTGGTATCCATTCTTCCTGACTTGTACTTGGCTGTTCGTCATATAGTTGTCTTTCAGAATCTATTACTCTAGATTCTTCTGCTTCACAACTTTCAACTTCTGACGTCTCAGCTAGTTCAGTCAGTGGCTGTTCTTGTTGTTCAGATGGGCTCGGAACTCTTCTCGTATGACTAGCATGAATCCAATTGGGTAAACCTGCACACTTCACTGCTGTGGTAGTGACTAGTATGACTTGACGTGGTTTATCCCACCTGGGTGCTAGACACGACTTCCTTGCGTGTTTCTTCACTAACACCCAGTCTCCAGGATTCAAATCATGCCCTTGGTCTGGTTGTCTTTCAACTGCATCTTCTCCAACCTGATGAGAGACAGAACGCACCATTTCAGCCAATTCTTTGCAATAGTCCAACACCAGATCATCAGTTATATTCATCAATTTATGTCCAGGAATAAATGCTTGTCTCATTGCCCTTCCCATGAGTACCTCATGTGGACTCAATCCCGTTTTTCTGTCCAATCTGTCAGGACTACTTCTGAGACCCATTAGTACAAGAGGCAATGCATCTGGCCATTTCAGCATTGAGGATGTGCACATCTTCCCTAAACTTGATTTGATTGTGCCATTAAGCTGTTCAACTATTCCAGAAGCCTCTGGACGATAAGCACAGTGCAGTTTTTGTTCAATGTTAAATGCAGCACAGATTAATCGTATTATCTCATTATTAAAATGAGGTCCTCTATCTGATTCCAAAGTGACTGGAAAACCAAAACGAGGTATCAACTCCCTCAATAGTAGTTTAGCAACTGTGAGACTGTCATTTCTTCTAGTGGGGTATGCCTCTACCCATCTTGAGAACAGGCACACTATGACAAGTACATATTTCAGTTCATTGCAAGGAGGCAGTCACTCAATAAAATCTAACTGCAATCTGATGAAGGGTCCTTCTGCCTTTCCAATCTTTCCCCAACTAACCACTGTCTTCCTGCCTGGGTTCTGCTGCTGACAGATTAAGCATCTTTGGCAAAGGCTCTCTGCGACTACCCTAAACTTCGGATTGTACCAACTTTGTCTGAATAATCTGATCATTGAATCCCTGCCAATGTGTGTTGTCCCATGGTATACTCTTGCCATTTGAGAGAGTAGACAATCTGGCATGACTGGTCTGCCATCTAAGTACACCCACACTTCATCTTCTGTCCTTTTTGTACAACTTGATTTTATCCAGATCTCCTTTTCTTTTCCTCAACTTCTTCTTGTAACTGTCTGACCTCATCCCATGTTTTTGGAACTGAGAAAAACATAAGTTGGCAGCTGGTTTCACCCATTTCAATTCTTCTGTTAATTGACATTGTATTTCTTGCACAATATTGAGCTATTTGGTCTGCATATCTATTACCTGCCGTCACATAGTCATTTCCTGACTGATGTGCAGCGCATTTGACAACTGCTACTTCTTTTGGCAATTGTAATGCTTCCAACAAATCCTTTACATTTTTACTATTTCTGATAGGAGACCCTGAAGAAGTCAGAAATCCCCTCTGCATCCAGAGTTGGCCAAAATCATGCACAACCCCGAAACCATATTGACTGTCCGTAACTATGGTTAATCTCCATTTTTTCCCCTTTTTGCATGCATTTGTTAAGGCCACCAATTCGGCTACTTGTGCAGACTTGACTCCCGGTAAACAGGATGCTTCAAGTACCCCTGTCATCTTGCATACAGCATATGCAGCACTTAATCCTCCTCCTTCTGTTCTTAGACATGACCAATCCACGAACAATTTATGATCAGATTCCTTCAATGGTGTTTCCTTTATGTCTGGGCGGGGCTTAGTACACAATTCAGTCACATCCAGACAATCATGATCAATCTCATCTTTCACTTCTTCACAACATGGGTCTGGTAGTAATGTGGCAGGATTCATTATTGTACATCTTATCACTGTCACATTTTCTGCTCCTAAAATCACTCTCTCATACTTAGTCAGCCGACTAGGAGTGAGATGGTGTGTTCGCGTTCTTGTCAAAAGAACCTCAACTGAGTGTGGAACGTATACCTTTACAGAATGTCCCATCACAATTGACTCACTTTGCTCCAGACTCATACAGGTAGCAGCTACTGCTTTTAAGCAGCCAGGTAAGGCTGAGGCCACTGGATCCAAGGTGGCAGAGAAATACACCACTGGACGTCGGCTCAGTCCATGTCTCTGTGTTAAAACTGAAAGTGCACAATTTTCTCTCTCACAACAAAACAGCGCAAATTCTTTTGAATAATCAGGCATGCCCAAAGCAGGGGCCTCACATAAACAGTTTCGTAGTTTCACAAAGGCTTCCAAACATTCATCATTCCAATCAATTCGATATTTCGCTCTTTTCCGAGTTAATTGTATCAATGGTTTTGCTAACATGGAGAAGCTATTTATCCAACTCCTACAGTACCCAACCACTCCCAGAAACATCCTCATCTCCTTCTGTGTCTGAGGTAGCTGCATTTCTTAGATTATTTTTATTCTTTCCGGTGTCACTTTTCTAACTCCTCTTTCTATTTTATGCCCTAAATATCTAACTTCTTGTTGACAGAACTGCAATTTTTCTGCAGATACCTTGTGTCCTCCTTCAGCCAAATGGTTCAGTAATGCAATTGTGTCAGTGACACAATCTTCTCGTGTTTTTGATGCCACCAATAGGTCATCAATGTACTGAACCGGAACTGATTTCCCGGGCATAACTAATGACTCCAGACACTTTTTCAGTATCTGGTTGAAAATTGAGGGACTCTCTGTGTACCCTTGAGGAACTCGGCACCATGCCAAAATACGATCCTCAAACCGGAAGGCGAAGAGATACTGGCTGTCTGGGTGCAAAGGAATCGAAAAGAACGCTTGGCACAAATCAATTACTGTAAACCAACCTGCATTCCAGGGTATCTGATAAAGGATCACTGCTGCATTTGGCACTACTGGGCAACAAGGCACTACAATTTTATTTATTTTTCGCAAGTCCTGCACTATCCTGTATTTACCACTAGGCTTTTTGAGTCCCATGATTGGAGAATTACAAGGACTAGCCATTATCTCTTTTAAAATGCCTTGTTTAATCATTCGGTCAATTTCTGGAGCAATTCCTTCTTTCACTTCTGGACTCATTTTGTACTGTTGTGTGTTTGGATAAACTGCACCTTCTTTCACCGTCACTTTAACTGGATCTACATTTGACATCAGCCCAATATCTTTTTCTGTAAAATCCCACACTTCTGGATTCACTGTGGTTCTCAACTCTTCCGGCAATTCACTTTCAGCTATCAATGAAAACATCTCGTCTACCTCTGTACCTTGCTTAGCTAGTATCATTTTGTATATAACATCTTCATCAGGGGTTTGGAAAGCGACACCATCAGGTGTACAATAGATTGTGCAGTTCATTTTGCACAATAGATCTCTTCCCAACAGATTTACTGGACTGGAATCACAAACTACAAACTGATGCATATCTTTAAAATTTCCGATATGTACCTCCATTGGTTTTGTGATTGGGGTTCTAATCTGTTGATTTGACACTCCTACAACTTGGATAGATTCTCCCGAGAGGGGTAATTTTGGGATGTCTGCTGTTCTCACAGTAGACCGGGTAGCACCAGTATCCAATAGAAAAGTGATATCATTACCTTCCACTTTCCCATCAATAAATGGACCTGTCTGATCTACCGGCAAGGATGCGCCAAGCACAGACTCCTCTTCCTCCCCCCTCAGGCACCGTCATTGCACGTAGTCCGAACTTTCTTCATCATTCTGTAAAAAATACTGTGTACCCACTCTGTTATTCTTACCACTTTCTCCGTGAAATCCGGTGTTCGCACTGTACTTTTGAGAGTTCACAAAGTTTGGCATAGGAGCTGGTGGCACCTGATACTGTGGAGTAACTATCTGCTGCGGCTGATTCATAAGTACTTCATTCTGCATCTGTGGAATAAAATTTTGGTTTGGCCCATTATTATTCTGAACATTCTTACACTCGTTCTTCCAATGTCCAAGCATTCCGCACGCATGACAAGGAAACTTCCTCTTCGCTTCCTCTCTATTCATTCGTCCTCTTACTTTACCACCATTCGCCGCTTGATCATTCGGACTCTGCTCTTTTATCTGATTATCAGTCTGGGTATTTACTTTATTCTCCTGCTGTTCTGCCAATTTTACTTGCGCCCACATCATTTTCTCTTTTAGCTTCCTACGCCTTGCCTCAATGTCATCACCACAATCCTTGGCATACTTCAAAATTTCGTCGATCGTCTTACTTTGCCAGCACAACATGTGCTGCTGAATCATCTGACTAATCTCTGGTTTCAGACCATACACAAACCGATACACAAAATGTCCCATATCCTTATCACCAATGTTCTCAAAACCACTATACTGCTTAAACACTTGCAGTAACCGTTCATAATATGCATGTACGGACTCATTTGGCTCTTGAGTTGTTCTATCTATTCTTACCCAATCTGTTTCTTTAGGAGGGATTTTCCCTTTCAGGTAAGTAATTACTTGGTGATATTTCTTCATCACCTCCTCTGAGGGTGCTCCTGTCTTCGAGTCTCTAGAATACTCCTCACTTGGCCAATCAACTGTGATCTTACACTCTGTCCATAAATCAGCAGGTACTACAATATCAAATAAACCATCCAGATCCTTCAACAAAACCTTTGAAACCGTCTCAAATCTTTCCACCTGTTTATACCATTCAACTGGTTTTTCTCTCAATCTGGGAAAATCATTCGTAAATGACAAAATATCCTGTCTACTCCAGGGGACATGAACATATCCACCACCAGGAACTTCTCTCATTGGACACATTTTCTCAACCTTATCTGATTCTCTCACTGGAAATGCAGATGATGCTTCTCTCGCTTGTACTTCCTCTTTCTTTCTTATCCACCTGATTCTCCATTTGTCAATGTCTCCCCATTTTCGTAATATATTCATCAATTCTTTTATTTGTAATCTCTTACCAGAAGCATTTACACTTTCTAAATCTTTATCAGTAAACTCCACTTGATATGGTTTCTGCAACAGTTTCGATTTCCCTATATCTATTCCAATCTCTGAGGCTACTTCTGTTAATTTCTCATGAAATACTTTTGCTCTTCTGGTTATACTCTTACATAAGAATAATAACTCCTCATCATTATAAACGTTCAATTTTTCTATGCTCACATTACCAGTTATCATTTCTTCCAATTCTACTTTCAATCTACTTTCAATCTAGAATCTTTGGTTGTGGATTTCGATTTTCTATTTCCTGTGCCCATCTCTCTATATCTTCAAGGGTAACTACTGTTGAACCTCCAGTTCCTACAGGAACCAAAGATCTCTTTTCTCTCAAATTTGCAGGTATAGTTCTCTTCGGAGTTTCAGTTAAAGGTTCTACATTCGGGAGATCCATTAATGAAATAAATGATTCACTTTCACTAGTCTGATCATCCGTAATTATTACTTCTCTTCTGGAACTCGTTAACGGAATTGTCACAGTTTGAGGTTTCTGGCGAGTCTTTTTATCTCCATATAATGGGATTACAGGACCAATAGTCACTGGTACTGTCAAAGCTTCAGCATTGAAATTCAATTGGCTTACTTTCTGAACTAATTCTTCTCTAGTTTTATTTAAAGCTTCTCTCTCATTATCCTGCAACACCCTATTAAATGATACATCATGTAAGATTTGTGGGGTTAAAGGCATTCCCATCACTGGTGCACTTGGGGTAACCTTACTAGGTGCTTCTTGGTACGGTGGAGGTTTTTTAATCAAAATATCCTCTAATTGCTCATCATCTGATTCGCCATATCCTGTCGTATTCATGTGTGTCGTTTTTTCTTTACACTTTCCTCCTAACTGTTCTTCAGCCATTAATACTGGATATAAACCCTCGGTCACCGCAGCTCTTCTCCAACGCTTCATTTGATCACTATTTGACTCATACGGATATCTAGGTAAAAATCCTCCAAATCTCCGACCACTTCTGTACTTTTCACGATCAAATGCCTCAATTTCCCATTCTTCCAAAGCTTCATACTGTGTCATTCTAGGATTTGGTTCTAACATATTCATTGTATCTCTCAAATTCTGAAGTATCTTTAAATTAAAAGTACCATGCTCCGGAAAAGCCAAAACACCATCACCTTTAGTATATTCCACCCAATTCTCCAACCATACACACGTGTGATATCCTTTCTCCATCATCATAAATGAAGCAGGTGTTTTAGGTGGCGGAATAGGAATTCCCTCTCTAGTCATTACAGGCTTGTCTTTTTTAAAGAAATTTTTAATTTTCTTCATTAATTTCATTTTCTTTGGTCTTCCGAACATTTCAGATGGTCGATATAGGAAAGAGTCTTCCGTATATCTTCTAACTCTATTACCTACGTCTTGTCCTATGTCAGCACGACTCACACCCGCAGTCAAATCAGGACTCAACATACAATTCCTTTTTGACCAATCCTAGCGCAGCTTTTACCTATCAACGAATCAGACTCAGGCTCACGCTCGTGTTCTGACCAATGCCAGCGCTGCCTTTTGTGACGTCAGTATTACTCCTCACTACTGACCCCTCCTTTACAATCTGCTTCTGTCTCACGCCCGCTGTTTCAACCAATCCCAGCACGGCTCTCTGTGACGTGAGTATAACTCCGGCGACTGACCCTCCCTTCACAAGGTAATACGATAACTTATTTCTTAATACTTTTCATTAAATTCTTCATTAATAACAACATAAAAACATTCGCTACTCTGTCTGTTCCACTAAACAAAAGGATAGATTTTCAACTTATTCTTGAGTTTCAGAATTACTCTTCTTCTACTGCGAGTAAAACCCCTGTTTACTCTTCATTCAAGCTCAGGAGAACCTGTTACTTCTTCAGTGTCACCCGTATTGGGAAATGGAACCAAAGTTTCACCAGCGAACCCCTTTCGCTCTCATTCGCACTCTACTTTTATACGAAATAGTCCCTAGTTTAATACTGCCAGCCCTACGTAGCTTCTCAGTATTATTCCAACAGACGAGTAACCTCACTGCAGTATGGCTTCTGTCACCACCCGCTATTCATTTTCCCGGGATTCTAGACAACATAAAACAAGACGCTAACTCTTTTGTTAAACATAAATCAATAATCAATATATATCACCAAACTAGTCAATAATAACCATAACTCTGCTACCAGAAAACTGATCCAGCGGTATACCAACAACAGATACTCCACTATCATATACTCACCTGGGCCCATAAAAAAACACACATTGAGTAAACCGCTGGAGTGGTCAAAGTTTTATATTTATACTTTACAATATTCAGGATTAGTTATTTAACTAACCTTTCACTGATCAAAAAGTTCTTTCCTCTGGTGGATGGACCATTAGTTGAACTAGTTGATGGTGATAATTAACTTAACCCTTAACTATTCTTCGTTTGAAGTAAATAATCACAGACTCAGGAAGGTTTAAAATCTTTATCTAAATTAAATGAATGTGAACCATTTCAAAAATACAGTGCAGTCACCATCATTCTTAGGAGAGAAATTCAATTGATTAAACATCAAGCGTATACTTCGGACTCATACAATAATTAATGCTCAGAAAGGGAGAGGACAGAGAGAAAAGAACATTTGCAAATAACGTGAAATTATAGTTACCAAGAATGGTGTGAAAGACCAACCCCCTGGCCAAAGGGCTAGTAATGGTCTCCCAGGATAGGTCAGGAGACAAAGACTTCAGAACAGGATTCAGGACAGGATAGTTGACCTCTCTAGAATACCGACGATTGCGTCGCACCCCTCTTTGACTCTCTTCCTCCTCGAGATTCTTCCCCGATCTTCTGATCTAACCCAATTAAGTTAGGATCTGCATTCGGTTCTTCATCAGCATCTCACAGCATCTCTCCCAGCAACAGCATATCCAACTCACAGCATCTGGACCTTCTTCTCAGCAGCCTCGTCTCTCTAACTAACTAAAGTTACCTTAGTTATACCTTCGTTTCTTCATGTTCCACCCACTAAAGTTTCAATATCGTAAAAATACAAAATATGATTGGTCAGGCAAGGGGGAAGCTCCATCACACCATGCTTACATGTTATTAAAATTAGTCCAACTATTGTTCGCAAACCCATCCCCTTAATTTTTATTCATGTATTTGGTTCCCATACGGTTTCAAACTTCATTTGCAACGTTATTATAACTTTATGAATAAGAGTCTTCATCGTTGAACTTTTCACCATCTGTTCTCAGGGTATGTCATTTGCGACCTTGGCTCCCGTTCAACCTCCATGTCATCATTCCGGGTTAACTTTCAGTGGACATGCGCAGTCGCTTCATCACTCTGCTTAATTCAGTTAGGCGTGAAAGGCCCAAATGTGCACTAATGATAAAGTTCAGAAAGACAAATATTAATTTCACAAATAAATGATCACACTGTATACCTCCCACCTCTACTCTATTCCCCTTTTCTCATTAATACTTTTCCCGCATTAACATTAGTAAAATAGGTTGTTTAATTTCAGCTAAGCAGATGCCATGCACGCGAGTCTTCAAGACTCCATTTTAGTGTCTTCTGCTCATGCGCTAGAATTTCCCTCAAAGCGTTACCTCGTCATGCTGCGTATATGCAGTTGACGCATGCGCACAACAGTTTCCCCATTTAAAGCAGTATTAGTCCGTTTTCATTGTTATCCGCATTAATACACACATAAGCAAGCTTCACTAACCCGCGTGTTCATGTGGTGCATATTAGTTATTCACAGATTATGTTTAATAACTTGTTAATGAGTTAAACGAGTGGATTGCCTCTGAGCAAGTCTCTTTCTTACGAGACCTTGCTCCATCACTCTCACTCTCACGGCTACCACCATCTGATGATGTGGTAGAGCGTGCAGACAGAGCCAGCGAAGACGACTCTACGTCGCTCTGTATTGTGCACGTGAGGGCAAGCTGCACGTCATTGTTTTCCTCATAGCGCATCAATCCACAATCTTGCGTTCCACGTTCGTCAGCCGGCTCTACAGCGTTGCGTTTCAAGGCCACGTATACGTTTTACTTTGCGGCTCAAGAAGGAAAGTGGGAAGCGGTGAAGCATTGAAGCGTTCTTTCACGAAGCTGTGAGGCGGCGTTTCAGGAAGCGGTGAAGCGTGTGTTCACAGACAAAGTGGGAGATATTCAAGTTCGTGAACGGAAGGAAAGCGGAAGACGATTTTTCAGGAAACAGTTCACTCCAGCCTGTTTTTCAAGGAATGCTAGTAGCGTGAGTGGTTTCAGCAGTCAGGAAACTGTTTTTAAGTGGACGCCCTGCACATTGTATTATTATTATTTCTTTTTGTTCGTTTTTTTAAAATTATAAAACCAAAAAAGAAGTGCGTTTGTTTCAATTAACTTTTGCTTTGCAGGTGGACTTTTTTACAATTTTTGGGATGACACTTAGGCCTGGCACGTTGGAGCAAGTATCTGTGGTTGATGAACATCCTCAAGGTGAAACTATAATCTCTTGGTCCATCAAATTTCCTAAGGTTTTTGGAGGCAGTTTGGGATGCATTAAGGGTTTTAAGCATTTTATTAAAGTCAAAGAAGATGCTATCTCAATTAAACACAAGTTACGCAATGTACCGTTCAGTGTCAGGGATGATCTCTCAGCAGAACTTAGGAAAATGTGTGAGTCGGGAGTCATTGATCCCATTGAATCCTCCCTTTGGTTGTCCCCTTTAGTCGTTGCGTGGAAAAAAATGGGAATCTCAGAGTTTGCATAGACTTGCGCAGTTTGAACAAGGAGATCTGGGTAGATTCTCATCCCCTTCCTCGTATTGATGATATCCTGTCCAAGTTTGCTGGCGCGAAATGTTTTTCCAAAATCGATCTCGCTTCAGCATATCATCAAGTTGAACTAGACCCTACCATTAAACACTTGACTGCTTTTGTATCACCCATAGGGACATTTCAGTTTCGGAGGATGCCCTTCGGGTTAGCCTCGGCGGCTTCGGTTTTTCAACGAATCATGGAAAAAGTGTTGGAAGGTGTCACTGACACGGTAGTATTCCAAGATGACATTCTGGTTGCTGGTAAGAGCAGAGCATCCCATGACAAAAACCTTACTTTGGTTTTGGAGAAGTTGGAGGCTAAAGGCATAGTGGCTAATAAACTCAAGTGTGTTTTTGGTGTAGAATCTATTGAGTATTTGGGGCATCGCATTTCTGGAGAAGGTATCGTTCCTAGAGAAGGTCTTATTCAAGCTATTGTGAATGCTTCTTGTCCCACCTCCAAGGAATTGGTGTCTTCATTTTTGGGGATGTGTGAATTCTACACTAAATTTATTCCCAATTTTGCGGCTAAGACCGTACACTTGAGAGAATTACTAAAGAAGAAGGTAATGTTTGTCTGGGACGATGTTTGTCAGAATGAGTTTTCACAGATTAAGAAAGAATTGGGATCTTACAAGATCCTGACACCTTTCGATCCTTGCTATCAGTGTACAGTGTCTGTTGACGTCAGTTTGTATGGTCTAGGAGGCATGATTTCTCAAGTCAAACAGGGTAAAGAATACACGGTGGGCTTTGTCTCATGAGCTTTACGCTCTAGTGAAAAGAACTATTCTGTCATTGAGCGTGAGCTGTTGGCGTGTTGTTGGGCGGTGGAGAGATTCAAATGTTTCCTGTGGGGTAAGACTTTTAGCTTACTTAAGGATCACAAACCCCTCATTCCTATTCTCGAGGGTAAAATTGTAAAGGATCATACTCCAAGGATTGCCAGACTAAGTTCCAAGGGGCTTATTTATGAAAAGTGACGCATCGCTGCGTGAAAACAGCGATGCGTCACTTTCATTGCTCCCTCCTGCGACACCAATGATGCGTCATATTTACAGTATGACGCATCATGTCGCAGGAAGTTACAGATACGTCAGTATTTCTGAGCGTATCTGTAGAGCGCTAAAAATGACGCATTGCTGGAGTGTGTCACAAAAGTGATGCAACTCCAGCAATGTGTCCTTTCACATGGGGCAAGCCCCATGTGAAAGGAGCCTGCGTCAGTCTTACGCCTGCCATGAGGCAGGCGTAAGATATTGACGCATTAGGGTCAAGAAATGGCGCAGTGAAATCTTATAGATTTCACTGCGTCACTCTACGACCCTTTCTTGCGTCGGAACGCCCCCTGCATACATTATACCTGGTGCAGGTATATTGTGGCGCAGGGGTTTACAAAGTGACGCATCTACCTAGATGCGTTACTTTGTAAATATGACGCACCATGGCGCATGTTTACACTGCTGGTGCGTCACAAAAAGTGACGCACCGGCCGCGTAAAAGTGACGCAAAGGCTCATAAATAAGCCCCCAAGTTGCTGCAATATAATTTTGAGGTTGCGCACATATCTGGGGGAAGAAACACCAGGGCTGATTTTCTCTCAAGGTTTCCTTTACCTCTGTCAAAACAAGAACTTGATGATGATGCTGAAGAAGAGTGTCTTATTGCTGCAGTTGATGTTTGCTGCTTAGGTTGTTTTTCAGAACAGGAGTGGTTTTGGGGTATGGAGTCAGATGCTGTACTCAAGAGTGTTAAAGACTTCATTGTGTCTGGGTGGCCCAAGGAAAAACACCTAGATTGTCATCTTCATCCTTTTGCAAAAATTGCCAATGAACTCACGTTGGAGGGTGGAGAAATGATCATGCGGGGGGAAAATGTGTTCCTCCTGAGTCTTTGAGAAGTCGCATTATTGATTATGGCCATGAGGGCCATTTTGGTCAAACTAATACCAAAATAAGGATCCGTGCCGTCTATTGGTGGCCCTCCATGGATCGGCAAATTAATGATGTTGTGGAAGGTTGTTTGACGTGTTGTACTAGTGACAAAGTCATAGAAATTGTCTCTCCTCCTGTGTAAGAGGTCATTGTTCCCAATAGTCCTTAGTTGAAGCTAGCTACTGATTTTGTGGGACCCTTTAACATTCTGCCTAGAAAGTTTAAATTCGCTTTGGTTGTGGCTGACTATTTCAGCAAATGGTGGGAGGTGCAGTTCATGACCGACCCCAATTCTCAAGAGGTCATCAAATTTCTTCAAAGTCTCTTTGCAAGAGAGGGTTTCCCCAAAGAAATTGTCTCCGACAAAGGAGTACAATTTACCTTCATAGAAATGTCAGATTTTTTGAGCCAGTCTGGTATTGCTCACAAGTGTGTGGCTCTCTATCACCCACAGGCCAATGGTTTTATTGAGCGTACCAACCATATTCTAGTTGAATGTGTTCAGTGGGCCGTTTCTTCAAGGATTGATCTTAAAGAAGCTGTTCTGAGTATGCTTTGGGCACATCGCGCAACTCCCAGTTCCATCACGGGTTCCAGCCCCTTTAAACTTCTCAGGGGTAGAGAAGCTTCTTTTCATATGTGTCCCGCTTGGATGAAGAAATGGGGTTCACTGACTAAGTGTGGGGAGTGTCGAGCCGAGGTTGGGTCTATTGATCAATCTGTTCTCCCTAATCCGAAGAGCTTCAAGTCTAATGTCTCTGTGGGAGATTGGGTGAGAATTAAGTCCCCTCTTAGTGTCCCTAAAGGCCTATCAAAGTTTGGTCCTCCTGTTAAGGTAGATGCCATTTCACGTTTTGCTGTACGGGTCAATGGGAAGAATTGGTGGAATCTATCTAGGATTTACAAGATTCCTAAGAGGGTTGTTTTCCAATTATACCTTGAGTCTCGAGTTCTGGCTGATACTCAAACAACGCAGTTCAGGCCGACTCAGAAAGTGATTTCTGGCTCTGCTGAGTCGTCTTTGAAATATGTCCCGCCACGCAGGAGTGGTAGGATTAGTCTTCCGCCTAATCGTATGGATTTGTAAAATAATCGCATGGATTTGTAAACAGTATTCCTAATCGCATGGATTTGTGTGTACTTTTTTCCATGTTCAATGTTTCTGAGAATCGTTTATATTGCTGGTATTAATGCACTGTTATTTACATCTTTTCACTATGTGTTCTCTTTTAGTTCCATTTTTCTCTGTTGGTTCCCCTACAACTTGTTTATTTTCTTTTATGCTTTCTTTCCTCTTGTACTCAGTTTTGTTGTCATTGGGAAGAAGGGAGATGTTGCAGTAGTCTCCTCCATCTTCCTAGTGGCATTTGTGATGTCATTGCCATGACTATGGAATGTACCTGTTTGAATGTCAGGAACCTGTCAGTTCCTGGGAGCTGTGGAGGCAAACGGTCAATAAACACGAAGTCTCTTCACTTACCTGCCCCAAGTGTGATTACATCACATTGACTTATTAAGATCAGTTCTGAATGGCAGACAGACTTGGAGCAAAGTCAATCAAATCTTGGCTTCATCCTGAGAAGCTGGCAGGATGGGGGAATGACTGTGATGGACGTTTCACTCTACACAATCATAACGTAGATATGATGAATGTACTAATATTTTACAAATAAACACTATATTGCTCAAGAAACAACCCTGAAGAATAGGGTTGAGTGTCTTGGATCATGCATACACTTTTTCCCGATATAATGGTGAAGTATTTTCACATAGCATCTTTATATTCCATAATTAATACTTCTCAATATTATTTCGAGCATGTAGTGAACCCAAGCACTGATCAATTCACCTGCTGATATGTTAAGGGGAGATGAAACATATCGGCCTCACTTTAAAAGTTTGAGTAAACAATTCATCTTTGTTTTTGGTTGTGGGAAGATTTAGGTGCCATGAATAACGTTTTCATTGGACAATACTTCCACACAATTTTTAGAATCACCTTATACTCCTATCTTGTTAGAGATCAGCACATCCTCTGTGCCTTATTAACATTGGACCAGGACAGTGCAACACCGCACCTCCTTTACTTGGGCAAGATTGGACAGGAGCCATCTCTAAGGACAGATCTAGACTGAACCTAGTGAAGCTATTTATGATTTGTTTTATTTTTCAGGCAACCTGTGAGATCTGTGGACAATTGATAGGCTCTGTGAATGGGTGCAGCCTATTGGGCCCAAGTGTGGCATCCAAAAACATTTTAAAAAGCCCTTACATATCTATCAAATCTTGGAAGTGGAAACACTGTTATACAAATTCTTTACATACAACATTCCTGCAGCAGTTTTACTCCTGGGCTGCTGTTGATATTTATACAGAACAGATTTGGAAGGCTCAACAGGTCAAGACACATATAAATAATTGTATGGTTGAGTTGTGCACTTACGTAATGTGTGAGGATAACACTGAGTTCAATGTTCCCCTCTCCATCCCATATGTGGTAGGACAGGGAAATGTCAACAAAGGGAGGGACAGAGAGGGCTTAATAAAGGTCCAACGTACGTGCCCTGAATTAAGTCAAGAAACAGAAAAGTACGGAGTTCCTGTGTGTACTCTAGGTAGTGAGGAGGTGGGGAATACCTCCTGTTGGAACTGGGACCCTCACACACCCAGCGAGCTAGGTGTCATGCTTCATCATATGGGTCTGCTCCTTGTCGGGCCGGCGCTGCAATGCTCGACGGGCACCCATAAAGGGGCTCTTTTTCGGAGATCTTTAGTTCCTTGCCGTATCAGTGCTGTGGGTGTGAGGGGCCTAGGTATGTGTAGATGTGGGATGTGAATATAAAATAGGTAGTGGGAACCTCTGTGATAAGTTTTATTCTATATGGGTCCCAACCTAATTAAAAGGAATAGGGGGGGCGAGTGTATTGTTATGATGTGACAAAAATTTCGCTCAACCCCCAGGTGGTCAACATGTTTCTCGCCACAATTAGTCATGATAATGATCAACTGGCGATTCTTCAGGACCTAATTTAAAAAAACTATCTACAATATGTGGCAAGGTGCAATGCTACCTACCAAATGCTCTCCCCGTGGGTCATTACCCCGGAGAAATGAAGCAACCAACCTAGAGTACGAAAAGAGAATAAAAAACCATGAAATGTTGGAGGATGATCTTCATAGAATACATACGAAATAACGCAATTTACATATTCTAGAGTCAGAACATTAAAATCACACAGTGCTGTCATGCAATTAAAACTCTGTGTAACCTTTTATAAAAACCACTGTATATACGTGCCAAAAGGTTGTGAATTCAATCATGGTGGTGAGTAAAAGGTGCTCACCTATTATAAGGTCTATGTCTGCCTCATCAATTAGCAGCGGAGTATATTGACACTCAATGTAGTGTCACTGTATAAAAAGAGATGAGACAGGAAAACAAGTTGTTTAAAGGCTATATGCACAATAGTTCGCTGCTCATTTGCTCACTGTACCCCATACCATGGGGGAAGAGGGAGAACAATGTGTGGGTCAGGATGCCAGTAGCCCTGAAACAATGATGGTCCCAAGCCAATCACACACTCCTTATTTTCTATTGAACGTTCCTACATAGCCGGTGTAGCTGAAGGGAGCGCCGCACGCAGTGTCCCCCATACCGGGTGCTCAGTGAGCTAATCCGGTGGAGCGGTACACAGTGTAAACGCTCCCAGTGTCCCGGTCAAGTAAAGGGTTAGTGCATTGGAGAACAGAGAATAATGGTACAAGCCTAGGGTTCAATATCTGAGCGCTCTTGGCGCCTGACCCCAATGTTTCTTACCTCCAATAGTCGATGTCAAAATACGCCTCCGAACGTAGTATGCCTACTTACCTGCTCCTATTAGGAGCTTCGTGGTTGACCTACCCGCTCCGCTGCCACCGGAAGGTATCAAGTAACAGAGACGGCCCGTTTAAATACCTGTTCCCGGGACCGCAGAGCCGGCAAAGTGTCCACAGCTGTGATCGAGATTGGCGTTGCTCATTATCGACCTTCTAGCAACCAATGCGTTACCGCTACTATATTTATATTTCTTCAACACTCTTTAACCTTAGGAAATCCCCCAAGCATTCGCAACACCTACTCATATTGTTATGATTTTTCTATAGGTGTAAAGTCAAGGCCCCCTCTCTATTCTTACTTTCAAACCATGATTACCGAGGTTTGACAAGTAATACCCCTTGAGGAATCCTTATTCCCATTTGTCATTTCTCCTCACTCTTCCATCTCCTATTGTTACATTGTTTAGGTTATTTATATTGAATCTATTTACCACAAATATCGTGGTTTAACAACTAAACAACCTCCAAGATGGCCGCCATGTTGTCTGTGCACTATGACATCACTTATCCCTGTAACACGCCAATCTCGATCACAGCTGTGGACACTTTGCCGGCTCTGCGGTCCCGGGAACAGGTATTTAAACGGGCCGTCTCTGTTACTTGATACCTTCCGGTGGCAGCGGAGCGGGTAGGTCAACCACGAAGCTCCTAATAGGAGCAGGTAAGTAGGCATACTACATTCGGAGGCGTATTTTGACATCGACTATTGGAGGTAAGAAACATTGGGGTCAGGCGCCAAGAGCGCTCAGATATTGAACCCTAGGCTTGTACCATTATTCTCTGTTCTCCAATGCACTAACCCTTTACTTGACCGGACACTGGGAGCGTTTACACTGTGTACCGCTCCACCGGATTAGCTCACTGAGCACCCGGTATGGGGACACTGCGTGCGGCGCTCCCTTCAGCTACACCGGCTATGTAGGAACGTTCAATAGAAAATAAGGAGTGTGTGATTGGCTTGGGACCATCATTGTTTCAGGGCTACTGGCATCCTGACCCACACATTGTTCTCCCCTCTTCCCCCATGGCATGGGGTACAGTGAGCAAATGAGCAGCGAACTATTGTGCATATAGCCTTTAAACAACTTGTTTTCCTGTCTCATCTCTTTTTATACAGTGACACTACATTGAGTGTCAATATACTCCGCTGCTAATTGATGAGGCAGACATAGACCTTATAATAGGTGAGCACCTTTTTACTCACCACCATGATTGAATTCACAACCTTTTTGGCACGTATATACAGTGGTTTTTATAAAAGGTTACACAGAGTTTTAATTGCATGACAGCACTGTGTGATTTTAATGTTCTGACTCTAGAATATGTAAATTGCGTTATTTCGTATGTATTCTATGAAGATCATCCTCCAACATTTCATGGTTTTTATTCTCTTTTCGTACTCTAGGTTGGTTGCTTCATTTCTCCGGGGTAATGACCCACGGGGAGAGCATTTGGTAGGTAGCGTTGCACCTTGCCACATATTATAGATAGTTTTTTGAAATTAGGTCCTGAAGAATCGCCAGTTGATCATTATCGTGACTAATCACTAATAGATTTTATAATCATTCCCAACAGATACGCAACCTGGTTCGATAATTTTAATACTCACCTCAATACCCTCAGTGATCATTTGCCTCTGAGCATCCGCGTAATTATCCCCCAAAAAGTTGAACAACCAAATAGCAGATATCTGGCACTGTCACAAAATATTACCCTAGCACGCCAAAATGGTTATTCTTTACGTTGGGGGAAAAAAATCAAGGTCGAAGAAGTGATGAAACAAATTATAATTAATGCTAACGACCATATAGCGGTATGTTTACAAGAGAGTGCAGATTATAGCGACATTTTGAGGGCTTATTCCTCTATTACTTTGGAGATCCAAAACTCACTAAGAGTGAAAAAGATGACATCCTCAATAAGGACTAACGGATGGTTTGACACAAAGTGTACGAAAGCATATAACTTGCTGAAGGGCGCCCTCCACAAAATTGTGAGAAATAAGGAGGAAATTAGTGCATGTAGAAAGAATTATAATTTGGCTAGGAAAAACAGGAAAAAAGAAATAAAAGAAGAGGCATGGGACTTGCTCTATGAGGCTTCAAAGAAAAGGGACAGTATTATGTTTTGGCGGGCAGTAAACGCTCCATTCTTTGTAAATAATGAGGGACCCAGGATTGAAGTTGCAATAGATGAGGAGTCTTGGATCAAATTTTTCTCGAGGGTGTATAGTTTTAGGGGGGCCGATAAACTCATAACTGATTATGACCTACAAATACAAGATGGGTTGGATAGATTTGTGACTATTGGGTTAAATATAACACTAGATGAAGTCACGGCAGCTATTAATGAAAGTAAAGGTGGGAAGGCGCCTGGGCCAGACGGCGTGCCCATGGATTTATTTAAACACTCTCCAGCACTATGGTCCCCTTTGCTGACACAGGTTTTGAACGCATGCTGCGAGAAGGGCTTCATCAAGACATGGTCTGAATCTGTGATTATCCCAATTTTTAAAAAGGGAGAACGCGATAACCCTGCGTGTTATCGCCCGATATCCCTTTTGGACTCCCTGGTTAAGGTAGTAGGCAGAATAGTCCTGAACAGACTACAAACTTGGGCGGAGGATAACAACATTTTAAGTAAAGTGCAGTATGGTTTTAGACAGGGGCTGGGGACCATTGAACAGGTGTTGAATTTTACAATGATATCAGGGAAATACACCCAAGCTAAAGAAGGGAAAATGTACGTAGCATTTGTGGACCTTACGTCCGCTTTTGACTGCGTAAACCATAATAGACTTTGGGATATATTACGGGAATTAAAAGTAGACCCAATTTTAGTTCAGTTTTTGAGGCAATTATATAAGGGGGCCTCAGCAAAAGTGAGACATGGAATTGGGGGTGAATGCACTGCGTCATTTCCGGTGGAAAAGGGCGTGAGGCAGGGGTGCGTCCTGGCTCCGTTCCTCTTCTCTCTATATACCAACGCGTTAGAAGAGGAGTTAACGACCAGGACAAAAGACCCACCTTACTACAACAGCAAGCCCATAGTATCACTTCTTTACGCGGATGACGCAGTGCTCATGGCCAGAACTCAGCTGGGTCTTCAGAGTGCTCTTAATACATATATTGAATTTATGGATAGCTGGGGCCTAAAACTTAATATTAAGAAGACATTTGTGATGACATGTGGGAAAGGGAGAAATAGCTGTAAAAGTCTCCCTTTGGGAAAGGCTAGGATTGATGCAACCAATAAATTTTCCTATCTGGGTGTTTTACTTGATATGCTGGGTCATGGAGTCCAGCGGTTAAAAGTAGAACTCTTCTTTTTAAAAGGTCAATTGGGGCATTGATGAATTTTTCTATTAAAATGGGTAAAAGACCCCCGGGGATCCTCCTTAAAATTTATAAAGCAAAATGCATGAGCGTAGCGATGTATAGAGCTGGTGTTTGGGGTTACCAGGACGTAGCTACATTACAAAAAGAGGAAAATAAGTTTTTACGATTTATATTAGCAATCCCACAGAGCACATCAGTTTATAATTGCCATAACGAACTGGGGATTCCATACATTTCTGACTTGATAAAGATGCAGCCATTGTTGCTATGGCATAGAGTCTGGACGTCACATCACACACAGTTAAATAGAGAGATTATAAGAGATGCTATGAGTTTAACCCACGCTAACAAGATTACCTGGCTAAGGTATATTAGAAGCTTTCTAACAGACGTGGGAAAACCTGACTTTTATAGAAACCCCGCTACACTAACCACAATCTCTAGGAAGGAGTTCAGAGTTCTTTGTCAGGATCATCTGGAATCTCTAAGGGAGGCTTCAGAAATGTATAAAAGTACAGTTATTAAACATCAGATAACCCTTGTATGTCCCACCATTCAACCTTATTTGGAATGGTGTATAGGAAGATATGATAGGTTTGTCCTCACTAGATTAAGATTTGACAGCTTTCATCGTTTAGTCAGCTTCCCTATACAAAATTATTGGAACAGCGAGCTTTGTATGTGCCCCTGTGATGAAATGTCCCCCAGACGACAATACATGTGATTTTATTCTGCAAATTTTATAGAGTAGAAAGATCTAGATGGATTTTGCCAATGCTGAAGGGTGGGGGATGGAGACAATGTCGACCTGCCTACCTTTACTTACAAAGATTGGATAATGTTTATTGTGTGGGAGCTATGTCTGGTCTCTTGAAGGCCATATTGAAAAAAAGGAAAAGTATTATATGGGAAACATAGCATGAGGCAGACTGATCTTCAGAACAAACGGGGTATTGATTAATTGAAGATGTGATTTTTAAGATCTTAGCGATATTTAAAGATGTAAATATGTAAGGTATTAGTCTTTTTAAACACTAGATTGTATATTTTTTAATGTGCAACTTTTATGATTTTTTCTACAAAAATCGAATAAAGTTTATTTGATTTGATTTGATTTGACTAATTGTGGCGAGAAACATGTTGACCACCTTGGGGTTGAGCGAAATTTTTGTCACATCATAACAAAACACTCGCCCCCCCCTATTCCTTTTAATTAGGTTGGGACCCATATAGAATAAAACTTATCACAGAGGTTCCCACTACCTATTTTATATTCACACCCCACATCTACACATACCTAGGCCCCTCACACCCACAGCACCGATACGGCAAGGAACTAAAGATCTCCAAAAAAGAGCCCCTTTATGGGTGCCCGTCGAGCATTGCAGCGCCGGCCCGACAAGGAGCAGACCCATATGATGAGGCATGACACCTAGCTTGCTGGGTGTGTGAGGGTCCCAGTTCCAACAGGAGGTATTCCCCACCTCCTCACTACCTAGAGTACACACAGGAACTCCGTACTTTTCTGTTTCAGGACAGGGAAAGCCACATGGCAGGATCATCTGTAAAAGGACAGTCGGCCAGAGTACAGGTCATTCATGTGATAACCTTCACAAGACTGGCAGGGCTGGTAAAGATTCACGCATGTGTCAACCCAGTGACTGAAAGACAAGTATTACTGTGCACAGTATTATGAAAATGAAATAGCTTTTACAAGCTAAAACAAAACATACATGTGAAGTATAAATTTCACTACTACTATAAGACACCTATCTTCAACCAACCTATCACAGGCAGATCTAGGCATGCACACACCTGCTCAGCATCAGGTGTGCTTTACAAATCCACATGACATAACATAACAAAAGAAGGTTGAGTAGGAATTTGTTTAGTATGCTCATTAATTTACTCGATCGGTGGATCAAAGGTAGTGCTCTGCTTGAGTTTTAGTTTTTTATGGCCATATGAATGCTCAGTACAAGCCAATGATACCTTTTAGTTGTAGTAAAGGTACACAAAGTTGGAAAGTTTTCCGTAAGGAAGAGGGTTAGCGGCAGTAGGTACCATCGCATACACTGGCTGCTGCCAAGGTATCATGGTTTGAATCTCCTAGACGAAGCTAATGTAGAGCACTACATCTAAAGGTAAAAGGGCCAAACTATTTAATTTGGACATCACACGGGTGGAGGTGTCAAAGACATTAGTAATGGCGGCTAGGATGGGGTTACCACTCTCAAAGATCAAAACTAGTAGGAACAGAGGAGTGCTTTTAAAATAATTATCAGTAATGAAAGGCTCAATTGTGCACAGCAGTTATAGTTGAGCAAATTTTGCTTGCCACAAGTTTTCGCATGTTGAGTTTGATTTTAATAATGAATCCACATCATTGAGTAGAGCAAGGCTATGTAGCTAAGCATCTTAATTGTGATGCTTGAAAGTGTTCTTTTTAGATAGATGAAGGAAAAGCATAACCCAATCATGATGAAGCAGACCAACAGTTTATCAGTGGCTTAATGGGAATGTTTAATCATATAGAGTTGGTGACAACTGCAAATTGATAAATAGTATTGGTTTGCGCTGACCAATAAAAACAATGAACCATTCTATGTAAAATTGAACCTTTAACAACTTAAGGTGACACACACAGGGAATGCAGAAGAGTAAAATAACATGACAGATGTATTTGGATGGCGGCTTGCAATGTATCATATCTAGTGCTCGTTCTCTCATAAGACAATATCATTGTATATTGCCTTAAGATTGTTATGCACACTGCCATCATCAACACTTTGTGGTATTGTACCAAGGGCCACTGGTTGCTAGCCATGACAAGAAGCTCGGGATGTGTGACTTCAATTATATGGTATCATGCAAAATGCGTCTGGACAAGGGTGTACCGCAGGGTGTACCGCAGGGTTCATGCCTGAGCCCCACCCTGTTCAAAATGTATATGGCCCAGCTAGCAAAGATCGCTGAGCTCTTTGGCTTTGAAATCATATCATACGCCGATGACACCCAGTTGACGTTTACTATGGGCCAAGATCTGGATCTGGAGAAAAAACGTTTTTCGGCAGGAATGCTAGCAATCTCCAACTGGATGACTGAAAACTGCCTCCAGTTAAACCCAGAAAAAACGGAGATCATGCTGCTTGGAAAAGCCCCAGCCATCTGGTCAGATGACTGGTGGCCTCACCAATTGGGTGCTATCCCCGTGCCCAAACAAACGGTAAAAAACTTAGGGATAAAACTAGATCAAGCCTTAACAATGAAAGATCAGATTGCAGATATCACTAGCTCCTGCTACAACAGTATGCACAGAATTTTCCCTCTCCTCCCCACAAATGCCCGTAGAACTTTGGTTCAAGCAATGGTGATAAGCACATTGGACTACGGGAATGCCCTCCTGGCTGAAGTTAGTGATACTTTGCTTACCAAGCTCCAGGTGGTCCAGAACACCGTGGCCAGACTGATAATGAACCGTCCTGCAGGCACCCCCTTGGTGCCCCTGCTGAAAGAACTGCATTGGCTACCTGTGAAGAAGCGCTCCTGTTTTAATATCTGTTGCCTCACGTACAATGCCCTAAGAGGAAAAGGCCCACGATATCTCCAAAACAAACTGATGACTTATGTCCCCAGTCGCAATCTCAGATCCAGCTCCCAAGCCCTTCTGTGCATGCCCCGAATTCGCCAAACTTTCACCGGGGGAGAGGGCTTTTCTTATCTCGCCCCAGGGTACTGGAATAAATTACCTATAACCCTCCATGAGACTCCTACATGTAGCAAATTCAGGAAATTACTAAACGCTTACCTATACTAACCTCTCCAGGTTTGCTCCCCCTGCCAGGATCCGCAACAGAGCTGAGATGCCCCCGGGTGAGACGTGCACTATAGCAAATAATTTTAACATAACAACATAACATATGGTTATGAACAGTTATGGCCCGATTCACAAAGGTAAAGTGAGACGAAAGTCTAACTTCCTGACTTTTGATATTAACAAAGGGCATTTACTACTCGTAAATGCACTTTGTGAATATCAAAAGTTGAACTAACAACTTTCGGTATTCACAAAGGGCATTTACGAGTAGTAAATGACCTTTGTGAATACCGAAAGTCATAAAGTTAGACTTTCGTCTCACTTTACCTTTGTGAATCGGGCCCTTAGTTTTGAGTGGTGAGCATGGCTAAGGTGACTAGTTGAAACATGTTGGACCTCGGTCCTAACCTAGTTGTAGATTCAATAATCTGCTATTCATGATGGCTTGTGCATATTTATCTACTCTCTGTACTGCTTTTGCCACCTGCCATTGCTTCACAGCACTGCAAATAAATACAAATACTGGCTTTTGCTTTAATCGGAAATCCCAAAATAGCCCTCATGAATCTCCAGCAGTGTTTGCTTTTAAATACTGGGTTTCAGCACTGCTCTGGTGGGAGGCCTGCTGAGTGTGCCTGCTTATTCTGGCCACAGTGGTATGCAGAGGAATCTGGGGCTGGCAGGTGTAAACATTTGAAGTCTCATCCCGTAGATGCCTTACCCCTCATTGGTATAATTAACTGAAAACTTTCTATAAATATCTCTGGTTGGTCTTCTACAGGGACAATTTATAGTAGCAAATGTATTTATGTGCTTATCAATGAATCAATTAACCCAGGTCCATTAACGTTTTCTGTCTGTGTGACAGCTGTATACTTTCATCTGTAATGTCTTGGCTATGTATATGACTACTCCTCTTTGTGCACCCCCTATCAAAGAATGGCTAAAGGTCAGTAGTCAATCCTATTTAAACCCGATGAGTTAACCACTGAACGAGAGAGAGGCCTTTCCACCAGGTTATCATGCGAGGTCCTGACAGACTGCCGCAGCATCCACTCTTATGAGTCGATAAAGAGAGGAGAGGAGAGGAGCTGAGCTGAGTTGATGTGCTTTCATTTTGAGGGAACGCTCTTTCCTGGCTGAAGTTAGATAACCACAGCTGATCCACTGAGAACATGTATGCAGTACGCTGGGCCCCAAGAAACTCTACATGCAAATTAGCTACACCATGATCTCATAGTGCAGCACATAAAAGTAGTCCTTAGGGTGTAAGGCTGCAAGGAACATTCTAATTATGTAAGAACTGTTAATTTTATTCTCGCTGCCAGCAACATGCATAAGTGCTGTTTTAGTTATATTCTGTGTGAATATTACTCATATTGAAATTCAAACTGTGGAGGACTACAGACAAGCATGCACAACTCTCTAATCAGACAAATAGAATTGTAGCCTCCTAGAATCAGATCCCTCTAAACCACTACTAATGTAGCTAGGGAAAATTGTTAACGAGGCCAAGGAGCAAGGATGGCTAACAGGAAAAGAAAAAGCATTCTTGATTAATAAAAATCCTAGGACATCGTATTTCTATACCCTACCTAAAATCCATAAAAATGGGACCCCAACTCCAGAGCAGCCTTTAGTATCTGGAATAGATTCTATATTGGAACCTCTTTCAGCATTTGTTGATTGGTTCTTAAGGCCTTTGGTTTCGCAGATGCTCTCGTATATAACAGATACAAAACATCTACTCAACATTTTGAAAGATGTAAGGTTCAATCCAGAGGAGAAACTACTGATAGGGCTAGATGTAGAAGCTCTTTGCACCAGTATAATCCACAATGAAAGTTGAAGAGTGATCAAGGGTCTCTTGAGAAAACAACCATGGAATTGGGCAGCCCCTATCAAATTCATAATTAAATTGGCTAAAATCCCCTAAAAAAGAACTATTTTGAATTTGAAGGGAGTGCTTTCTAAAATTGACACCGGACATCTATGGACAGCACCTTTTTGCCAAGCATTTCATGCCTGTATGTCTATCATTTTGAGACAAACAATGTTCGGGTAACTAACCCATTCAAGGAAGAGATTAGGCTAAGGTGACAGTATATAAATGAGGTGCTGATAATTTGGCATGGCACCCCGAAAGAGCAACTGAATTTCTCAGTTGGCTGAATTGCAGAAATCAATTTCTGATTTTCACAATGACTAGAAGTAATCATGAGTTTCCCTTCTTGGATCTCCTAATTAGAGCATTGGAGGGTACTCTGAGTACAAGGGTTTATAAAAACTCACAGATAGAAACAATCTCCTTTGGTTTGACAACACGCACCCCAGGGCATTGGGTAGTTCCTCCGTATTAGACAGAACTGCACAAAACTCCAGGCATATAAAACAGAGGCCAGGTCACTGACAAAGAAGCTAAAAGAAAATACATACATATTATATCTGATCAGAAAAGCAGTGAAAAGGGTGAGACCTTCTCCTAACTTACAGAGATACACAGAACAAACAACAGATCATATGTGTAAGCTCTTACACAAATATTTCCAATCAAATAAAGAAAATAATTAACACACATTGAGGGATATTAAACAGTAATAATGTTCATTTGGAAAAACCTCTTTTCTCCTTCAAAAGAAACAGAAGTATAAGAAATATGTTAGTTCATATATGCCCCAAAACTAATTACAAGAGGGGAGAACAGAACACACTCTGGGACTTACCATCTGTTAGGGGACATTTCCCAAGTGGTCATTACTCACTGTGTGCATATACAACTCTTACAGAGTCTTTAGAAGTGGGTCTATAACATATATGGGAACAGAGAACCCATACTTATTGTAACACTAGCAATGTGATATATATGATAACTTGTCCATACAGTCTGAGATATATGGGAATGACCACTAGAAAAGTACGCATGCGGATCACAGAACACCGTAGCACTATCAGATATGGTCGCAAAACAACAAGGATGACTAGCCATTTCATAACTAGTGGGCATAATGAAAATGATATAAGATGAGCAGTAATGGAAAAAATAACAGTTAAGCGATGGGTTTATAAACTGGGCACACATAACCAGGGACTACATGATGAAATCTCTTGGAACCTTCTAAATACACTGAACATTTAGGATGAGTGGCCACGTCAGTTCCCAGAGACACAAATAGGATCCAACACAGATGTGGAAAGGGAAATACATATATATATTCACTGAAAAACCAAAGGTTATAGGGACATTATAGTTAGGCTCTGGTTTCACTCATATAAAACCATAGAAATTCAGCAATTTTAGTTACCTGAACCAGCTATAACCCAGGCCCCCGCAATGCACTGCTTATGACCTCACATATTTCATCTCTCATGACACGGACAGTGACATCATCGATGACATCACTGATGACATCTCAAATGATATCACTGATGACATCATCCAGTGAGTGTAAGTATGTTGTACAAGTTTCTGAGACTTAAAGATATATACTAAGCTACTGCATAAGTTAGATTACTATTTTTTTTTACTACGAATGAGTGATACTATTTCTAACATATGTCATCTGAGTGGCTGTGTGACCGTCTGTATCAATGTGGGAGTGGGTGTGTAAATGGCTGTATGGGTGAATAGTGGGTGTGTGAGTAGCTGTATGGGTGATTGAGTGACTGTGTGAGTGGCTGTATTGGTGAGTAAGTGGGTGGGTGACTGGCTGTATGGGTGGTTGAGTGCTTGTGTGAGTGACTGTATCAATGACTGAGTGGCTGTGTGAATGGCTACATGAGTGGGTGAGTGTGTGTGAGTGACTGTATGTGTGACTGAGTGGCTGTGTGAATGGCTCTATCGGTGAGTGACTGGGTGTGTAAGTGGGTGTATGGGTATGTTAGTGGCTATTTGAGTGGGTGTGTGATTGAGTGTATGAGAGGTTATATGGGGTGTGAGTGGGTGTGTGAGTGGTTCGATGGATGATATCATCAATGATGTCATTTGAAATGTCATCAGTGATGTCACTGACCATGTCAAGAGTGATGTAATATGTGAGGTCATGCGCAGTGCATTGCAGGGGTGTAATTTATAGTTAGCCCAGGTATCTATACCAGCTGAATTTGTATGGTTTTGTACAAGTGAAATCTGAGGCTAACTATAACGTCCCTGCAACATTTGTTTTTTGCAAGGAATATATATATTACCTAATTGTGGTCACCATTAGGCGGTTATAGTTAGGACCATGCTTCCATAGTAAAGGCATTTTTTAACTTGCCTATATCATTGGCTCCGGTTGATGAATCTTCACAAACTTTCCCCACAAACGTGCCCCAGTTATTCTTGTTGTGCTTGGAAAGTTTTGGGGTGATCTGTCAAGCGGGGGCTGAGAAAAAGGAGTGCCAAATACTGCATGTTTCCCATGTTAATTCCCATAGGAATTTTAGATGCGACTACAAACTGAACCTGAATTACACCAAATTTGGCTGAAAGGTAGCTGTTGGTCCAGAAATTGAAAATGTTGTGAATTGTTCTAAATCCAATCAGTAGTTTTTGAGATATTAGAAGAAATACAAACTTAGATATATATAATGATGTTGGTCCTCTGAGAATCTGACATTACCTGTGCTCAAATCTGATTGGCTGCCAACACTTCAACCAGGAAGTGTTTTTAGCCATCTTGGGTCTCGGCTCCAGCCAAGTACCTGAAAAAGTTTTTAAAAAAAGAAAAGGGGGTGGGTAGGAATACCCTGACCCCTAACTGTGGTCCTGGGCTCCCCCCGTGACCCTGCAGTATAAAAAGCATCTTTTTTCAGTTTTTTTGGACGGAGTCATGCTGGACTCGTGGCTCCTACCAAAATATTTTTTTTTAAAAGAAGCGTGAGCTCTCACACTTCTCTATTGTTTAGCCCCCTGTGGGCCAGGTCACGGGGCATGGGGAATTAAAACAAGGGGGGCACACATAGCCCCCTCCTGAGGATCTTTTATGCCCCAGGTACCACCACCTCCCCATAGCTTTTATAGAATAATGGAGGGGGGCTACACGGACCCACCCTCCATCTGCCCTGGAAAATCTGACCCTAACTATAATGCTCCTATATCCTTTGTTTTTTCAGTGAATTTCTAAGTTTTTTTTAAAAAAATTTGATTTCCTAACTATAACGTCCCTGTACACTTTATCAAAGATTTTTAAATTGTATTTCCTAACTATAATTTTTTACCTTTGAGATTGTGTGTGTGAGTGGCTGTATGGGTCTGTAAGTGGGTATATGAGTGGGTTTGAGTGTCTGTATGGGTCTATAAGTGGGTGTGTGAGTGGCTGTATGGGTCTGGTTGTAGGTGTGTGAGTTGATGTATGGATCAGGGACTTGGTGTGTGAATGCGTATGGGTCTGTGAATGGGTGTGAATGTCTGTATGGGTGTTCCAGTGGGTGTGTGAGTAGTTTTAAGGGTGTGTGAGTGAGTGTGTGAGTGGATTTGTTAGTTGGTCAGTGGGTGTGAGTAGCATCCCTGTCAAGAACAACTTGTATTTTCACCCTGACTAGACAGTCTACAATGGAATAAAGAGGCAGCATACACGGTACACCTGAGGAAGCATAGCAGGCTGCTGTGCTCTGTCCCTCGGTTAGTGTGGGAGTGCGTGCCCAAAGACATCCTATTGTTTTTGAGTGGTGGGTGAAATTATTACCTCAAACACCCCCACTCTCTCGCTGGTTCATTAACCATAGTACAGGAGATATGGTCTGGCGGCTTGGTGTCCATCAATGAAAACAGGAGACCTGGTTTGACATGCCAACTCATCGCTTAGCTAGAACATTATTAAGGCCCGCATAAAAACCTCTGACAGCACCATTCACTTTTCCAAACATTACACATGCTCAGCAATTGCTTTCATGTTTGAATGCACTACAATTCCCACATTACCCTTCAATGAATGAAAGTATAAATTGACCAATTAACAAAGAGAACTCAGTCATGTCATTTTGAGAAGTGATGAAATATGTGAGGTCATAAGCACTGCATTGCGGGAGTATAAGCTATTGTTAGCTCAGGTAACTATAACTGCTGAATTACAATGGTTTTGTATGAGTGAAGTCTGAGCCTAACTATAATGTCCCTATAACCTTTGTTTTTTCAGTGAATTTCTAAGTTTAAAAAAAATTCTATTTCCTAACTTGAACCTGTAACCTATGAGAGTGAGTGTGTGAGTGGCTATATGGGTCAGTGAGTGGGTGTGTGAGTGGCTGTATGGGTATGTGAGTGGGTGTGTGAGTAGTTGTATGGGTCTATGAGTGGGTGTTTGAGTGGCTGTATGGGTCTGTCTGGTGGGTGTAATAAGTAGCTGTATGGTTCAGTGACTGGGTATGTGAGTGGCTGTATGGGTCTATGAGTTGGTGTGTGAGTATCTGTATGGGTATATGAGTGGGTATGTGAATAGTTTTGAGGGTGTGTGAGTGGATCTGTGAGTCAGTGAGTGGGTGTGTGAGTAGCTGTGGGGGTGTGTGCATGGGTTTGTGAGTGGCTGTGTAGGTGTGTGAGTGGGTTGGTGAGTGGGTGTATGGGTGTGTGAGTGGCTGTATGGGTCTGTGAGCAGGTGTGTGAGTGGGTGTATGGGTCTGTAAGTATGTTTGGGAGAGGTTTTGTGGTTGTGTGAGTAGCTGCATGGGTCTGTATATGTGTTTTGGAGAGGTTTTCTGGTTGTGTGAGTGGCTGTACGGGTCCGTGAGTGGGTGTGTGAGTGGTTATGTGGGTGTGTGAGTGAGTGTTTGAGTAACTGTACTGGGGTGTGGATGGGTGTGTGAGTGGCTGTATGGGTCTGTGAGAGTGGCAGAATTGTTATGTGTCTGAGTTTCTGTGTGGGAGTCCACAGTTTTGCACAAAATATCTACCCACTATGACTACTTTCTACTGGTTAATTAGTAAGTGCTACCTTATTGGGTAAATGTCCAGTGCATATTCTATACTACAACTGTGTAATGGACCATGAGGAAATGTCTCCAGTGACCTTGTGTGTGCTTCGGTAATGTGATTGTCCCTCGTGCATCTTTATCCAGAAATCTGTCATAACATGAATCTTCCTGTAGAGAACACAACATGACTACAAAGAGGTAAATCTCCACCAAACAAAGGTCCTTCCTCATAACTATATGAAGTAAGTGCTTATTTGTTTGGTGGAGATGTCCTCATGTTACTCGGCATCAAGACTGCCTCAGCAAAGTCATCAGGAAACACGCCTGGGGTCTTTTCTTAACCCCTTCGATGCTCTCAGCTCGTCATGCTGCGCGGTCGCGCTGTGCGCATGACGAGCTGAGCTCGTCACGACCACACCCGCGATCGGAATGTCCAGCACCTGGGCGGAATTCCGATCGCGGCGAAGCGGTTAAGCTGTTCATCATCCCGGAAAAAGGAGGGAAGACCTTTCCATACTACTAAAGTGGGTGCGACTAAACGGGCGAAGCTTCCAAGTGAGTTGCACATTTGCATGCTCATAGTAATGCAAAGGGAGAACTATGGACTCTGCTGTCACAGGAGAGGCCAAAAAAGAACCCACTCATCACAGTCAGTACAGATTGCCATCGGATTGGGGCAGCAGGAGGAGCCCTAATGCCCACGCGGTCTCTGCCAGTTCCCCACCTCCGGAGCCGGCATTGCGCCCACACATAGGGAGCAGCAAAAAACACTGCTTCCTGTGTGTGGGAGAGATTTTTTCATCTGTTTTTCTGCCTGTTTGGCAGCAGGCAGGAAAACAGATGAAAAGTCCGCTCCCAGCAAACAGGAGCAGTTTTCCTGCTCCTTCCCACTGGGAGCAGACTTACTTTTTGCTCTCGCTTGGCGGGAGCTGTGAAAGCTCCCACCAAGCTAAAGCAAACTTATCTCCTGGGGTGGGCACCTCAGGAGATAAGGAGCCGGCCCTGGGAGGTGACGGTCCCCAGAGTCATTAATGGCTCCAAGAGGAGGGCCGCACATCCCCCCTCTTTATCAAAATTCACGACTTTGCCCTGGAAAGGGGGTGGTCTCCGGGGCTCTTAACTGCCACAGGAGGGAGGTGTATGTGACACTCCTCCAATTTTTTAATTAAGCACCGGGAAGGTGGTGGTCCCAGGGGCTCTTTAGAGCCATATGAGGAGGGCCCATGTGGCCCCCTCCAACTTTTACATGGTCTCTAAAGTTTTGCGCTGATCTGTCAGGCGGGGAACAAGAAAAAGGGGGTCCCAAAACGCATTTTCTTCATGCAATTTCCTATAGGGATTTTAGACACGACTACAGTTTGAACCGCTGAACGGAATTACACCAAGTTGGCAGAAAGCTAGATCTTGGTTCAAAAAGACTGCCTTTTGTAATTAGGTGTAAATCTGTTCAGTAGTTTTGTAGTTATTAAACAAAAAAGATTTATGCATATCTAGAGACGCCGATCCACTGCGGATCCGGGTAGATTTATGGATCTACAGACCAACAGCAATGCCGTGATTGGCTGCCCACAACCTAAGAGGAAAGTTATGGCTGCCATTTTGTTCACCAGGAAAATAAAATTTTAAAGTGATAGAAAGGGTCAGAGTAGAGTTACGCTGACCCCATGGGACTGATGGTGGGGTCTTTGATGGATCCTTCATGGACAAGAAATTGCCCAAAAAGGTTGTTTTTTGGAGCATGATGATCTTCGAATCCACCCGGATTTGGGTGGATCCACGGATCCAGTCCCCAATTAAAAAAAAACATTTTCATCCACTCACAGACCTATATACCTGCTCATACACCCACTCCCACTCCCACAAAACCACTCAAACACCCACTCACAGACCCACATAGCCACTTACATACCCACACAACCACTCACACAAACACACACCCATACAGTCACTCAAACACCCACCCACAGACTCACAAAACCACTCACATACTCACTCACAGACCGACACAGCCACTCACACACCCACTCACTCACCCACTCTAACATCCACTTACACACCCACACAACCCCTCTCATACCTACTCACACACCCATACAGCCACTCACACACCCACTCACAGAGCCACAAAACCACTCTGACATCATCTCACAAACCCACACATACTCACACACCCACCACACACTCACACACCCAGAGAACCACTCACAAACCCACTTACATACCCAGGTTACAGGAACATTATAGTTAGGAAATAAAATGTAAAAAAGTTTAAAATTCACTGACAAAACCAAAGGTTACAGGGGCGTTATAGTTAGGTTCAGATTTTACACACACAAAACCATATAAAGTCAACTCGTGCACTAAGGAATCTATAACTTGAACCCCAGTCATGCACTGCTAATTTCCCCACATATTATATTATTTATGACTTCTTCTACGATATCATTGATAATATCACTGCAACAATTATAGTGACATTATAGATGAGAAAACTGTGCATGGCGGGGTGGATATTATAGTTACCTTAGGGCATGGGTTGTAGCTACTTGAGATGACTATACCTGCTGAATTACAATAGATTTGTGTGTGTAAAATATGCGAATAAACAAAGGGTAAAGTAACGTTATAGTGCGGTTAATTTGTTAGTATCAATATTGAAGTTTTGAACTAAAAAACATAAATTCACAAGTTATAGTTATCAGCACTGACTATAACTTGTGCCCCCACCATACACTGCTTATGCGCTGCTCATGACCTCACATATGACTTCACTCATTACATGTTCAATGACATCATATATGAAATCACTGATAGAATCTCAGATCACATCATTGATGGCATCACTGATGAGATCATCCAAACGTTGTTATCCCACATATTGCCGTACAAATTACTATGGCTTTACATCTAGCAAAGTTCACATTAACAATCAACCTCTAACATATGGGTAACCCTCATTCAGTATGGCATTTAATCTGTATACAACTGTTCAGAGAAACCAAAATAGTGAATGCCAATTCCAAAACCAAAATTAAGTTTATATATATATCTGTCACTGAGTAGTTATAGTTAGGAAAACATTTTCATAGGAAATAGATTTTTTAGTTTGCTTATAACTTTGGTGCTGTTTGACAAATTTTCATGAAACTTTCCCAAAAAGTCTCATCCACCTCAGCTCCATCATGGAAAGTTTCAGGGTGATCTGTCAAGTGGTGGGCCAAGAAAAACACACTTTAGCAAAGATGTAGCAGCAGACATTTTAGGACTCGGGAACTCAGTCCCCTGTCTTGAAAAAAAGTTTTAAAAGAAAAACCATATAGGGGTCCCTTGGAGGCCAAAAAGTTAATTTTTCTTTTAAACAGGACCATGGATCAGCTTTTTAGATTTCCAGATAATTTGGAGTTGATGCTCTTTACACTGCTTCAAAACCTTAACCCCTTCCCTGTGGGGGTAATTCCCCCATGGGTGCGGGGGGGCGGGGGGTGAGCGCGGCGCCGCGGTGCTCGTGATGAGACCAGCTCGTCATGAGTCAAGGTGGAGCTGTGCTCATGACGAACTGGTCTCGTCACGACCCCGCCCACTGATTAATTCTCCCGCACAGGCGGGGAATTAATCCCGCGTGGGCGGAGCGCAGCCGTTATGACGAGACCAGCTCATCATGAGCACAGCTCCACTGTGACTCATGACGAGCTGGTCTCGTCATGAGCACCGAAGAGGTTAATTATAGAATTTGGTTCTAAGTAAATCCCATGTCATAGCACTTATTTAACTGAAGCTCCAGACACAATTCTTTGCTCTCTTTTGCTAAATGTTAAATGGGACCTTTTACTGCAAGAAACATTCGAAAATAAAGTGCACAAATAACCCCAAAAAATGTAATAATGAATCTACATCTCCAGGTGATTTGTACCACAAGGTTATGTGGTGCCCAAAGTTTGGCTACATACATTGACTGTATTTATTGTTGTGGAGATGTCGTTTGTTGATTTTGCTACAGTCGTTTACATTTTTTAAATTTAGCTGTTAACTTTCATATACGGCTGCACCTTCAGTAAGAGGGTTATGTTAATATATTGAATTATATTAAAGATAGACAAGCGTGCCTCATAAATCAAAGGAGGACAGGGAAAGGTGCATGCTCTGGCTTGAGGCACTCCTCGTCCTTTCTTGCCTGAAGATTAGTTCCTAGGCTCAGCTCCAAACACCCAGTCAGTCACGGGACTCAAATGGGACTGCTTAAAGGGTGGGCATCCCTCTCTATGTCATCACATTGACTGTTTTCAGTCCTAGGATTTCAACATATTACTAAGCCTACATGGTTCAATGGAAAAAAATCCAAGAAAAAACACCTAGAAGGCATTAGTTTGTCATGTGAAAACCTAGTTTTGGAAATATTGTCCATAATGACATAGGGCCTCATTATGATGTTGGATGGACTGTCACCGACATGCCATCAGTGGCGGTCTGCCCAAAATCCAGGGCAATGGTCTGACCACGGGATTAAGATATCGTCGGTCGGAGTGGAGCGGGTGGGGTGAAAGACCGCCGCCTCCGACAGGCTCAAGGAGACACTCAGGGTGGCGGTCGGACAGTAATCCCTACAATGTAGGCAGTGCCTGTACAGGCACTGCTGTAGGGATTACGATGTCCATTTTCCCCAGTATTTTCATGGCGGTCCCATCACCATAGAAAGGCTGTCGGAAAGGGAATTTGGGGGCCCAAACAGGGCCCCTGTCCCACTTGGGACACTGCTATGTGGCCAGGGGGCATATGTGGTGCCCCCAAACATCCATACACTGTGTCCCAGGCACCACATAGTGTCTGGCAGACAGTGCATGAATGTTTAAAAACATGCCTTTTACTACTGAAGCTTGTGCTGCAACTTTTTTCCGGCCCACAGCACAAGACGCAATAGTAAAAGGCATGTTTATGACCGCCTACACGCTGGTCTCATCATAATATAGAGGATGGACCTGCCGATTACAATGGCGGTTGGGCACTTGTCCAACCACCATCGTAATAAAGGCCATAGAGTCAAGTGGCCTCCCTAACTGTAAAAATTAAAGCTGCTGAGAGCCCAGCCCAAGCTCTGGTTTCCCATTGACTGTCGACACTGTCTTGTCCAGAAAGATTCATCGAACTCTTGCCAGTGCCAGTCTAAGGCCTAGATGAGCATGTTTGCAGATCAGAATGTGCCTGGCCTAAAAGGGTGCTTGCCACTCTTCTCAAAGCTGGCCTACACTGGAATTTGTCAGTGAATACTAATAGGCATGGCTGTTGCCCATCCAATGTATGCTGTGCTGTGGGCTAATCCAAAATGTGATTGAAAATATATATAACCTAGGGGGGGCGTGGCTTGCGCGCAACCAAGATGGCCGCGCTGTTCTGAGCTCCGGCGGATCGCGGAGGCGGTCATTCGGCTCCGGATGCTTTAATCCCATTTTTCTGCTCTCCGGATTGCAGATATCGGCAGCGGAACATCGCGGGACCTGTTTTGGTGAATTTCAGCTGCATTGGGTCGCTCTTAGTCATGTGAGCGCTTCCGAGGTTTTCTCCTCACAGGTGCTACACAAAATGGCGGCACATGAGGAATCTCGGTGAAATGTTGCCGTTCTGGAGAAGTTGATGCTTTGGTGACCTTTTGCTCTTCATTTTCCCACCGTCTATGAGGTATGGTGCCTGAATATGAATTTTCCCTCGCCTTTCTGAGAGGTCTTTTGTGGAGGCGCTGCACTATTTCGTGTCTGTTTTGAGGAAATTCCTACCGCTGGTCTCAGTCACATATACCCAGCTAAGTTCCAACGGGCGCTGCTTTTTAATGTTTGCCTGCTCAAACACTGGTTATATATCTGTACCCAGGATGCTGGTCGGGCCACCATAATACGAATATTCTGCGACCTACAATGGTCTTGCTGAATCATACCTGACTTTTTGTGGCAAATGTGACTTGTTAATAAGTGTTGGAGGCTGCTGATGACGTCATGTGATGGGCCCTATGTATTCTTTTCTAAGAGCAGTATTTCAGAAGTGATTTCAATATGGTGCTTTTGTCTCTGGTGCCTACATATTATATGTTTTGCCAGTAGGAGAGCTTCAACCTCATTTGATTAAGGCACAACGCTTTCTGCTTTCCTCTTCTTTGTCATCACTGAGGGGAAAGCTCGTGATACTCGCTTGGAGTCACAGATTCAGTACAATCCCTCATTCTCTGGCCTATTTGCCCCGCTTCAATGGCAGAAAGTATGGGGGTCCCCTTAAAGGATAAGGACTCTAAAGGGAATTTAAAGAGATCTAAGCAAGCCTCTCCCACACAGGAACTAACATCTAAGGATAAAACAGAATCTGGGGCTACTTTGGATACCATTCTCTCTCGCCTCAACTCAGTTCATGAGATTGCGCAGGGCACAAAAACGAACACTGATTTACTTCAGGTGGAAGTGGCGGCTATCAGGAATGAGCTTAAAAACCTGTCACTACGTGTTTCCACTGCTGAGTCCCGGATTGGGGCAGTTGAAGATTCCACACACAAGCAGGTCAAACAAATGCAGAGTATGGAGCGCACCTTAAGTTCATTGAGAAGAGATCTCACGGAGCAGGAGGATAGGAACCGCAGAAGCAATCTACGTATTTTTGGTCTGCCAGAGGATTGTGAGAAGGAGGCTCCATCCATGTTGGACTTTTTACTCAAGTGGATTCCCACGACGCTAAACATCTCTTTTCAAAAAGATTTTGAAATAGAGCGTGCCCATAGGGTTCCTACGTTTAAACCTAAGTCTCTCACTCACCCAAGACCAGTGATATTTAAACCTTTAAGGCACCAACATTCTGAACAAATTTTAGCTCACATGAGGAGAATTAGATCGCTGCAATGGGAAGGCCACAAAATCGCTATCTCTCAAGACTTTGCCAGAGATACAGTCATTCGGCGGAAAGGTTTTTAAATCTACGAAGAAGACTTCAAGAGATGAACATTCCGTTCTCATTTGCTGGCCCTTCACGCTTCAGAATAACTTTTAGGGGTCGCAACCAGATTTTTTACGAGCCAGCGGATCTGTCCACTTTTTGGACAATCAGTTTGAGTCTCGGATGGACTCGGATTCTCTTGCAGGCACATCTAATTCTTAATCACTTCCTTTTCAGGTGGTTAGGTTAACGCTCATTTGTGCTTTTCCAGGTTCTTGTAAGTTTTAATGTTCTGTCGAGATTTTAGGTGTAGGGTTCTGTAATGATCTAGGATATTTGACTGTTGCTGCTCTCTCCTCACAACGTTACTAACTTTTCCTTTACAGATGCCTTCATTCATCCCCAGGATAATGGTTTCTTAGTATCTATTGTTTTTATATGTATATTTGTTATTTATGTCTTCTTGTCTTTTTTGTGCTTGTATATTCTCCTTCTATATATATTTTTTTCACTCTTCATCTTCTTTGATTCACTTTTCCTCTCTCCTTACTTGGTTCGTTTTTGTGTTAATTCAGACATCCTTCTTTGATTTCTTCATCCTGTATTATAGATTTTCTCTCTAGTATTTATGTGCTTGATGTCGGTCATATCATTGCTTTTTGTCTCAAGAAGTAGAATATGTTTAGGGTCTGCCCTCATCTGTAATATTCACCCTCTTATTCTCCTTTGGCTTTTCTTTTATATGTCTTAGTTCGTGTAGTTACTATATGTTGATTTATAGATTATCGTAAACATTCATAGACATGATCAATAAATTATTCGAGATAGATAGTATGTTATGTATATCATTCCTTAGGTATTGTTTATTGCTCTATATGTTTACTATCTTTTCTACTAATAGATATGGAGTACCTTTTTATACTTACCTTTAGGCTGCTTTTAATATTTACAAGATGTTTCTAATTAATTTTTTCCCGGTATATAAATTGCTCATTTCTTTACATATTCTCCCATTTCCATAATGGCTTTTTATCTGAGCCTCCTTATGTATACCCAGATTTATTTAATATTAAAATTCCAGGATTAGATCTTTATTATTCTATTTACATGTTATTTGCCTTGCCATATGCGATCTGAGATTTATTAGATACTGTTATTTACTATTTTTTTTAATTCAATATTTATTATCTATTTTTGTGTCTTTGATTAATTAACAAAATGAATTTGTACAGGTTTCTCTTTAAATTCAAATCTTTAGGCCTTTTGGTACGCTGGTAAATTTAAGTTTACTGAACATTAGCAGATTATTGTTGCTCTGCTGCTTAAACTTTATATATGTTGTTGAGCAAGCTGAGTTATATGTGCTGGCCTCTGTGGTTGCTCCTTCACGTTTTCCTCCCATGCATTTTGTCTATTACAGACTTCCCCTGCTGGGGTTTTTTCTCTTTGGTATTAAGTTTTCTCTTGTATTTTCTTTCACTATCCTTTTCTTTTTCCTAGCTTTTGTTTGCTCTTTCTTTATTTCTTCTTTCTTGGGGACTTCTGCTTTGGTCTATGCTTTCTGTTTGTTTTATCTTCCACTCACTATTATATTCAAATTAGAATCAATGTGCCTCTCCTTTTTTCATACACCATATGTGCTTATCTATGTTGTTTTCTGTTCACTATGTCCGGTCTGAATGTGCTCTCACTTAATGTGCGTGGTTTAAATCACCCTGTTAAGAGGGCCAAGATCTTAGATTACTGTAAAAGCTTGTCTGGTGACATTGTTTTACTTCAAGAAACTAAGGTTGCTTATAAGGAAGCCTTACTTTTACGGAAAGAGTGGGTCCTTGATGTAGCTTGTTCTGAAGCTTCTGGTAAAAGAAATGGGGTTATTACGTTGATTTCCAAAAACTCTGGTCTAACTATTGTGACTGCTGAATACGATTCAGATGGTAGATGGCTGCTCTCTCGCTTGTCTAATGGTTCGATGGATTTTTACGTTATGAATATATATGCCCCTAATAATGATGATCAATCTTTTTGGCGGGCTATTAGTAGGAAGTTGTCTGACATCCCTCAAAATGCTAAAGTGATTGTTGGCGGTGATTTTAATCTTCCTATGGATCCTATTTTAGACAGACAATCGGCTTTTAAATTTCGTCCTCCTAGGGCGCATAAACAAATGTTGGATATGTGCTCTTCTCATCATCTTCTGGATGTATGGAGAATGCATAACCCTACTGGTAGTGATTTCACCTTTTTCTCCTCTCCACACTCTAGTTTTTCCCGTATTGATTATCTCTTGGTCGACGCAGCTCTTTTGAAACATACTACTAATGTGATGATCCATCCAATTCTTGTCTCTGATCACGCGGCGGTCTCGTTTACTCTCCTTAATTTTACAGATACTCATAGATCGCGAACTTGGCGTCTAAACACAGAAATCTTGGATGATAGTGAGGAGGTTAAACAACTAAACGTGGATATTCATAATTTCTTCAAAGATAATGTGTCATCCGTAAGCTCCCCAGTAGTCTTGTGGGATGCCTTTAAAAGTACTATTAGAGGTCATATTATAAAAAAAATGGCGAAAAGGAACGCTGATATTAGAAGAACACTCACTGCCTTGGGTAACGAAATTAAAAATAAAGAGATCTTATATACAGACTCTAAAGACAAATCGCTTCTACAAGAGATTAAGAACCTAAAATATTCTTATAACTCCATAGTTACCAGAAGAGCTCACTTGGGAGTACAGGCGCAAAAATCTAAACGGTTATTGTTACGAAACCGCGCAGGTAAGTTGTTAGCTGCTACATTAAAATATCAGGATACAAGTGTTAAGACGACTCAGATCTCTTGTATCACTGATAATGCTGGTGCCAGGAAGTTTCATACTCAGGACATTCTTGAGGTTTTCCGGGATTTTTATAAAAACTTATATACGCCCAAAGATCAATGTAATCTAGGTACATGTCAACAATTCTTGACTACTATTCCCACAAATACTGTCTCTGATTCAGATAAGGTTGATTTGGGGAAACCAATTGAATCTGAAGAAATAATTCAGGCTATTAAGACTACTAGATCAGGGAAGGCGCCAGGCCCTGACGGGTGTCCTATTGCCTTCTATAAGACATTTCTATCCTCATTTTTAAATTATCTTAAAGATGTTTTTGATACTTTTATTTTATCGGGAAAGGTTTCTGGCTCAGCTGCGGAAGCCACCATAGTGGTAATTCCTAAAGATGGAAAGGACCATTCAGACCCTAAAAATTTCCGACCAATCTCCCTTCTTAACATGGAAGCTAAGATTTTTGCCAAAATTCTGGCTAAACGTTTGGAGAGCCATATCCCTCATCTTATACACTCTTCCCAGACTGGTTTTGTTAAAGGTAGGTTGGCTAGGGATAATATTCGAACTTTCTGTCATATTCTGGAAAAAGCGAAACTTTCTAACCTTCCATCGGCAGCGATTGCCCTCGACGCCGAGAAGGCCTTTGATAAGGTCTCCCGGCCTTTCCTACAGGCAGTTCTTCAATCTCATAATCTAGGAGATCCATTTATCAATATGGTAATGTCCTTATATGCTCAACCTAAAGCTAATATTAGAATTAACGGGACTACTTCTTCTTTTTTTAATCTCTCCCAGGGCACGAGACAAGGTTGTCCGTTGTCTCCTCTTCCTTTTCTTTTGTCTATAGACCCTCTCCTGCGATTACTCAATCTAAATCAGGATATTAGAGGTTTTCAATTTGGTTCTCAGACAATTAAAACGGCCGCGTATGCGGATGACGTGCTCATCTTCTCTGAAGACATCGTAATTGCTATCCCTGCCATTTCCAACACAATCAAAAAATTCTCTCGTGTTTCAGGGTATACTCTGAATAAAGATAAGACGGAAATGTTTCCCCTGAATGCGTCGTGTTTCTCTTCTCATATGGGGACAGCGGGTTTTAAATGGCAACTGACTCATATTAAGTACCTAGGGATTTGGTTCTGTAATAATATATCAGATACTATTGCTCATAATGAATCTCTTATCATATCTAAGGTTAAAGACCTACTGAACGCGTGGTTGCCTAAATACATTTCCTGGTGGGGTCGCCTTCAATCCCTGAAGATGATGATAACTCCCATTGTTAATTTTGTTTCTTCTATGCTGCCTGTGAGGCTGTCTTCCTCCTTTTTCCATGAGATTGATGTTCTTACTTCTAAATTTTTATGGAATGATAAACGTGCTAGAATAGCATATAGACACCTGAGGAAACCTTATACTCTGGGTGGATGCAATCTTCCGGATTGGAACTTGTATCAAACTGCCTTTTTAGCGTCTCAAGGGGCTCTCTGGTTTGCCCCGGACTCCAGCCTTACTCCTCCATGGATTTATATTGAACGGGAGTTGTGCTCCCCTCTTTCCACTTCTACTTTCATGACCGCATCTAAGCTGATTTTACCGTATTCAGGCCGTATTATCTCAGATACAATTAATGCATTAAAACGCATAGACAAAAAGGTCTCTAAACCAATTCATAAGTCCAGGTGGTCCTCGATTTGGCATAACCCTAAAATTGTGACTGATATTGACTCTATTACGATGTCTTATTGGGTGACCAAGGGTATTAAGTTGGTCAAAGACCTTTATGATTCTAAACATGACCCGATGCCTTTTTCCTCCTTGGCTAGAGATTATAATCTCAGTAATATGGATTTTTATTCCTTTCTGAAAATAAAGGTAGCCTTATCCAAAATACTCCTTTCTCCTGAGTCTACTACCGGTTCGCTTCTTGCTATGTGGCATAGATCAGGCTATATTGCTTCCAAGATTTACAAGTTTTTATCTGATTCGTCGCCCTTACAGTCTACAGTTACACAGGAGAAATGGCTACACCATTTTGAACCTGATACTTTTCAACATATCTCACAAGATACCTGGCAGCTCATTGGCAAGCTTTCGCTAAAGAATAAGATTGCTCCTTCTCTTATTCAATCCAAATTTTTTACGCTTAATCTCCTACATTGGACCCCGGTTCGTCTACACAAACTAAATCTTAAAGATAACGATCTTTGTTGGAGTTGCAAATTAGTTCCTGGCACCCATCAACATATGTTTTTTGAATGCTCATTATTGCAACCTTTTTGGGAATTGGTCCACAAACACTTATTGTTAATTTTTGGTATTAATTTTGAGCTTTCAATACCTTTAATCCTTTTAGGCCCATGGGCTGCGCCATCTCTGTTACCGCTTGATGATACGGATATGCAATTGCAAGATTTGCTTATATCAATTGCTGTTAAAATTATATTAACAGAGTGGAAATCGTTTAACTTAGTATCGTACCATACTTGGTGGGCTTGGGTATCTTTTCTTCGAGGGGCTCACACCTTGGTTGAGGAGAAACGGTATACACCTGTTATTTCTAGTGTGGTCTGGAGTTCTCTGGATAGATATATCGACTTGGCTTCGCAGGGGCTGGTTGAGCAGTTTCCGTTTGTGTCTTCCTCCTAGTTTATTTCTCTCTATGAAGCAGACGTCCCCATCTCTTGCTCTTGCTCTCTCTTGTATCTATTCTCTTCTTTTCTCAATCTGCTTCTTCTTTCCTTTCTTTACTATCCTTTTCTATCTTTACTCTTTCTCTCTTTTCTCTATTTTGCATGTTTTGATTTATCTATGCAGTACAACCAGTTTCATGAAATTGTTTTTCTGCTCAACTAGATATTTATACATTACATAGGATTTATTTATTACATGAAATATATTTCTATTTATGAATTGCTCATCTTGTTCTGGTTCACAGGATCAGTTGTATTGCATTATATTATATCTTAATTATTTGTATTCCTTTATTATAACAATAAAGAATATTAGAACAAAAAAAAAAAAGACATGCTAACATTGGCTTATCTCCAATTTGCATATTTGATTTACTTATAAGTCACAATTGAAGTGGTACTACCTGTCCTGTAAATTAAATGCTACTAGTGGACCTGCCGCACTGATTGTGCCACCCACTACAGTAGTCCTTTCCAACATGTCTCAGGCCTGCTATTGCAGCCTGTGTGTGCAGTTTTAAACTGCCATGTCAACCTGGTAAAATAAACCTTTCGCCAGTCGCAAATCTTCCCTTTAAATATATATGTCAACCCTAGGGTCGGCCCTGGACAGACTAGATGGCATTGTGCAGTATAATAAAAAAAAAAGGACATGTAATTTTAAGTTTTAAATGTCCTGGTAGTTAAAAACTTTTAAATACGTTTTCACTACTGCACGGCCTATCTCTTCCATAGGGTAACATTGGAGTTACCTTATCACATTTAATAAGATGTAATTCCCAAAATAGAAAAGTTAACCAATTCATGTGTTGTGGATCTAGTCAGTCCTTGCGTGCCCGGCTCTCCACTCTCCCTGATTATACTCCCACCACGGACGTAGCTGCAGCTGCCCTGGTTCCAAGCACTGCAAACCTTTCTGTATTATCTCCGCCCCTAGCACTGTGCCTACTTCTAGTGTCCATCTCAGCTCCTGCGCAAATGTGTACCCCATCTCAGCCCCGCGCACTGCGCATACAATGTGTACCACTATCTCAGCTCCCCACACACTGCGCATACAATTAATGCCCTTATCTCAGCCCGAGGACTGAACATTACCTATGTTCTCTTATCTCAGCCCTGAGCCCTTCTAGCACGCCAGCATTGCAATGCCCCCAAGTGTACTACACATATTTTGAGTTTACCGGCACATGGAGGTATGCCGAGATCCTGCGAGATCTTGGAAAGTCTCGACGGCCATCTTGAGGTTGGCCCTATTTATACCATGCACATGGTCACGAGGCTTGCTTTGCCTCAAGACTCCAGCTGGCTAGGAGCCTTCATAATGCTTCTGAAGGAATCAGGACCTGGTACCCACCTCATCCCTGGAAACTCCTGAACGCCATCTTGTCAACAAAATCCTCCACATCCGACATCTCGTCACCACCTCGCCTGAAGGAATTTTTGTAAGAAACCTGAAGAAGGCATCCACAAGACTACAGATTTGTCAACCTTAACAAAACCACGTTTGAGACTTGTGAGACATTTTTAAGACTTAGGTTCTGAATAATTTGATACTCTTGTGCTTTTAAAGGGCGTGGTTTTATTGTCCACTTCAACAAGCATTACTCATTTACTTCTACCAAAGCAAAAGCTCCCAAATCTGTACTTCCTGTGCTATAAGTCTATTGTAAAAGCACTCAAATAGTGTAACAAATTTTGTATCAATAAAATCAAAGCAACTGCTAAAAAAAAAAAGAAAAGAAAATATATATAACCACAAGGCTGAGTGGTTTATAAATGTCACCTGAGCCATGAGATTGCAATATGAGACCATATTACCACTACTCATTTTTTTAAATTACATTACTTTTTCATTGATTTTAGTGCTCTATAGAAAGATTTAGAACATTTGCCCACCATCCGTTTAGTCTTCAGTTTTTGGTTAGGACTGCAGATATTTCCCTCGGTGTTTTGAGAAATAGGTGTTCTTGTTAGGGATAATGTCAATATTTAAAATGTGCTTTATGGAACAACATGTATTATTATAAATCACATTTTAAATGCAAATCTCATTATAAGGAGATTAAAAAATGCTATGCTAAAATATGTTTATATTTGTAGTTCATTGACACCAGTAGGTGGGTTTAACAAGACACAAATAAAGAAATAAATAAGTGCAATGTGAGGCATGGTAAGTAACTTTTTGCTGACAGGACTCAGCGTTTACATAGTTTATTTTCACACACTGCAGAGGATTCATTGGTAGATGCTTGCTTGCATTGAAGATGGGCCTGCAGGGTGAGCTTGTCAGGTGTGTTGATTAATGATCTGAGAGCAGCACTGTCAGGAAAACATTTATTTTTTAGCACTGAAAGAAAGAGGAAATACAGTGTAAAGTATCCATTTAACTTTATTGGGGCATATTAGCAAGACCCACGTTAAAATTATCGCTGTTTTAGCGGCAGGAAACTGCGATAATGGGCTTGCTAATATGCGTTATGGAATTCCAATAGAAGCCCAGGTTAGATGTCCTGCACATCTAACATGGGCTTCTATTGGAATTCTATAACGCATATTAGCAAGCCCATTATCGCCGTTTTAGCGGCAGTTTCCTGCCGCTAAAACGGCGATAATTTTAACGTGGGTCTTGCTAATATGCCCCTTTATTATTTGTTTAGGAAAGTTAATTAACCTGCAAATGTGATGTAATAAGCATATACAGGGCATATCCATTTAACTTTATTGGGGCATATTAGCAAGACCCACGTTAAAATTATCGCTGTTTTAGCGGCAGGAAACTGCGATAATGGGCTTGCTAATATGCGTTATGGAATTCCAATAGAAGCCCAGGTTAGATGTCCTGCACATCTAACATGGGCTTCTATTGGAATTCTATAACGCATATTAGCAAGCTCATTATCGCCGTTTTAGCGGCAGTTTCCTGCCGCTAAAACGGCGATAATTTTAACGTGGGTCTTGCTAATATGCCCTTTATTATTTGTTTAGGAAAGTTAATTAACCTGCAAATGTGATGTAATAAGCATATACAGTGCATATCCATTTAACTTTATTGGGGCATATTAGCAAGACCCACGTTAAAATTATCGCCGTTTTAGCGGCAGGAAACTGCCGCTAAAACGGCGATAATGGGCTTGCTAATATGCGTTATGGAATTCCAATAGAAGCCCAGGTTAGATGTCCTGCACATCTAACATGGGCTTCTATTGGAATTCTATAACGCATATTAGCAAGCTCATTATCGCCGTTTTAGCGGCAGTTTCCTGCCGCTAAAACGGCGATAATTTTAACGTGGGTCTTGCTAATATGCCCCTTTATTATTTGTTTAGGAAAGTTAATTAACCTGCAAATGTGATGTAATAAGCATATACAGGGCGCAACGATTGTCCAATGGTGTCCTGGAAGCATAAATTAAGAATTGCAGGGAAGTCCTGCGCTAGCAGTTGAATGCAGGATTAATGATTAAAGAGCCAGAATGTGAAAATGGCCAGCAACTGGGCTTCAGAGGACCAGAGGTAAAGTGATTGAAAACAGAGAGAAAATGTGTTCTGTAGATAACTAAGGTACCTTACATTGAAAGCACAAAAAGGTAACATAGAACATTTTAAAAAGAACCCATAAGACTATAGACTCCAGTACAATTTGCCGAGGGTAGCAGAAAAGCAATTCGGAAGCGACTGCAGCACAAGCCTAGCAGCCACATTTTGGACCATTTGCAGCCAGTGAAATCTATAGGTTGTGGAACCAAGAAACATGGAATTGAAGTAATTTAGTCGGCCGAAAACCATGTCCTGGATCACTGTATGGTATGAGGAAGAAGTAAGAAAATGAATAATCTTGTGTGAAGTTTTGAGCAAGGAGAAACAGACAGAAACATATTTGCTGGCTTGGCCTGCAAGAGTACGCTTATGGTGCAGGATGAAGCCCACGTTCTGGACCTAGGAGGCAGGAACAGGCGCCTTTTCCAGATCAGCAGGCCATGAGCAGGTGATGGATGAAGTAGGTGCATTAGCACATAAGATGAGTAGGAACTTAGGGGCATATGTACAAGGAGTTAACACCGCCGTAGCGTCAATTTTTTGATGTTACGGCAGCTTTTTTTTTATTGCCTTATTTACAAGTTGCCGCAAACTTCCGTTAGCAGCAGTTTTATGGCGAAAACGTGAATTTTTAAGATCGCCACTTCTGTTAGCGGGAGTTAACGAAAATGAGATGCAAGGTAGGCGTTCCCGTGTAAAAACTGCCGCTAACCCCACTTTGCGATATTTACAAGGAATTCCTTGTATGGTTCAAAACGCAAAAAACTGCCTCTAACTGTAGTTAGAGGCAGTTTTTTAAGAACATAAAATAGCTGGTCTTAAAAATGGTGCAAACACTTGGGGCCTCATTTCAGAAGGTTTTGGTGCTGGACAGCGCTGCAAGGAATGTTGCTGCGCTGCCCTGCGACAAAACGACAGGGCAGGAATGCGCACCATCAATAAGATAGGGCACATTCCTGGGACTCATTCATTAAAAGTGTTGCATCGCTGCAACAAAACAGCGTTGCAACACTTTTCACTTTGCCCTTCTTGCGACCGCATGGATGCGCTGTATTTACTGTACAGCGCTCCATGTCTCAATTAATGACAGATACGTCTGGAATCCTGACGTATCTGTCAGCGCAAAAGTCACGCATTGCTGCAGTTGTGGCGCAAGCATGACGCAACTCCAGCAATGCATGGGGCCAGCCTATCCCAGTGGCACTACGTCACCCTTACGCCTGCCATGAGGCAGGCGTAAGGTACTGACACAGTGGCGTCCTACAATTGTTGCAGGGAAATCTGATGGATTTCACTGCACCACTCCTATGAGGCTTTGTTGCGTGGGAACGCACACCCTGCATACATCATACTGTTGTATTCCGCTTTAGGTGTCCGTATATAGGTGTTCCTGAGTCATGTCCTTATATAGGCACAATTCGCATTGCCCTTATATAGGCATAGAATCCCTGTCCTTATTTAGGCATTAACCGTGCACTCCAAATACAGGCATGGTCACCGACATCCGTCCACCCTAACGTCACAACGAGTTCTTAGAAACCAGACCCTTAAGCTTCGGGAGTTCCCCTAGCACAGGACTATTGATTTCGCCAAGAACTCATCTATTATGTATGAACCATTCTACCTTAAGGGTTCATTCCTGACGTCTTCCTCTGTCCGACTTCACGTCAATGCTAACATTCCAAGACACCTACCAGGTATAAATATACCTTCCCTTGCCCAAGCAAGTTAGAGGAGACCTCGACTTCAGAGGAGCCCGTATCCCGGCCTGACGCACTGAGAAGACGCTGTCATTCCTGCACGCAGACGAATCCAGCTTCCAGTGTTCTGACTCCCTTTGCGGGGTGTTAGAGTTCCAGATCCGGCAAGAGATTCCCACCTCTCTCATTCTCAAGGTATGGAGCTGACTAGAACCTAGAGGGACTCTTGATATACCATACTTGGCATACTATACTTAACATACTCTTAGTATACCAGACTAGAGAATACTCCACCTACTTCTACCTTTCCCTACACCTAGACTAGGTTAGGTACATTGGGGTAGAACTAGCTTAGAGACGCATCGTATGAGTACTCGCATTTTTAGCTCATGTTATTTATGTACGTGAATATATGCTAAAAAATAATGCTAGCGCAGTATTATTTATTTCTACTGCTTACGCTGTACATTATTTATCTTGCATACTGTCTTGTGATCATAACGGCACATATCTCTTACACGAGAAACAAGACTGTTCAATAAAACCCTTTTATTGAAACGCCCATCTTTCCTTTCTGTGTAACTCTGTAGAAACTAAGCATGCACGATTGACTGAGTGAAACTGTTATCTATTGTTTCCACGATTCTGAGACGTGTTCCAATTCTAAAGGGAAACAAAGTTGTCATGTTTTTCGGTTGCCAGAATCTATTCCTTTCTTGTTCTCAAGGAGTTTCTAGTGGCCTCTGAGCTAGCTGGCACAAGTAATTAAGTTTAATATACTCGATAGGGACATACCGACCTTAGTCCTATGTCAAGCCTATAGTTTATATTATTCCACTGCGCAGAGCCTATTAGGGAAATAGGAACTACACTCCATGGCGCCCAAACGTTTGGTAAGGCAGTAATTTAACGCTAGATACTGAGTAACTCAGTCGTGCTTTTCTCAGAGACCCCTACTCACATACTCCATAAGACGTCTGGACTGGGTAGGGTTAAAATATCCACCAAAGCTAAATAGGGAAGCACCCTATATATTAGTTGTTTGGTTTGCTCAACATTGAAGGATACAGTGTTCCATATATTGTGCACCTTATCTTTTTGTTTCCTTGAAACTTGTTCTACATTTTTCAAAAAACAAATGTCCACACGGAACAATGCCACCGACACCTGTGGAGCTACGGCTGACCCAGCGATAGCAGTTTTTAACTTTACAGGTTTAAATGAACCTGAGGAGGGTGTTATAGACATCAATCCAAACTTATAAAACATGGCCTACCACCAAGAGGCGGTAGAGCAGTTTTCGTGATAGAGGCACACGAATCCTTTCAGACAGGGGTATTCTATTCATGCGTAATATTTCCTGAATCAAATTCAGTAACAAGACTGTTTCACTTCTACAAAGAAGATGAACCACCAGAGGAATATATTCCTTTCGAGGATATTGAAATTCCACTAACATACCAGGAGCATCAGCTCTGGTTTAAAGGCGCCCTAAAACATCACAAAAACATTACCAGGCTCGGTCCACTAGGTAGACCAGGAGCAACATGGCCGATTCTAGCCGGGTACACTCCTCATCCTGACCTCGAAATAATGTCAGACGAGGAATTACTTACTCAACTTACAGAGTTAATAAAAATTTACAGACAATTAGTCCAATATGTCATGCGGACTTTCACAGTCCAACCACCATTGACACTTCCAAATCAAACCCCTCAACAGGGGAATACACTAAAAATTGCACCACAGACTCTATACGCAGTCATGGGAAAAATGCCCACAAAACGTGAGCAAATTCCATTCTGGATAGCTCAAAAAATTACTCAAATAGAAGCAGTATTTCCTAATACTAGCCCTTATGAGAAACACAGAATACTAACAATCTGTTTACCAATGGGGATCACACCACAACTGGAAGACTGCACCACTTGGGGCTCAGTCTTTGCTGCCATCTATACTAAAACACATGGTGTTCCATCAATTGCAGTAATACCAGATGTCCTTAAACAAATTCAAAACGAATACCGGGCAGAGCCTGCTCTGAATTTAGGTATGAAGTTACTGAAAAATTTCGACCAGGTCGCAACAATAATATTATCTAATATTAAAGGGGAGGCAGCAGCAGTGGTGATCCGCCAAGGATTAAGGGAATTAGATGTTACAGAACATCAAACAGAACTACCCAGAATAATAGAACAATCTTATGCAGAATTAGGCAGAGATAGTTTGGGTGGAAGACCGTTGAAGCCAAAACTATCTGAAAGTCCTGAGAAGGACTCTATTAAACCAACTCCTACATCTTCTAAAAAGAAGTGGGAAACTAATAAACAAAATTCAAACGAGAAACGTTCTCAATCCCGAGGTAGGTCTCGTCAAAAGGAGCCCTCTGAAAGGAGGTATAACCTCAGGAATAGGGATAACTTAAAAAAGCCTGACAGGTATCAAGATACTGATACACGTTCCTCTCGTACCTTTCAGATCTCGTCACAGACATCGGAAAGAAGAGGACGGTCAGAACATAGAGAAGAACGCGTGAAATCGAAAGACGACAAACACGTTCCGAAAAGTAAATTAAAACCTCAATTCTCAAAAAAGAAGGTAGCAGGTCTGAAGGTCAGACATGCCGAGGATACTGAGAACACAACTCAAGAACGGAGAATGGGCTCAGACAATGCTGGACAGTGCAGCAGAAGTAACAATAGCTCGCCAGAACCTGAAGGAACTTCTGGAGACAGTGGACTTGAATGAGTACATTACAGTTGAGACTGTAGACACCAGGGTTAGTACTCCACAAAAGTTATATGAAATAACACTCCGGATGGAGGGAGACATACCAAGACAGGTGAAAGCACTCTTTTGGGAAAAACTTTCAAGGGGCTATGACATACTTCTAGCAGAAAAAGACTGGCCACCACAGTTTGTCAGGGAGTGCCCACATGGTGAGGACATTATTATGCCTGCCTTCTCCAACCATATTCCAATTCATCTAAAATATACTTATGCCAGGAAATGGGCAGTTGCCCAGGCCCCAGCATTATACAAAAATCATGTAGGATGGGATGAGGACTCACCTCACCATAAAATACATCTGAAACATGAACCTACTGCACAGAGGCAGTACCCAATAAAGCAAGAAGCTAAAAAACAGGTCAGGGAGATCTTAGATCAACTTGAATACCAAGGGGTGATTGAAACATGTACCTCTTCAATGAACAATCCTTTGTTTCCTGTCTCCAAACCAGACAATACATATCGTCTAGTTTTGGATTACAGACACTTAAACACTTGTTCTAAAACATTTGCAGTGCAAAATGCACATAGTACAGCATTAATGAATAACATTGTGCGTAAAAAATATAAAACCACATTGGACATCTCAAATGGTTTCTTTTGTCAAAACATAGCACCTGGAAGCAGGTACTTAACAGCTTTCTCAATAATGGGGACCCAGCGTCAATTTTGTCGACTCCCACAAGGGTTCAAGAACAGCCCGGGGTTATTCTCAGCGAGGGTAACGGAGTTACCACAAATTTATGATAATGAGGCATTGTCATATGTCGATGACATCTATCTGACAGACGATGACCTGGACAAACACTTGAACAGGGTGAGTACCATTATATTGGGCTTCGCCTCTGAGGGCTACAAATTCAACTTCAAAAAGTCCAGAATGGCCCATCTCAATGTCCTCTTTTTAGGATATGAGCTTTCAAGTGAAGGCAAGAGCTTGGCAGCCAACTTTTTAGAAAGGTGTGCGCTGCTCCAACCTCCAAAGACACTGAAAAATTTACAATCCATCCTGGGTTTCCTAAATTTTGGAAGAAGATACATTCTAAATTACGCATCTACGCATTAATCAAACCTGATTTTTCAACCAAGAATTGGACACAAGAACACACAGAAATCTTGCGTTAACTCCAAGCTAACATGTTAGCAACAAATCACTTACAAACACGCTTAAGTCAACGCAATTTAGTGATCCGAATAATTTCGGGTCAATGCGGATTCACCTACTTAACATTTAATGAGGGTGAAAAAGTACCAATTGCATACAAATCACATTTGTATACACAAGCAGAAATGCGCTTCACTTCAACAGAAAAAATACTGACAGCAGTTCAAACCGCTGTAGCAAAAGAAAGAGCTCTAGCCCAAGGGAAACGTATTATTGTCGTAACCCCAGTACCAGCTTTAGAGGCGGTAACTAAAGCGAGCATTCCAAATGCAAAAGCATTACATCCTAGATGGATACAATGGGTTAATTCTCTTGCTGCAACAGATGTTGAATATGTTTTTGATCCCGATTTAAAAACACAAGCGTTCCTGCAATATGAACATGAATGTCCTCTGCCCACTGAGATTCTGCCTCTCGATCAGTATAAATTCATAATTTACACTGACGGATCCGCACAACCCGCAACAGGGAGTAAGCAAGCTTACAGTGCAGCGTGCGCAATCGTTAAATCGTTAAAGACCTATGGTCACAAAAACCCAATCTCTAGGAGATTGTACAGCTCAGTGAGCTGAACTACAAGCATTCAAAATGGCACTTGAAAGTACAGATCGTGAATTCCCCACACTAATAGTGTGCGATTCTTTTTACTGTGTGCAGTCGTATAATGAATATATACAAACTTGGCTTGAAAACGGGTTCAAAGATGCAAAAGGTGGCACAATAAAGCATAAAACGCTTTGGGAACAAGTAGTTCAGTTAAAAGCTGAACTACCAAAGGCTCACGTGATCCATACACTGAGTCATCAACGTGATGGCGTTCACGTTGCAGGGAATTCATTGGCTGATGAAGCCGCAAAGGGGGCTGTTCAGACGGCTTCCGTAGCTGCGATCACTCGTTCAAAAACAAGAATAGACAGTGAGATAATGTTGGCTGTCAATGCTACGAGCAAAGGCAGTGGTGCAGCGTTACCAAAAAAGTTTCCACTCAAGTACTCTTATGTAATTGATGCGAACAACGTTCCTTTTGCTCGAATCCCTGGAGTGGGGGTGTCTTGTGGCTCATGGCCTCCTGGCCTGCCTGGATACGTTGGCACAGGCCTGGCTGCCATGATGACTTTTGCGCACGTTACTCTTGGCCGTTGTTCTGTCGCCCTCTGCTACTGCCAAGTTATTTTACAACTGTCTGCATTTTCTGTTTCTCACCTTTTCTCCTGTTCCCTTTGGGCTCAGTCTGAACAACAGTTACAAGGTCGAATAACACGTCCCTGGTTCTTACTGATTTGGCCCATCCCTCGCACCTAGACATAACACCATGTACAGCTGCCATGGAGAAATTAGTGTGCTTTTAATAATGCGGTCGCCCGCTCTAGACACACTTGGAGACGACCTTTCCAGAGAGAAGAGCTGTGATTGTCTGCTGATGTAATTTTGCATCTAGAGACTGAGGTATGGGGGTTCGCTAGTCAAAACCCAGAGGTCTTCTATTTTCATAATAAACTGGCTTCCAGCACGGGGAGGGTGGTAATGTTAGTTAGACATATATCCACTGCTTTATGAGATGCTTTCCCTGTTCGTATTCTATGGAGTAGTGCCTCTGCGAGTCCTGAGAGAGAGAGATACCGTGTTCTGGGTTGTCTAATCATTGGTACATTAGTGCTAATGGGACGCTAAGGCTAGTTGGGTTGGGGTTTTGGGTGCTAAGGTCTATGGTTGGCTCACCACTATATTCCGAGGTCCTATTATCCTGTGCATAGCTCTGTATGTGCAGAAACCCTATAACATGGCGCCCAACGTGGGGCAGCTTACTTGCGAGATGCTTGAGTAGTACTTGTGCTTGTCCACAAACCCCTCACGTACGCTTCCGGAAGCGTGTGTGACGGCGATACCTCCTATATTGTAGATTTTGTAGGTTCTTTCAAGCTTGATGTTATTAAAAAAGGTTTTTAATTATAACCCTTTTTGTGCTGCCTCGTGTAAGATTGTTGAATAGACCCGTTAGTAATGGCGGGTATAGACATAGCGGCGCATAGCCGCACAGCACTCCGGGATCACTTACGGGTGTATGGAGTGCCAGACGCGGGAGTTGAACTAGTCTTTGTGGTTCAAGCCGATCCGGCTTTCCACTTTGAAGTGTTCTACTCTTGGATCACTTTTCCAGCGGTGGACACGAACGATAATCTGTTCCATGAATATGAACCCACCGTTGTTCCTGCTGTCTATAGACCTTATACTAATCTTGAAGTACCGCTCACGGCTTGGCAACACCGTGTTTGGTTTAATGGCGCCCTCCCACAACCGACTACCACGGTTCGTTTAGGCCCCTTATCAATTGAGGGGGCCACTTGGCCTGTTTTGGCCGGGTACACCCCACATCCGCGTTATATGACAATACCAGTCGCGGAACTGCGCACTATGTATGCGGCCTTGGTGCAGGTGCATCGAGCTTTAGTGCGATATGTTACAGGCAGCATCCATGGAGCCGCTCCTGGAGTTGCCGGCCAACCAGCTGCTGCAGGCGGAGTGACCATAAGTCCTGTCATGGTGAATTCGGTGATGGGCAAACGTCCACAAAATAAGGATGATTTTCCTTATTGGCTTGCAGAAAAATTTGACCAGTTGGAGGCAGTTTTTCCACATACAACCCCAGTGGATAAACATCGTATTTTAACGATTAGTTTGCCAAAAGACTTAATTCCCGAGTTGACAGCATGTGACAACTGGGGTAAGGTATTCGCAGCAGTATATTCTAAATGTTTTGGTACTCCTTCCATGACGGTTCTCCCCTCTGTAATTAAAAAAGTACAGGACGAACATGGCCCTGAAGCGGCTGTGGAATTAGGGATGAGACTGGTGGGAGTGTTTGAAGTAGTAGCTGAGCTGATCCTTGCGAATGTCAAGGGCGATGCAGTGAACTTTCAAGTAGCTAACGCTTTGGCTCTGGTCCCAGAATTGGACAAGCCTCGCGAATTACCGAAAATTATTACCCAGGCTTACAAAACTATTGGTAGAAATAGCCTGGGTAATAAGCCTTTTGCAAAACAGCAAACACAATCGCAAACACAACAACAACAAACCAAATCTCAGTCTGAGAAAGATGAGAAACCAGTCTTCACTAAAAAGAGCTGGAGGCTGAAAAAACAGGGTAAGCAACAAAAGAAGCCGGGGTCGAGAGGCGCATCCCCGGTTTCAGTTTCTTCTGAACGCACTTATGATATACGCGATAGAGCGAGAATTAAGTCACCGGATAGGTTTCAGATCCCTGATACGCGTTCTCCTCGTTCTTCACAGGCACAGACTTCGTCACAGGCCGGTGGAGGAGACCGCCAGGATAGAGGAAGGGACCGTGAGGCCCCACAGGGACGAGACCAGCCTCGACAACAAGTCAGAGGAAAAGCGGAAGACGCTCAACGTTTTCGACCACAATTTCAGAAGAAGAAAGTTGCCGCTGTAACAGCGAAATATGCCACAGACGGTGAGAACGAGGCTCCTGAATTGGACGTGGGCAGTAACCCTCCTAGACAGCGCCGCGGAAGTTACCATAGTGCGGGAGGCGCTACGTCCTCATATGGAGGCGACAGCAACTGAAACATTCATTACTGTTGAAACAGCAGACACCAGAGTGGCACCCCCTGACAGACTATTTAATATTGTCATTCAAATTGAAGGTGATATACAGCGTGTAATGAAAGGGATTGTTTGGGAAAATCTGACCTCTTCATATGACATTTTGTTAGCAGAGGCGGATTGGCCACCCCCATTCGTTCTTGCTGCGCGTAAAGGGGAGGAGGTAATCCTTCCGAGCTTTTCTCGACATGTCCCAAAGGACAAAGCGGAGGCTCTTGCAGCAGAGTGGGCTGTGTCCCTGGCTCCAGCGTTATTCCGCAATCACGTGGGTTGGGACGAAGATTCTCCCCCCCCCATGAAATACCTTTGCGGTCATTACCGCAGCCACAACCCCAATATCCCATAAAACGTGAAGCCAAAGGCCCCGTTTCCGAAATTCTGACTCAGTTGGAATATCAGGGAGTAATTGAACCCTGTGTATCACCTATGAACAATCCCCTTTTCGCGGTTTCTAAACCCGATGGATCGTACCGCTTAGTATTGGATTACTGGCATTTGAACTCGCATTGTCGGACCTTTGCGGTGCAAAACACCCATAGTTCTGCGCTTGTAGATAGTCTTGTTCGTAAAAAATACAAAACGACCCTTGACCTTTCAAATGGATTCTACACGCACAACTTAGCCCCGGAGAGTGGCCAATGGTGCGCTTTTACATCCGGTGGTAAAATGTTCAAATTCAGGCGTCTTCCTATGGGCTACAAAAATAGTCCAGGCGTGTTCGCCGCTCGTGTTGTCTCTTTGTTAGACGGCATTGATCCAGACACCTGTTCGTACGTGGATGACATTTATCTGACAGACGACAAATTGTTTCCGCATCTAACTCGAGTAGACCGCATTATTCTTGAATTCGCGGTTCAAGGTTACAAAATTAACTTTGCCAAATCTCATATTGCTGAATTTACCGTTTTGTTCTTGGGCTATGAGCTCAACAATGAAGGTAAGGGTTTAGCCCCCCATTTTCTGGAGAAATGTGCACTTCTGTGCCCTCCTACTAATCTGAAGAAACTTCAGTCTTTGCTGGGCTTTCTGAACTTCGGACGTACATATATTCCCGAATACGCCCAGCGTATCAAGCCACTGTATGCCTTGATACAACCTACTTTTTCGAAGTCTTGCTGGCTTCCGGAGCATACCTCCATTCTGCTGTCTTTGCAGACAGACCTTCTTGAGTCCAAATACCTTTTGACGCGTGATAACCACACAAACTTGGTGATTAGAATCATTCCAGGGGCAGTGGGTTTCACGTACTTAACCTTTAATGAAGGTGATACAGTACCCATCGCATACAAGTCACATCTGTACACCTCCGCAGAAATGCGGTTTTCATCTGTGGAGAAAGTTCTGACAGCAGTGCAAATGGCGATCCTGAAGGAGCGCGCACTGGCACAGGGAAAACGCATTTTGGTGGTAACACCATATCCTGCTCTAGAGGCAGTGACCAAAGCAAGTGTACCGAACTCTAAAGCTTTGCACCCCCGTTGGATTCAATGGGCAACATCTTTGACGTCTCTGGATGTCACTTTCATTTTTGACTCTTCTCTTCAGACTCAGGAGTTTTTACAGTATGAATTTTTTCATCCTCCTCCTTTGTCTTTATTGCCGCTTGAGGATTACGACTGTGTGATCTACACCGATGGTTCGGCACAACCGGCCACGGGGTCCAAGCATGCTTATTCAGCCGCATGTGCTATTGTTGCAGGTACGTTTGTGAACGGAAAGTTCAAATCCACTGTGGTGCATACACAGACACTCGGGGACAGTACCGCACAATTGGCCGAGTTGCGTGCATTGGTGCTTGCGCTTGAGTTTGTAAATCCTGATGTGACCACTTTAATAGTGTGCGATTCTTACTACTGTGTTCAATCATACAATGACAATCTGTTCTTTTGGTCGCAAAATGACTATAGAGACGCTAAAGGCAACACAATCAAGCATAAAATGCTTTGGGTTCGAGTGGCAGAATTACGACAACGTCTGCCACTCACGCAGGTGGTTCACACCCTAGGCCATCAGCGGGTGGGCGCACACGCTGTTGGTAACAGTCTGGCAGATGAAGCTGCCAGATCAGCAGTACTCACGTGTTCAGTAGCAGCAGTTACTAGATCCATGTCTAAAATAGACACTGATATCTTGGCAGCTATTGCTGCAACAAAAGAAGGAATGAATTACCCTAGAGGTTTCCCTTCCAAATATTCTTACCAGATAGGTCCCGATCAGGCTCCTTATGTAACAATACCTGACGTTGGTGATCGGCTGATCCCCAACGCGGACCGCAGACTTTCCTTGATGGCAGCGGCACACGAAGGCATGGCTTCGGCTCATGCTGGTGTGTCTGCGACAATTTCCATTTTGCAGCAGCGTTACTGGTGGCGTGGTTTATATAAAGATACACGTACTTATGTGCTTTCCTGTGACGTTTGTCAACAGATCAAGCCTTCCACGGTCACACGACCACCTCAGACCTCGCTTCGAATTTCAAACAGACCCTTTGGGTGTGTTTACTTGGATCACTGCGGTCCATTTTCTTCAGACACTGCCTATAAATATATCTTAGTGGCAGTGGACTCGTGCACATGGTTCATCTGGGTCTGGCCACAACGGAGTGCTGACGCTCGAAATGTCATCAGGGATTTGCGTGTCTTTGTGGGAATTTTTGCATGCGGCACCTTCCATTCTGACCAAGGTCCGGCGTTTGCCTCTAAGGCTTACAAGGACGCAATGGGCTCCTTGGGAGTGCGGGTGAAATTTTCGTCTCCGTATAGGCCTGATGGCAACTCTATCGTTGAACGAATGAACCGTGACTTAAAGCAATCCTTGACAGCTAGAGTTATAGGTACTGGCAGGAACTGGCTGGCCCACTTGTATACCATTCAGCGTGCACTTAATAATCTCCCTAGAAGGCCTCTGGGTGGGCGGACCCCTTACGAAATGCTCTTTGGCATACGAATGTTTGTGCCTGACCTTGATGGTCTAGACATGGCGGCGCAATCCGCCAAGTTTGATGTAGATAATCATTCTACTATGTTACAGCACTTACAAGAAGCCTGAGACAAACTTGCAATTGCACATTTGCCTTCAGTCACAGAGCCTGCTCTGCAGATTCCGGTTGCCGGCTGGCTTCCGAAGATTGGTGACCTGGTACGAGAGAAGGTGGAGAACAAAAAAGAATTCGGCCCTTCTTTTCGTGCACCGGTTCCAGTCCTGGGCTTGAAGGGAACACGTACAGTCATCTTACCACCGCTTCCCGGTCGCAAGGAAAACAGATACATCTCAGTGGAAAATGTCAAGCTACAACATCTGGCCGATCCTGAATAGTGTCACACCAGCGGTCTCTTGTCCTGCCATTTATCGGACATGTGTTCGAGGCACACCTGCACGAATGGTCACTGATGTTACCATGGAGATGGTTGATTTGCCTGAAAATATATTTGAACCCCCTGCATCCCCCTGCATCGACGAGGACGAATATACCTATCCCGCCACAGAGTCGGTGGCACACCAACCAACAACGCCACTGAGCCCGACACGTTATTCCTTTGACTCGGATTCCAACTCATCAACGGTCCCGTCCAAGTTTAGTCTTTTTGTATCCTGGTTTAGAGACAATTTTTTGATTCCACCTTGGACATATATCTGGATGGTGCTTTTCTTGATTTTTTTGTTCATGTCCATTGGCTTTGTCACAGTGTTTTTTCTACTCATCAATGGTCACTATTTACCTGAACGCTCTGCTGTGAACAGTGTTGCTGGAACTTTGGCTCCACATTCCTCTTCACACATCATGAAGCGTGACCACACATTTGTGAACATTTCAGCGTTTCCAGTTGCTGATGGCATCGTATGGGATGCGGTGAACTTTCAAATCCATGGCCCGACGGAAATTATTAATGTACCAAATGTCCTTCGAGTCTCGATGGGTGATGTAGTAAAAAGTAATATTCATTCTGATGATTGGGATGTGCATGCCGTTGAAGCATTGTTTGCTGATTTAAAATATTATGCTTCCTTTAATGCTGAGGACTTGTATATGAATTCTGCGAATTATGCCGATTTGTATTGCTACCAGCATTGGGGCAATCATTTTCTCCACAAACCGAGTGCACTACGTAGCCCTGTTACTTACACCCAATGGGAACACTGCCCAAACCCCATACCAGGTAGCTCCCAGACTCTTCGAAATAAATTCACCTATTTTACTGATTTCAATCGATCGAACCCTGGGTCCTATTATTTTAAATTGAAAACCCCATTGACTCAAAAATAATGTTGACCCACACCAAATTACTTTATTCGGGTTCCTTTTTGAGCGCCTTGGCGGTGGGTGGTTAGGAGTATTGGAAAGACACAGTGGATTTAAAATCAATCTGGGGTTCAAAGCCATGGCAGGTGCAAGGCACCGAGGCCTTGCACCGCGCTTGCCTCATCCCAGCCCAAATTATGTTTTTAAATGCTTCCATTTATCAGACCACGTGTTGGGGGTTGGCTACCATTAAACAACTAAATGCGCCAGCCATCCCATCCTTGTCGAGTTCTCCAAATGATAGTTTGCGTTTTAATATGTCCCTTTTGAGGTTACAGGCTCAGTTCCAAAACAATTCCTTTAACGTTTCTGCACTGATACAGTCACCCTGGTTGGCATGGCCCATATCGTCGAATGCATGCCAACTGCGTTTTCATGGCACAGTTCCTGGCTACATACAGGACAAGCCTGATCCAAGGTTTACTGAAACTCGTACTGTTACCACGTATTCAGTTGGTAAATTATGTAAACAATGGCTACAACATTCGTCTTTAGACTCTGTTAAGAAACATTTGTCCCTCCTATCAGGCACTATTGATTTGTCCGACTTTATCTTGGGACCTCGTGGTCCCCGACCGAAGAGATTCATTTATGAAGCGTATAATGAACTCTGGAAGCTGTCACAAATGGAAGCTGCTTCCCGTCTTAGGGAAATAGACCAAGCAAATTTGGAAAAGGTGCTTGCTGTTGTTGACAATAGTATAAATACCCTGTCTTCCCGCATTTACACATTAGAGAATATTGTATCCTCTGTTGTTGATATTGTACAAGATGATGTCTCTATGTTGTATCATGGTCAGAATCAATTGCGTTCAGTGATGCAGTTTGCCTGGACTTTGCAAACCCTTAAGTTAGGTAAAGTTCCTTGGAATTTGTTAAACACCACTGCCCTTTTTCTGCCTTTTAATTTGACTGACAAACAGCAATTTATGTCCATGAAAGATGCATCTTACACTTTGTTACATATCGAGAAAGTGGATCCTTTACCATTCTTTGTAGCGGAACTAGATTCTGCGGTGTGGCTAGTTCATGGGGTTATAGCTTTACCTTTTTCCCTGTTTGAATTTAGCTCGTGCATGAAACATTATCCTGTGGGCCGTTTCCAGCCTTTGGGTAGTGCTTTCCTGCATGAACTTTGGTCCTTGCCTTTCATGTATAAATGCCTTAGAGACGGCAAGGAAGTGTTTCTCACGGGGGAGTCTTGTGATTCAACTGTGGGTCATTCGCTTATTTGTAAACATATTAAATTGCACGGGGCTTGTAGCGTTTCAGTTCCGAATCTTGCATGTGTGCTAAAGGGTATTCCTGCTCCTGCTATTTCTCCTACTTTTACTTTGCTTACTAACGGTAGCTATTTGCTTTTAAATAACGAAGACTGTTGTGGCCTACAGGCGGGCATTCCGTATATTGTTACGGTCTCACACAGAGTTGTCTGCTGCAAGAATGTGCTTTTTCCTCCCCTCACGACATCGTTGATAACTCTATTTGGCCTTCCATTCCTACCATGGAGGCAGATTTCAATAAGCTGAGCAGAATAAAGGCCCTATTATTGAATGAGGAGGTTATGCTCACATCCGCCCGGGAGACATTCATTCTCCAGGTGGCGAGTACCCACAGTGAAATACAGGCCCTTTTGAACACTGACCTCCCCCAACATTTTGGGGAGTTGATTCATCGTATTTTTAACGCATCAAACACTGAGGGTCTGGTGCACTTTTTTAAGATTGTGGGGTCTGGCCTGGTGTCCACCTTCCAAACTATTTTCGGTGTGATACCGGCATTCATACATTCTATTTTTTCTAGCGTCTTTGGTGGTTTCCCATTAATCCTCGCTTTGGCGGCTGGTGTCTTGCTGTTGGTCTGTTTTCTGCGCAATGGCTGCACACCACTGGGCCCTTCTCGATCCCGAACGCCTCCAGCTGCTCCGTGAGCGACTTCTGGTTGGCTTCGATGTTCTGCCCTTGGCAACTATCAGTGTGTCCTACACCCTTTCTTTTCGCTTTGCGTATTTCACTTGCGTGCAACCTGTGATGTCTTGCATCCGCTGTCCGTTCACATGGACCATGGATTATTGCCTCTCCAATTCGTCATTGTCTGTTCCGGATTTTGTTCAGTTGGTGGGTCCCTTAGAGGCCCATGAACGGGACTGTTCCGTTGCTGGCTTTATGATGCGTGCGGCTGCACTGGGGATTTTGGCACAATGGGATATCTGGGCGGCTGCTCAGAATCTCCTACAACAAAGTTATATTGAATATCACGCAAGCTGTCCCGCATTGCTTTTGGATGCTCCTTCCTCTGAGGAACATTCCTGCAGCTTTGACCTGTTGGACTGGATGGGGTCTACGTTTTTTGACGATTCCAATGATGTCCTCTTGGACGGTATAGCATTGTTCTGCTCTTCCACGTTTTTGGATTGATTGATTTGCCGTTCACTGTCGGTGGACTACCTCAGTTCTGCTCAGGTGTTTGGAACTCTGTCTTCATTTTTGTCTTGGCCGATGGACTGTCCAGGGGAGGGTGTCTTGTGGCTCATGGCCTCCTGGCCTGCCTGGATACGTTGGCACAGGCCTGGCTGCCATGATGACTTTTGCGCACGTTACTCTTGGCCGTTGTTCTGTCGCCCTCTGCTACTGCCAAGTTATTTTACAACTGTCTGCATTTTCTGTTTCTCACCTTTTCTCCTGTTCCCTTTGGGCTCAGTCTGAACAACAGTTACAAGGTCGAATAACACGTCCCTGGTTCTTACTGATTTGGCCCGTCCCTCACACCTAGACATAACACCATGTACAGCTGCCATGGAGAAATTAGTGTGCTTTTAATAATGCGGTCGCCCGCTCTAGACACACTTGGAGACGACCTTTCCAGAGAGAAGAGCTGTGATTGTCTGCTGATGTAATTTTGCATCTAGAGACTGAGGTATGGGGGTTCGCTAGTCAAAACCCAGAGGTCTTCTATTTTCATAATAAACTGGCTTCCAGCACGGGGAGGGTGGTAATGTTAGTTAGACATATATCCACTGCTTTATGAGATGCTTTCCCCGTTCGTATTCTATGGAGTAGTAACTATGCTGATTATATTATTCATATGTATTATGCTATTAGTACTGACACGTGTACTGTATCTTAGAGCACGTAAGTTGAAATAAACATTTTAACCTATACAGTGTCTCTTCTTACGCATGTTGTGGACAGGTACGAGTGAGTGACGAAAGAGTGTTCTTGCCTCTGCGAGTCCTGAGAGAGAGAGATACCGTGTTCTGGGTTGTCTAATCATTGGTACATTAGTGCTAATGGGACGCTAAGGCTAGTTGGGTTGGGGTTTTGGGTGCTAAGGTCTATGGTTGGCTCACCACTATATTCCGAGGTCCTATTATCCTGTGCATAGCTCTGTATGTGCAGAAACCCTATAACAGGGGATAGGGTAATTCCAAACAAGGAATGCAGATTAGGACTAATCCTAGCAGCACATGAAGGGATAGCCTCTGCCCATGCAGGCATTTCTGCAACAGTATCTTTACTGAAACAAAGATATTGGTGGCCTGGCATTAGGAAACAGACCAAGAACTATGTTCGGAAATGTGAAATATGCCAACAGATGAAAGTCTCCACAGTGAAACGTCCTGCGCAGACACCCCTGTTAATTTCAGACAAACCATTAGCTTGTGTTTACCTGGACGACTGCGGTCCCTTGCAAAGGGACGGTAACTATAAATATATCATGGTCACAGTGGATTCTTGCTCTAGGTTCCTATGGATATGGCCTCAGCGCTCGGCTGACGCTCGAACTGTTATAAAAGATTTGCGAGTCTTTATCGGCACATACGCAATATGCATGCTACATTCTGACCAGGGCCCTGCGTTTAGCTCTCGAGCTTACAAAGAAGCCATGGCCAGTCTGGGCGTTGCATTGCGGTACTCCTCTCCGTTTCATCCTGAGGGAAATTCTGTTGTGGAAAGGAAAAACCGGGACATAAAGCAGTCTATAACAGCTAGGGTATTAGGTTCGGGTGATGGGTGGGTCAAACATCTTTATGGGGTCCAACGCTCATTAAATAATTTGCCAAGAAGTTCTCATGGGGGGGGGGTCACTCCATATGAGGTCCTATTTGGGACAAGAATGTGGGTGCCAGATCTAGAATGTAGAGGCACAGTGGTGGAAAATAAACCCTTTGATATCGAAGATCGTTTGGCTGTTTTACAGGATCTAAATGAACTAAGATCGAAACAAAGCAACGTATTTCTGCAGCCAACCACCACTGGGGAAAAACCGGCGGTCCCAGCAAGGCCTGTCTGGATTCCAAAAGTTGGGGATCTAGTCAGAGAAAAAATTGCGGACAAGAAGGAATTTGGACCTTCTTACAGACAACCAGTACCTGTCCTAGCCATACACGGAACAAGAACAGTACTTCTGCCGCCCCTTGCTGGAAAAAAGGAGAAAAGATTTGTGTCCATCGACCTCATCAAACCACAGTATGTGGCCAATACTAAATAGTAGGCCTCGTGGACTCCGACCTAGTAGCAGATACACTCCTCTCGCTACTATCCAAGTGGTTCAGACTGAAAGACTGATAACCATCGAGAATTCAGCAGTAACAGATGAAGGACTGAGCAACAATGCTATGGAACTCATCCCTCTTGAAACTCAAGTAACAGTTCGTCCAAATACACCTGTCTACACCAATGTGACAAGTGATCAACTGGTTCCAGCGATTTCTACAAATCCTGATGCAATTCCAGCAATTGACAGAACTGCTTCTGGCTTTTTCATTAACTTTGATACGTTTTCTGAGGATCTGAGTGAGCCTGAGACGTCGCCAGCATCAAAAACTTTTAAACAACAAGTACACAACTTTTTTCATTTTTTGAGAAAGACTTATCTGGTTTCACCATGGATTGAACTATGGATTATTTCTGGAATATTTTTCTTTCTGCTTTGGCTAGCTTTGGTCATGACTATGAGCGTGCTTATAAATGGCAGATATATCCATGTGAACACTGAAAGAAAAGAAGTGAACTTACTTTTGAAACCTCACAAATCATCCCATCGTGAAACAAGAGACTTGTCTGCAGTGAACATCACAGCCGTTCCTATACAGGATGGTATAGTGTGGGACAAAACTGATTTCGATATTTTTGGCCCTACAGAACATTTGAACATTCCACATTTATTTAAGATCTCACTAAGTGATTTTTTTTCATCCAGTACCTATTCTGATGATTGGGGCTTTGAAACTGTAAATAACATGATGTTTGACCTAGAAAAATCTGCTGCATTTTCTAATAATGAATATTTAGAGGGTTCATCAGACTATGAACAGCTGTATTCCTATAACCACTATGGTCATCATTTTTTGCATAAATCTGCAACACCTAGAAATGTGTTTATGTTTAACCAATGGGAGCATTGTCCTACACCACCCAAAGGTAGTTCAAAAACATTTGCTAAAAAGTTTCCATATTTTTCAAGATACAATACATCTGATCCAGAAACATTTTACTATAAAAATGTAAACAAAACAGGACTGAAAATTATGTTAACTAATACAAAACAGATTTACTCTGCAGCATTTATTGCCCAACTGTCTAGACATGGTTTCGACTTGTGGAAAGACACAATAGACACAAAATCTGTCTGGGGTACTAAAGATTGGCAAGTGCAGGGGATAGAAGCTTTGTTTAGAGCCTGTATCATCCTTCAGCAAATAATGTTTTTGAATGACACGGTCCAACAAACGTCTTGCCTTGGGTTAGCCAAGATCAAAGACATGAAAGCACCTTCTGTACCAACACCAGCAAGTGATAACAATACACAGGCAACGGTTACAGTTGACACCATACTACAACTCAACAGAAAAATCCTGATTGGAGAAAATGGTTGATCTGACCCACAGACACAAACAACTTTCAAGAGAGATTCCTGAATAAAACACAGGGGTTTACTATTCATAGGCCAGACCCACGATACGCCCACAGACAGCATCCGGGGGTAGTAACAACATACAGTGTAGGAAAATTATGCCTCGATTGGCTGCAAAAATCTACACTTAAGGATGTGAAACAACACTTATCTTTACTTAAAGAAGACGCATACCTTAGGGAATTCTTGCTTGGACCAAGAAAACCGCGTCAAAAACGTTTCATATATGCCGGCATTTATGCTGCTTATAATGAAGCATGGAAGGTGTCACAGATGGAGGCCGCAGAACGAATACGTGAACTTGATCGTATTAACTTAGAGAAAACTCTCTCTGTGTCCGACAATGGGTTAACAACTTTGTCCTCCAGAATTTATTCATTGGACAGTATTGTATCCTCTGCTATCGACATACTGGAACAAGATTTAGCCATGTTACAGCAAGGCCAATCTCAGTTGCGTTCTATTATGTTATTAAGCTGGACGCTGCAATCTTTGCGTGCGGGCTATGTGCCTTGGCGTTTTATCAACACGACGGCTCTGTTTGCAGAATACAATCTAACTGATAAACAGATCGAACTGGCACAAAGGGGAGCAAAGTATACAGTACTGAGCATTGAAAAACTTGAAAAATTACCATTCACAGTGGCAGAAAAACCAGCTACAGAATGGCTTAACAATGGCAAAATTAGTCTACCTGTGACTATTTTTCAGTTTCAGTATTGCCTTAAACAGATGCAAGCAGGCAAATATGAAAGGTTGGGTAAAGAATACATTAAGACATCCTGGAATTTACCTTACACTTATAGATGTTGGAGTGGGGATCGTGAAGTGTTTCTAAGCGGTACACACTGTGAAAGTGCACTGAGCGGTTCACTGATTTGTCCGGACATATCTTTACACGGGGCTTGTAATGGTTCTGTGGCAAATTTGTCCTGCCACCATCAGGGTACACCAGCTGCTGTGATTAATCCAACATTTGGCCAACTTTCTAATGGGAGTTACCTCATGTTGAATGATCAGAGTTGCTGTGGCATGTTGCCAGGCATCCCATATCTAGTAACGGTCAACTCCAGGGTCATTTGCTGTATGCAAGTATTGTTTGCCCCAATAGACACAGTCAGGGAGTCGCCTTTGTGGCCTTCGTTGAATGTCTCTTTTATACGATTTGATACTTTAAGCAGAATGAAAGCTATGCTTATACAACAATCAGTGCCTTTGACCTCAGCCAAAGAAACCTATGATTTACAAGTTGCAAGGACTTCGGAAGAGATACAGGCTTTAATTCGTACAAACTGCCCTATACATTTCGTAGAAATGATAGGACGCATCTTTAACATGTCTGATACAAGCGGAATTGTACATGTATTTAAGACCATCTGTTCCGGACTATTAGCACCTTTCCAGGCTGTCCTCGGAATCATCCCAAACTTCGCACATTCGGTGTTTGGTGGTGTGCCATTAATTCTAGCACTTGTTGCAGGAATTCTGTTTCTATTCCTCCTACTACGCTATGGCAAGCCTATTCACCAACATCACTCAGAGCCATGTGGAGAAAGCCCTCCTTGAACGGAATTGCCGTGAGCGAATAGTACAGCTTTTGGGCATGCCTCGTCTACGGGAACTTAATACAACGTGGTTCCTGTCATTCAGACCAATCTGGCAAGATTGCATCTTGCCTGTTCTATGCTGCCTGTTTTGCGGGGAAGAATGCATGCTAGACACCTGTCTAACACTCCCATCAGTCATGCCAACAGATGTCGATACTCTGCTGGACCCGATAACGGCCCATGCTGTGTGTTGCCCCCAGAGGCTTCCAATTCTGATGACGGCATTCAGTGAGATCTCACAGATGCTTCCGGCAGCTGCTGAGGTACGAGTTGGATCAACAGGCACACAGGTAACAACGGACGCGAACATTGCATCTTCTGCTGAAGGCGATGTTTCTCATCTCTGTGCAATTAACCTTCTGAACGAGGTGTTCCAAATGTCACCAACTTCGGTAGACGATATTTTGGCTACGGAAATAGATGATCTAATGTTTACGCCAGACCCATGCACTGACTTTGATTCGGCTCACAGTGTACCAGAGCAACAATGAAATTTGGCCTTCATATTTTCAAAACTTGGAACTATTCCCAGAAATGTAACTTTTTTCTTTTTAAAATTTTTTCTTTCTCGATAGAAATAACATGGCAACTGAACAATCTGCTTACAGTAGAACTAGTCTTATAAAACTGACTTCTTTGAATACTTCCAGGGACACATTGTCACCTTACTTGTCTAACATTTCATTTCATTCCATGATATGCAATGGCTTTGATTTTTGAGAACTTATCGACCATTTCATCATATGTATATATTTCTGTTTCATTCACGTTGCATTTTTCTTCCATTATATGCTTAGAATGAAAACGATGCATTAAATGTACAGTACCTATTGCATTTCAACAGTTTTGAGCTTCAATCCCTGTCCTTATTTAGGCATTAACCGTGCACTCCAAATACAGGCATGGTCACCGACATCCGTCCACCCTAACGTCACAACGAGTTCTTAGAAACCAGACCCTTAAGCTTCGGGAGTTCCCCTAGCACAGGACTATTGATTTCTCCAAGAACTCATCTATTATGTATGAACCGTTCTACCTTAAGGGTTCATTCCTGACGACTTCCTCTGTCCGACTTCACGTCAATGCTAACATTCCAAGACACCTACCAGGTATAAATATACCTTCCCTTGCCCAAGCAAGTTAGAGGAGACCTCGACTTCAGAGGAGCCCGTATCCCGGCCTGACGCACTGAGAAGACGCTGTCATTCCTGCATGCAGACGAATCCAGCTTCCAGTGTTCTGACTCCCTTCGCGGGGTGTTAGAGTTCCAGATCCGGCAAGAGATTCCCACCTCTCTCATTCTCAAGGTATGGAGCTGACTAGAACCTAGAGGGACTCTTTACATACCATACTTGGCATCCTATACTTAACATACTCTTAGTATACCAGACTAGAGAATACTCCACCTACTTCTACCTATCCCTACACCTAGACTAGGTTAGGTACATTGGGGTAGAACTAGCTTAGAGACGCATCGTATGAGTACTCGCATTTTTAGCTCATGTTATTTATGTACGTGAATATATGCTAAAAGATAATGCTAGCGCAGTATTATTTATTTCTGCTGCTTACGCTGTACATTATTTATCTTGCATACTGTCTTGTGATCATAACAGCACATATCTCTTACACGAGAAACAAGACTGTTTAATAAAACCCTTTTTATTGAAACGCCCGTCTTTCCTTTCTGTGTAACTCTGTAGAAACTAAGCATGCACGATTGACTGAGTGAAACTGTTATCTATTGCTTCCACGATTCTGAGACGTGTTCCGATTCTAAAGGGAAACAAAGTTGTCATGTTTTTCGGTTGCCAGAAACTACTCCCTTCTTGTTCTCAAGGAGTTTCTAGTGGCCTCTGAGCTAGCTGGCACAAGTAATTAAGTTTAATATACTCGATAGGGACATACCGACCTTAGTCCTATGTCAAGCCTATAGGTTATATTATTCCAATGCGCAGAGCCTATTAGGGAAATAGGAACTACACTACAATACCTGATGCAGGTATAATGTGGCACAAGACTTCCACAAGGTCACGCATATGCCTAGATGCATCACTTTGCAAATACGGCACAACGTGGTGCAAGAATCATGCTGCAAGTACATCAAGGAAATGACGCACCGGCGGGGTGAAACTGTCAGAAGGGGCTCATGAATAAGCCCCCCTGTCTTTTTCCCCTAAGTTGGCACACAATGGCTGCCATGTGCCAATGCAGCCACCCTTGCGCCATGGTGCGTGGCTGACTGTGTTGCGGAGTTGATTGATGTTGTAGCTCCATCTCTTCTCGAGACGTCCGCAGGTGGGGCTGGACTAGTAGAGGGCGGGAGTGAACCAGTTGGCCTTCTTGGAGTGTTGTTTGCATGGTCTTTTCTTGAGGGGTGCTAGGGTGTTGGTGCAGTTGGAGATCCATCGGTGGAGGTTGTGCGCTGCGGTTTTGGTGTCTGTAAGCATTGGCAGAGTGGTGGTGCTGAGGGAGTTGATGGGAAGTTATTCGGTGGCCTTGATCCAGCCGTGACGGGGGGGGCAATAATGGCGATGGTGTACGGTGGGCGTGGTGAAGGCATGATGTAAACAATGATGGTCGGTACAGGAGAGTCCTGTGGTGAGGCTGTAGTTGAAGTTCCCCCTAGTGGAGAAGACGGGCTCGAACATGGGTCAGGCTATGTGGGTTGCTGCAGTGACTAGCTGCTTGAGTCCGATGTTGGTGAGATTCCCCAGGAGGGGGGTGGTGTTCTGGTCACTGGGGTTGTCCAGGTGGAACTTGAGGTCTCCGAGTAAGATGTAGTCGGTGGATGGGAGAGCCTGGGGTATGATGAGGTCCACAATGGCATTGGTGAATGGGGGTTCATGGTCCAGGGGGCCTGTACATGAGGGTGCCGGGGAGGGTGGTGTTGAGGTTGGTCCGGATCTGGAAGTGGAGGTGTTCCATGGTCACCATCGGGTCATTAGAGTGCGTGGTCAGTCGGAGAGTGCCTTTTCCAGACAATGGCAATGCCCCTCCTGGCCGCTCAGGGTGGTCCGTGTGAGTGCATTTGTAACCGTCGTGGATGGTGATGGTTATGTCCGGTCCGGAGCAGAGGTTGGTCCAGGTTTCCGTGAAGAAGGCGATGTCTGAAGAGGTGGCGTAGAGGAGGTCCCAGATTTCGGTTGCTTGTTTGTGGAGGGACCACCCTTTGAGGAGGATGCAGTTGAGCCAGTCGACTGCGCTGTTGTTCGGCTGGGAGGCAGAAGGTGCTGGTGTACTGATGTCGCAGAAGGTGCGTTTGCAGTTTCGACAGGGGCAGGGTGCAAGAGAATACTACAGTGTTGCTAGATGGCAGGCATTGTGGCATCCAGGGTTGATGGCGAGGAGGGTGCTTGCGTCGTAGTGGTGGAGTGTCTGACAGGAAGTGTCCTTGGAGCTGGGGGTGGTCCAGGGGCGGACGGACGCAGAAAGGCTTGCCTTCGGCGCACCAGTGGAAGCTCGCTGCGCATGGCCACACAACAGCTGCCATTATGTAGTGCTGCGTGGGGGACTGGACAGCTGGGAGGCGGGAAACACGGGAAAGGACCCTGGAAGGGGTGGGGATGCGGGGGGAGCGGGGATTGTACATATATATTTTTTTAATTCTTACCTCGAGGCCGGGTCCCACGTCTTCTGTGCTCCTGCTCTACTGAGTCTGCTTCCAGGAACAGGAAGCAGTCAGCCAGGCTCCCTCCCCTAAGCCAATCAAAATGCTGCAATTTGGCATTGTGATTGTTCTTGAGCACCGTGCTGAGGCGTTCAGCCAGGAGCTGGAGGGGTGGGCATGTTCTCCATGCAGGCTGGATTGCAGACTGCATTGCGAACAGGGATGTGCGCATAACTGCTTTGGGTGGCCTGAGAGGGCCGACCAGTCATTGCACACTTGAGTGGGCATACCACTCTGCCCATGCCCTGCTCTGTGGGTAGTGCAGCCCCACCCACCCTCCCGCTCGCAAAGGAAATATAGCATGAGTACATCAGTAAGTTATCATCATGTTATATTTCCTCTTCTTGCACTGCTTGAAAGCAGTGGGGCGAAACTCTTCCACCACAGCGGATGAGTCTCCACTGGGGGTGCATCACCCACAGGTGCTAGGCCTGGGCCCGGCTCAACCCCCGGGCCTCCTCCGCTACGCTTCTCACCTTCTCCTCACCTGGGCATTGACACTGTGGCACAATCCGCTGCACTCTCTCCAAATCTGTGACTCAGCCAGCAGGACCCGCAGCCAGGCGGGATTTCACAAGCCAGGGTACAGCAGTCGACGCCAAGTCCGCTGGGGAACCTCCGGATGCAGGTGATGCAACAAGGCCCCCTTAGGTGTGAAGTTTCAGCACACAGGTCAGCAACGTGTCTCCATGCGACCTGGCAGACTTCACCACCAGGTAAGGGTGATCACCAACGCCTCAATGTCTACCACCGTGTGCCAGCAACTCCATGGCACCCCGCATCCCACACCGGGGCCCAGACACAGGCCCAGCGAGGCCTTTGGGCCCCGGGGACTGTCTGCGCTTTCAAGGTTTTGGATGCCATGGTGTTGCAAGGAGTGCGCAATGATAAGTGATGCATCACTGGTTTTGCCTCTTTTCCTGTCAGGGCAACCCTGGATTTCCTCTTCCCCTGGGACTCTGGCTGGTCATCCTGGCTGTTGGGGGGCTTGGGGGGTTGGTTGATCTGTGCTGCACTTGTCCCTTGCTGCTCCAAACTGCATTCCATTGTTGTTTTTCCTATTTTTCATTGGGGGTGGACTTATAGGCTATTTTTGCCTCTAGAGGCAAAAAAACTCACGTTAGTGAGTTTTTGCCCGCCAATTGGCCTTTCGTCAGTTTTTGCCCGCTAACGCCAGAATTTGTATCGCCTTCACGCTAGTGTTAACAGCAGTTTTCACCGCAGCTACCTGGAACTATCGCCATGTAGCGACGTTTTGTAAATACATTGCTTATTGGGCGATAGTTTTTGGTGGTCGGCCGCGTTAAGAAAACTGCTGCTAACTAGTTTTAGCATTAGTTAGCGGCAGTTCTTGTACATATCCCCCTTACTTTTTTCTTTGTTTAGTTTGAGAGAGGTTGAGACAATTCTGACCTAACTAGTTGACCACCATGGATATTTTGGAAAGTTTTAACATCCTGATATTCTACAGACAAGAGAATCTGTGAATCATCAATGTAGTACATGAATTGCAGGCCAAATCAATGTTTGAAGCCTACTAAAGACTGTACATATACTTTAAAACAGGTAGGACTTTAAACTGATCTGTGAGGGACCCAAGTGATAGTGGCTCTAAAGTTCGATTTAAAAGGTGCCAAAGATACTGCTAGAGAATGATTACTCAAGTGTTCTTTGCTCCATACCAAAGCCACCAATTATCTGCAGGCAGTTAATTAATCACCTGTAGGAGAGGGTTTTGAAGGAGGAAGACAGTTGAAGTTGGAGCTGACACAGAGAGAGATATTGTGCCTTTTTCCTTTTGCTTTTTTGTGAGTCTTTCAATTTTTGGCCTTTTTCCTTCCTCTTTGCCAGTGACTCATGTTTCCCTCCTTTTTCTCTCACTTGCTTTTGGCCACCGCTCCTGCCTGTTTTCCCCTTCCGCTTGCCCCGCCCACCGCCACTCAGTATCCCTCCCTCCTCCCAGGACCTAATGAATGGAGGCCACATTGAGCAGGTTCCTGGCCCTTCTCTGTCGCCACCAAACAGCTGGATCCTTGCCCGCCTTGTGCCTCATTTTTCTTCATTAAGGCTTTGCCTTTTGTGCCCTTTGCCTTTTTACTTTTTGTGTATTTTTCATTTGTGCCTTTTTCTTTCCTCTTTGTCTGTGCCTCATTTTGTCCTCCTTTTTTCCTGATTGCTTTTGGCTGCTGTCCCTGCCTGTTTCCCACCTACCGCTAGCCCCTCCCATGCCACTCAGCACCCATCCCTCCTCCCAAGATATATTTAATGGAGGGAAGGTGCACCAAAGGCAAGCCTGTCTCAGCATGTCTGCACCTAGATTGCAACCAGCACCAGGAACCCTGGTCCACCTACAGCCGATCTCTGAGCCCTGGACCATGGACAACACAAAAACCGTTTCTTCCGCACCTCTTGACTATCCATGGTAGGACCTTCTCCTACATCCTCAGCTCCATTTCCTGCATCATCAGATCGCCCACCATCATGCCATCGACCACCATGCAAACCAACCAGCTCAACACACCTACTTCACAACAATGTGTCTGCCTTTTCAACACATGCTCACTCAGCAAACACACCACAGAGATCTGGAACCTCAAACCACCCTCAGTCAACCCATCATGCCCTACGGTGAGTAACGCAGTACTGCTGCAGGAGCCGCTGCTCAAGCTTCACCTCCATCATATGGTGGTAGCAGTCAAGCGTTCCCAAGAAAGCTTGAACTGCAGCACAGTATAATTGGAATGAAGCTTGAGCAGCACCACAGTATAAGTATCGGCTAGCAGCTGGCCATCTGTGCCGGGGGTTGAGGGCCTATTGACAGGGCAGGGCCTTCTGCCAACCACTGGTTGTACATGTGCAAAGGCCATGTGCAGTGAGGGGTTGGCTGTCCACAGGGATTTGGGTGCAGGTCCAGGCCACATATCAGGCCATGAAGCCAAATTCCTGCTTCGCTTTGCCAAAGGCAGTGTGCAGTGGAGGGTTGGGCACGCACAGCTGGGTTTGGTGCAAGGCCTGTAGCAACCCCCCGGTTGTGCATGGCTAATGGCCGTGCACAGCAGAGGAGTTGGCTGCATATGATGAACAAACCCAAGACATTCACTGAAATCTTTTTTTAAAGTGACGCTATTGTTAGGAATGGTACTAAGATCTTAGCTTATGTTAAACATACCTTAGAAATTCACTGATGACATTTAACATGTATTTAGTGATTTAATAAGTGCAGTCATAAAAAATGCTCAGAAAACTCTAACTGGTGAATTTCTGTGTTTTTTTTTTTTTAAATGTTTTTGAAGACCTATTTATAACTTTACTCTCACTTTCACCCTTGTTTTTTTCAGTTTACAGATGTATATAAATGAATGTGTATACATATGTTAAACATATACATACAGAGCTATATGTTTCAAAAATACATTTGGGAGAGACAAGTGGGAGTTACTGGAAAATGTGGCATCGTCACTACTAAATGGGAGGGGTTTAGGTAAATGTAAGGAGTCCTTTAGGGAGGGCCATGCTAGGACAAAAACACACCAAGAAAAATATAAGACCATTGCTACTCACAAAGTGCCCATCACTAGGCGTTTCCACCTAGCTCACACCATCTCACCAGCAGCACGTAATGCTGTGCATGGAACCATATGGGTGGTGGTCAGTGAGGTCATGTTCCGCCTCTCCATCTTTTTGTGCTTCATTCTTGTTGGGAACAACAGGTTTGCTGAAGCAAAGACAAAGAATGTGGGAGAGGCGAAAAGCTTTTTCAAACCCTGGACAAGAGAGCTAGATTTCGGGTAAATGGGCAGTGGGTGTGCTCCTACTGTCCTATATAGATCTTGTGGGAGCAGATCACACACACAATGCCAGGACCAGAAAATCCACAGACATTCAGCAAGTCGCACAACATAGTGTGCCACAATGTGGTTTACAACAGTCCATGTACTAAGAGTGTTAAGAGTTTGCGTATGCCACAATTCATTTTACATTAAGCTAAGGTATTTTTCTGTAGCAGTGTCACCTTTTTTACTGTGAGTTGTGAACTAAATAAACAAGATGCAACAAACATCTGCTATAGCAATGTGTTATGACAGAAAACAGAATGCACTGAAATAGACACTCAGGTTCAAGTATGGGCTTATAATTATCCGTGAGATGATTTAGTCATGGAAAGCGATTTTTTGAAGCTAGCACTCACAGCAGCTTTCATTTTAATGAAAATGGTTACTTAATTTGATATTTTTCTTGATTTCTGTTTATACCATTTTCACTGTACAGTAGCCAAGTCTTGCAACAGCTGGATATGGAGAACTACTTAGAAAGTACTGTTATTGGGTTGCCATATAATCCATAAGATTAAGGTCTGCATGTTAAATCATGGACATCAATAGTTTGCAGATTTCAAGTGTTTACATTTATTTGTTGAATAAAAGAATGTGTCTGCTTATCATTTTGATTTGAACATGAAAAATTGTTTTTATGGTATTCTTCCAAATTGCAAGCGCAGCTCTGTGCGAATATTCCTTACAGTGTAGTCAAACTCTGCTCACAAATCCTAGGCTGGAATTAGATGAAAGCTGAGATATAAAAATGCTTCGTTTGATTGGACTAATGCGGGAGCTGTACAAATGTAAAGCTTTTTTTTTAGAAGGAGTCGCAATGGCATGGGGGCCACAGGAGCAGGGCTGGTTGGTTGGTTGGTGCTGGAGCCGGTGGGGCCGGGTGCAGAGCGAACAGGTCAGCCGGTCGTCATGCGTCTTGAGATCCTCATGGTCAGGTGCAGGAACTTGGAGAGGCGATCTCAGGACAGCTGGGCCACTCAGGAAGTGGGTCTGAGGTGCCGCAATGTCCCTCGATGGGTGCTTGCTTCTGGTACTTCGGGAGTGCGGGGTGGACTCATCTTCTTGGTGTTTGCTGTTGGGGTCCCGTACCATCTGTATAGATATGCCGTGGCTCAGGTAGGTCCTGGGGCCTCCAAACTTGGTAGAGAGGCAGAACTGATCCTTCAGAGCTGTTGTAGCCTTCTTGCTTCGGTGCTGCATCAAGGTCGTCGGACAGTAGCAAGTTGACAAACCGGACTTTATGGGATTGGTGCCTGTGGTGTGCAGGGGAGTGATACCTTCACTCCAAGGGAGCTTTGCAGTGATTTCTTGAAGGCTGGAAGTGCTCCAGGATTCTTGGAGTCCTTTCAGGTTTCAGGACAACACAGCAGCAGCAATTGTTGAGTCCTTGGAGCAGGCAGGGTTTGGTGCATTCTTCTTCTGCAGCAGGGATTCAGCTTTAGAGCAGCGGATGTTTTTTCTCCTGATCTTCTCTTTTCCATTAAATCTGATGTTCTGGTCTCAGGGTGCCATCCTAAATACTGAATCTAAGGGTGTTACAAGGGGAGACAGGGAGTAGCCAATGGGCTACTTAACTTTAGGGTATCTACACCCTCTAGTGATGACGTCCTGTGGGAAGAGGCATTATCCTAGCCCTGATAGGAGGTTTTTTCACCATCCCAAGATGGTGGAATTTCAGTAGAGGGGTCACCTCGCCTCCCCCACCCTACGGGTGTTGATCCTCCTCCTAATCTAACTAATTTTCCAAGCTTTCCTTCAGCCAAAAGTGGAACAGGAAAGGGGGAGGTCAGGCCCCCTTTCCTGTTCCAAAGGTTCCTGGGTTGGATTTCAAAAGTGTCATTGCCTTTGAAGCGTCCCAGCCAGGAAGGCCATCCTATCCTGGAGGTGGTGTGAAGCACCTCCGCCCAGAGCAGACTTTGTCTCTGTCCTCTGTGAGCACTGGCTCTCACCCCATGAGGTCAGGAATCACACCAGTGCCTCTAGGTTTTCAGGGAACCCTCTCAAAGGGTCTCCTGTGTGAATCTATTAATAAATCCAACACTGGCATCAGTGAGGATTTATTAAGACAAGATGTTTGGTACCAAACACCTTTAAAATCAGTGAAGCCATCATGGAGCTAAGAAACTCGTGTTGACAAGATTTCCATCCCATGTACCTTTATGGCTCCCCTGTGCACTTACAATATCTCAGAATAGACTGGACATTGAAGCGGCATATCTGCTCATGCTGATATGCCCACACATAAGATATAGTGCACACTGCCTTAGGGCTAAAGGCTTATAGTAGGGGTGACTTACCTATATCCCATGCAGTGTATGAGAGGCCTGGCACACAGACACGCAGTCCGCAATGGCATAGTACATCGCCTTGGTGAGGTGTTCCTGCAATGGCACAACCAGTGCTGCAGCCCCAGAGGACCCTCTTTAGTACCCATGCCCTAGGTACCAGGGGTACCAGTTATTAGGGACTTACAGGGTTAACTGAAGTGGTGCCAACCGTGGTACAGTTTTTAGGAACGAGATATGGCACTGAGGACATGATTAGCAGGGACTCAGTGCACATACATTTGAAATTACCTCTGACATCAGGCAAAAAGTGCAGGCTAAGCATGTCAAAAGAGTCACTTTCCTACAACAGCAAACAAAATGATGTATATGTGGAGTTTAGACAGCAATGTGTCTGCTCAGAATAGTCCATTGGTTGTGGACAGGAATCAGGTGGGATCATAATTAAAAAACAATAGACAAAGCACATCATCATATACCTTGTACAAAATTTACACCTTCAGGAATTCTTTCAGAGCGTTGTCCATGGGTCGCACTGAATGTTGATGGCCAAAATTCTGGCTGTAACAAAAAATTTGCCATCTGACATGTGCAACTCTGATAAGAACTTACCCCCTTGTTGCTGCTGTTGGGCCCTCAACTGCCCACCAAGCTCTGGATAGGCCACCGCAAGAATGCTGGCCATTAGGCCGGTTAGGGTGCGACGTGCACCCCTCACACGGTGGGAGGACTTCCCTGAGCTAAACATCAGCGATCTTAGGGTTCCAGCGTCTTAGGTCCTCCCACCTCATATGGCAGTGGACGCTGCACTGCTTGTAGACCCCCAGGGTCCACACCTTCCTGGCGATGGCCTTCCATATGTCGCACTTCTGATGGGCAAGACTGGTATGGATACATGAAAGGAAAGAACAAACAATGATATTGTGACTTTTTGTTCATCTGTATTGCTGTCAGTGCCAAAGAGTCAAAAAATGTTATTATGTTCTGGAACTCAAAGAGGTCCACATAAAAAAGACACAGCGGTCTGCAAGACCAAATCTCACAATTAATAATATACAAAAGAAAATACGTACCAAAAACGGACAATGTGCAAATCTCATAAATTATTATATACAAGAAAAACACATGAAAAATAATCAATATATAAACACGCTCCATAAATATAAAGTGACCTGGACTAATAAAGTGTCAATGCGCAGTTGGATTGTGGAAAAATGCAGAACCTGAACGATCGTATGAATAATTATATACAAAGTAAAACACACGGTAAAAACAACCATTGTACAAACACACTTTACATAAATAAAAGAACCTTGGACCAATAGAGTGCAAAATGCACTATTGGATTGTAAAAAAGTGCGGAACCTGCCCAACATAAAAAATAGCAGGGGCAATAATACAATTGTAATGCAGTACTTCAGTATAAGTCAGTGCAATCAACTTTAGGCAACGTTAATGCAGTAATCTACCAAAAACTGTGCAAATCTTATTACCCTTGAGGACCATTTTCATCAAGTGCAAAAGCAATGAGGTAAGAATAAGAATTGTTTCCAAAAGTTAAAAAGTTTTGAACAAACAATTTGCGAGGGTGGGGTCAAAAGACAGTTCCAGCCTCCACTACTGAGGAGATATTGTACTTTAGGAGCGCTGGTCTTAACAGCCGACAATGAAATGAATGAAGAGAGGACAAACAAATAACACATGGTTTAGATCTTGAACATGCTTCCTGCAAAGGTCACAGAGCCTCTCTTCCCTAGATAAACCCTCCCATGCTCCTGTTATAAAGGGAGACAGTTCAGCCTTAATAGCAAAATGGTTCTGTGCACCCCATGGGCAGGTTCCATAGGACACACTGTTGTGGTTTTTTACATATACTGCTTTCTATTAATATGTCATCCCTAATGTGCAGAGAACACAGAATAATGTCTCTTTTACGACTAACTTCATAAATTGCTCTTTTACTCAAGTTTTTCAAAAAAGGCTTTGGAAGGGGACTTGCTTCACTTTCCTGAATTCCAAATAAATCTAATACTTTTGCATCATTTCTCAAAATTGCACTTCTGCCCTTCAGACAGAAAAAAATGTAATGTTTTATTGCAGCCTGTATAGAGCCCGAATCACTATTTAATAAACAATTACCCCACATTAAGCTTGCTGACACGGCGAACACATAGTGGAAATATGCCCAAATTCAAGCTGGAGTGCTTATGGAGCAGCTGCACAGTTCAAATTACATATCTGGCGCCAAATGCACCCTTCCACTTTTTCAAAGAAGTCCCAGTACCGCTCATCCATAAATTCACAGGCATAACTCAATGAAGGTGGAAATTTGAATTTTATAAACTGCCAAAACGAAGGCAAAATGTCTTTGTCCGCAATGTTTATATAGCCTACCGATTGGGGAAGCCTGTGATATTGTCTTACTTCTACACTGACTAATGTGATTGCTATTACAGCAGTAACTGGAAAAATTCTACCTAAGTACGGGTACAACTTCACCACTTCTAGTTTATCTTTCCTTCAGAACCAATGCAAACCTTTTCTAACCCTACATCCCCTAGACCTAAAAACCATAACTTTACTCTTGGAAATGTTTATTTATAGTCAATGTTTGTCAGGATAGTTTTCAAACTCAGAGAGGTGCCTCTGTAAACCGATCGGGGTTGAATCTAGTAAGATGGTGTCAACCACGCAGAGTAGACAACCAAGTTTCATTGTTCCTAAGTTTGGTGGGCCCCCGTTACACTGTCCAACTCAACTAGGCAAGTCATTGATATAAAGGGAGAAGAGAAGTGGCACTAATATGCACCCTTGTTTCAACCCATTATGGGTTTCCACTTTGCTCGACAAGCGCTGGTTCCCTCCCATCAGGACCGGTGTCCAAGTAGAAGAATGCAACGCAATAACTAACCTAAGCAGATGTGATGGGATCCCCAATGCAATCAATTTCCTCCACAGCGTCCCACAATCAACCCTATCGATTGCTGTGGAGAAATCTATAAAAGCAACATATAAGGCCATACCCTTACCTACTGGTTACTTTTCAACCAATATTTGGAGGGCTGTGATATTATCTAGAGTACCACAATGCTTATGGAAACCATCCTGATCCACAGGGGCAAGGTTATTCCCAAAAGCCCAGTCTTGAAGGTGCAAGAGAATACTTTTGGCAAACAGTTTCCCAATCACATCCAATAATGCAATCTGCTTAAAGCTGGCGGGAGAGGTTTTAGGACCCTTTTTGCATAAAGGTACCACTATGTTTCCTTTCCAAGAGGACAGTATAGTCCCATGTACATAACAATATTGGAACACTGGCTGAAGAGAAGGGCCCATGCAGAAATATCTTGATTAATAAGGGATATTAGCAGATCGTACGGACCCATCTCCCCTGAATACCTTGCACCATTAATAAAACTTTCTATCTCCTCACGAGAGGGGGGACCATATACATTCAGTAAGGGAGGCTCGCCAATCAACTTCAACTGAAACTCGTCACTAGAATTTGTTGCATATAACTGTGACATATATTGGATCCGTTCTGCATCGGATATTAAAATGGCTTCAGCCTTTACTCTTGGTTATTACAGACCAATATTTACATGAGTCACCAGAAAGTGCAACCTCTCTCAGCTTTATCCACTTCTGATCCTCCTCTCCTCTATGTTCAGTCACCTTTAGTCTCGTTCTCACCTGCTTCAATTGATTGATATCCCTTTGCCTCAATAGTGATGAATCCTTAAATTATTCCCTTACTAGAAAGTTTATCACTCGATTTAGCTTTTTTACCTCCCAAGAGATAACCACCAGGGGTTTTACCCCGATGACTCGTTTCTTACTCCCACATGATCTAAATAAAATCAACTGCTTCTCAAACCAGGCAATGAGAATTTCTTGTGTGGGCCAGGGCTTGCTGTTTTAACAAGTCCAACCAAGTTTATTTTTGTTTGACCAAAAGGTGCTCCCATTTGTTTTATTATAGACAATCCTATAATTTCTAGGATTCCAGGACTCAAGCGCATTGAGCTCTAGATTGATGACCACCGAAAGAATACTATGATCACTCAAGCCCCTCCTCAATACCTTAAAATGTGTACAAGCACCAAGAGTTTGGTGGCATACCACAATATAATCAATTAGTGATTGTACTCGAGAGGAGTGAAAGGTAAAGGAAGCTGGGGAATCCTCTGGGAACCTCTCATTTAAAGTAACAAGGTCATTGGTTCTCAGGCAATCCAGAAAACTTAAACCTTGCCTATCAGATTTAATATACCATATATCATCCAGCTCAGAATTACCAAAGGTCAAAGTGGAACAATTAGAGATATTAGCGTTAAAATCACCCACCATAATTATCAGTGTGCATTCTTCTGAGGTAATGTTGTGCACGAAAGAGAACATAGATTCAACTAGAGAGTCAGATGACCTCCCAGGGGGAATGTAAACATTTACCAGAAGAAATGATGAATACAGTCCTCCTCTTACATTATCCAAAGTCAACTTTATGCATATGCAAAAATTTGAAGGATGGACAAAAACCTTGGGATTTCAATTTATACTGACACTAAGTAAAATAGCTAAACTTCCACTGGCATAATTTTTACTGTGGGTTTTGCTGCACAATTAAATACAAAGTAATTCTCATTTTTAAAATCGTCCAAATCCAGGTTTCCTGTAAGCAAATTATTGTGGGGTAGAACTACATTAAAAAATTTAACATGGAATTAGGCTGTCCTAAACCCGCCATGTTCCGGTGGAGAGAATGTTGCCCAGGGGGGCTACCTCTGCAGCATAGGAAGTTTTGTATTCTCTTTGGGGGCATTCAGTGTAACTGCTACCCAGCTCCAAGGGTCCAACACATCTCCCATTCTGGATTCCGTGACCCTCTGGTCCTCATTTCTGAAATATTTATCACTCTTCTCCCTGTGACACTGCCAATAGCGATTATAAAATCATTCAGGTTTACAGCCCCCCTACTCTCAGGTATTACTCTAGCAGGACACTGCGAGTCCACCCTCTGGTTATTTAACAAAACATCTACAATCTCCTCGAACGGGAATACGTCAATCCCATTTTTCCGAAAATAGTCAACATTAGCCAGGATTAGCATTACAATTATCCTGGAACTACATGTTACTCTGGAACTTGGAAGTATGTTTCGAGGATCCAGGAACACCCGATCAATGTCTCTACTTGTAACAAGGCTCAAATCTTCAAAATCTAATATTAGCTGCAAGAATAAAGCTTCTATTCAATTGACCCAGTTCTCTGTCAAACAGAGAAACAAAGTTCAAGGTATTAGATATGTATCCTAGCCCTGGTCCTTCGACTAACTTATTGCTCTGCTTTTGCCCAGCGCATGACTTAAGAGTCTGAGCTGATGGATAGAAGGGGGCCGCCTCCCCATTAAGAATCCTCCTATGATTTGGATCAAACCATAGTGGGAGAGAATTCGCACAGAAGAGGATTGTGGGAGATCTATCCAAGAGCCTCCCTGCCACTAGGGAGGCTCCCTTAACTTCCACTTCTGTACTCACTGATTTTACAAAGCCTATCCTAGCCACATCCTTCCTTGTTCTAGTGTCCAACCCACCACGATTACTATGATCTGTTACCCCTGTGTCTATGGGCCCCTTCTCCTGCCCAAGACTACCTGAAATTGGAACTTCTGAAGTAATCAAATAAGGGGGCAGGTTATTTACTTCTGGGGACTCAGTTTCCTGACCAATAAGATATCCATCCTTCATTGACTCATTTATTTTTTGATGCTGGGTAGTGTGACTGGGCTCTTCAAGAACACCTGAAAACCTCAGTCTTTTAGGCTTACACTCCACAATGCGCAGGATTATTTTCTTTTTCTCATTCCGGGATTTGATCCTGTTACAATTCAAGGGAGAGGAACCCTTCACTGGAGAGACATCATCTTGTTGTCTTACCCTTAAAGGTTTGGCACTAAGAGGATCATTTTGTAAGACTACTACCCGGGGAGTGAGGGATACGCCTTTTTTAAAAATCGGGAAAACAGGTGGGGAATTCTTGAGTACAGACACATTTACATTCTGACCTCGGGTGGCCTGGCACTGGTCCCCAGGTACCTGGTTATTGAAGGAGGAGCAGGGCAGATAAGTGGCCTTGATGGTCTCTTTGGATTGACCATTGTGGGTGGCCCCTGGACCCGCATAGTTGCCCACCTGAACTCTCTTTTCTACCACCCCATTTGATGCCACTATGTTAGTCTCGTAGGCCTGAGAACTTAATTCAATACCTCTTTCTTCCTTCCCTGGACATAAACCAATGGAGGTGAGGTGCTGTACCCACCTTAGACTGGGGGACAGCACATCCAGCACATGATCAGAGTTAGAGATAGATGTATCCAACAAAGCCAAGATTGAGGAAAGAATCCGCTCTAGAGAATGCAAGATATCAGAGTGTTCCCTTCCCCACCATTCCCATCAATGTTCACATTCAAAAACCCCATGGGGGCTTATGCCCATTTGTGTGTAGAGATGTCAGATTTCATGTATTCCTGTGACCCTAGAAAAGAAACACTTGAGGAAGGCGCACTACAGTATAAAACTGGTAATGGAGGATGACTGAAAGGACAGTTCAAGGACGGCTGAAGGCCATGTCTGAGGCAACTGGCGGCATTAGGTTAGCCTCCATAACTCGATTTTTCTCCATAAGGGTAGCAATGTCTGGCAAAGAAAAGTCCTCCATACATCAGGATCCCAGCTACATACATGGCCACATGATTGATGTGAGCCACTCGAGAGACCTCTATATGCAAAGACATTCTTAACACAGGCTCCACATTAACGACACCGGGTGAGGCCACAGGACTCCTTGACCCAGTCATACGCAAGGACTCAGAGTTCAACTTTATACAAGCGTTTTTTATCTCGGAGGCAACCTCCATGTCCATTTCATCCACTACTTCCTCTGTGTGGCAAGACTCCATACGATGAGTTTGGGGAATGGGCTGCAATGAGTTATGCGTAACGAGATTGAGCTGACGTAGGACTGAGCCCTGAGAGAGAACCGTAACCATTCCCAGCTCTTCTTCTGCATTTATGTCTGTGGACAGCCCCCGTTCCTTGCTTCCTACCTCTTTGCCCCTCTGCCCCGTAGAAAACAGAGACAATACGGATGGATGGGCCATCAAGAGGGACAGATGGGCTTAAGGCTTCTTTTGCTGAATAGTTTTCAATATTTTAGGAGAGCTGATGTGATTAGCTATAAGATCAGCTGAACCTGAAGGAGCAATTGATGGACTGGAACGCAAGCACCTAGAAGGCATCTTCAAAACCACCCTTTAAAAATCTTCAAGTGGTTGTCCACCGATGACCATGGGTAACTACTTGGGTATCTACTTGACCACAGATGTCACAGACTCCCAATACCTGCTTTCCCTCTTTTCCTCCACACTATGACTCTTCCCTTCTCTCCAGCTCCACAAAAGGGACTACCCTTTTCCTGAAGAGTAGAATGTGGAACTGGGGCTCACAGGGTCACACGAGGGCACCCAAGGGGGTGGAGAAGGGCTTGCGGGTGGAGAATGAGTGTGCGTACAGGTTGCAGACCCCCACCCTGAGGCACAAACCGCAGCTGCCTAATACTGGCTGCTTCTGCACCACCGGGGGAAGATGCAGACTAGGCCGCAATGGTCCATGACAGTGTCAGGCCCCCCTCTTATTGCTAGTTGCTGATTGCTTGCTGTTCGCTGCTAGCTGGTTACTTTACAACGTATGTGCTGTTGGTAGGCTCCTTATATATTGCATCGAAAATATGGAGTAGCACTGGAGTGCCGGAGCCCAACTTTATAAAGAAAGAAATATCCTTTACAGCACAATAAGTGGATTGAAGTAAAAATTTTGGCCAGTGGAACCGGTTCCACAAATCCACATAAATTATCAAGGCCAAGATTCATAAAGAAAGAAGCCTCAAACAGCTTTTAAGGTTAAGTTGTGGATTTGTTAGAAGAAACCCCACAGAAACCTATTGTTAAGAAACTATATAAAAAACACTCAAACAGAGAAATTGGTCAAAAGAAGGAAATTAGGGAAATTAGGCAATGAGGGACAATGTGGAGCCCACGCGGGAGCACACCAGGCCAAGCACAAGCCGCACCCAGGCCAAGCTGGGCCGCTTCCATGGGGCCTGGACTCACACTCTGCAAGCGGCGTCTAATACCGCTGCACTCGGGCACCTTACCTCACCTCCTGTGAAATTTTCTGGCTGGGTGAGTTTTGCCGGCCTGAAATCACCAACCGCTGAGGCCGCTCTTCCTCATGCCTCCACTCGTCCTACAGGGGGATCTATCGTTGAGCCAAGTCACCGCCACCACCACTCGTTGAGGGCCAATGCGCTATCTCGTGGCAGGCAGCAGTAGGTAGGCAATCAGCAGCCCAGCTAAGCGCTGTGGGGTGGCGGTCAGGCGCGGCTCAATCGGCTGAACAGCAGAACTAATGTCAGGGAGCAGGTCACAAAATTTGTCTACAGCTATCAATAACATAACTCATAAGTTACGATACTACATGTGAATTGTCACATGCTGAGTTAAACCAGTATCCTCATGTGCACTTTAATAGTGACCTATTTCCCATCCTCATTCCATGTCATGGTCCAAACACACAGATCCAGGCCTGTGTGACATCACCTAGCCCAGTGGCCTCTACATAATATGTGATATGATCTACTTCTGATCAGTGGAAAAGATTGTGAATTACTGAAGGCTAAACATTAATAATTATGGCACAGTGAATAGTGGGTACTGTGAATAAGGCGGACTCAATTGAAAAGAAGTATTAGCTCAATAAGTCGTGGAACTCTCCCTTTCAACTGTTGCACATTTAAAAGCATTCAGGGTATATATTAAACACACCTCAAATTTTGACGTGCAAAGGATAAATATTCTTGACAGTTGTACCCTAGTGCTTCAGTTGTATGACCCTGCCCGGCCCATGATTCTGAATGAGCACTGCTCAATGACAGGCCTTGCTATCTGTAGCCTGAGGATCGTGAAGCCACATGAACACCACCTTCCCTCAACTTTTACATTACAAGGGTCAACTTGTGCCCATCTAATAAGTGACCTCAAGGCTGTGTGCTATTCTGATGGGGTCTGGGAGCTACTGGTTACTCCCAAACAACATTTTGGATAGCCCTGATCTAGGCTGAGTGATTTGTGGGACTATACACATAGCTAACATCATTTTCAATTGTTTTTTGCACAGTACATACATATCTTCAGGTGTAAAGAGTATATGATGTTATTTGACAATTTATCACAAGTACATCAAACATAGAAATGCATAGAAATGTACATACACACCAATTTGAATCTAGGTCTTTAAACACACAATACATATTGATGGTTTTGTTTATTTGTCATTGTAGAGTGCATACAAATCCCTAACACCATTGTCCTATGTAAAGACCACATTTTGTGACACTTAACATCAGTCACTGCACTTCACCCTGGAACTCAAAGGGACATTGTAGCCTGTGTAAATGGAAAAGAACCAGTTAGAAAGATTCACATATGTATGCCAGACATGTACCTGTTTCTCTGGTGCGCCATAAAGATGACCATACAGGGGGAAGGACTTACTTTGCCAGCAATTAAAGCTCCTCTAGCATGAAGGCAGGGGTCCTCTCACCTGTTGGGCCTGGCATGGTTGCTCCCAGAAGTGAGAAACAGCGGCAAAAGTGATGGAGGTCTTGATAGCAACAGTGTTAGGAGGCAACTGAGCTTTTTTTTCTACCACCGCTTACATGTACGCGACGTACGCGATCTTCAGCTGAGACGGACACAGCCATTGGCCTTCTACCATTAGGTTCACCAACGTTAGCCCATGGCTTTGTCTGTAGTGGAGTTTACCGCCATTTTAAGACTTCAAACTAGTGTGTTGGTGACTGTTAAGTGCATCACCACTACTCCAAATGGGAGCTAGTTTGTTCATTTTGAAAATAAACATTTATGTGCAATACGTTACTGTGCTGAACTGTGATATTAGCGCAGTGTTGTCAACACCTTCATTGACTACATTTTTGGAGGAACATTTTTTCAAAAATGTGTATATAATACATTTGAAATGGATTATTTACACATTTTTTTTTCAGATTCATATCAAGGCCATAAATGTTGTTGTGATGGTTAAAGGACAAGAACCAATTGTTGCTTCAATATATGTATTAAACCATAAACACTTTGTCAAAATACATGACTTTGGTGTTACTCGTCAAATATGTTGCTGTGGATAATGTAAAAAATTACATATAAACCCTGTGAGAGTGAGGAGACAACAACCTCCAGTGTACCACCTATTTACAGACCTTACCACCATGGAAGAAAGGGATATAAGTTCAGGTTGAATAGGCACACTATACTGGATTTATGTCATCAGCTGGAGCCAGATCTACAGCCTCACAACAAAAATCCCACATCTATTACACCAATTGTCAAAATCATGTCTGTACTTCATTTTGTGGCCACTGGGTCCATCCTATACACTGTGGCGGTATCTGGTGGTATGTCACAACCAAATTTAGTGGTGTGCTACAAGAAGCTGTATCTTCATTGATGAGACACATCAGCAGCTTCATACGGTGTCCACGGCAGCAGGATTTAGCCAATGTGAAGGGTGACTTTTACAGTTTGGATCGCCTACCACATGTTGTTGGAGTAATTGATGGTGCATATATTGCCTTAGTGCCACCACACGCCAGAGAACAGGTCTACCAGAATCAAAAGAACTTCCATTCAATCACCATGAAAGTTGTCTGCTTACCGAATTTGTACATCACAAGCATCTGTGCCCATTTCTCCAGCTCGGCCCATGATTCCTTTGTACTATGGAACAGCCCCATGCCCCCGCAAATGTCTCAACTTGGACCTGTGAGGGCTTGGCTTGTTAGTCAGTACAATATTTCATTATATTGTTTGCAGTATTGCTAGTTGCATAATATGGAACTGTGTTACATTATTTTGGGCCTTTACTGTTTTCCATCTTGGAGACTCAGCTTATCCCAAACGAGCAGGGTTGTTGGCACCGCCGAGGAATCCAACAATGCCTGGGAAAGTCTGCTTCAATGAGGCCCATGGAAGAACACAGCGGCCAGTGGAGCAGGCTTTCGGGATCCTAAAGTTTATGTTTCATTTTCTGGACAAAACTGGTGGAGCCCCCCTCTACTCACCCGCTAAGATGTGACAAATCACGGTGGCCTGCTGAAAGCTCCACAACATTGCTCTTTGTTGGGAAGGGCAAGTTCAAGTAAAATCAGGCCAAAGGTGTTTGTAGATCAAAGTGTGGACACATTGACTGCTTTGTTCAGTTGCATTGGTTATTCCTGATTGTTTTGTGAAACTGCATCCTCCAAAAGTTGACTTTGTAATGTGGCCATCATGATCTGTGTGATTGGTAATGTTTTTTGTGTCTGTTTTAAGTTACTTCACTATGTCATCTTCATTTGGACATTTCAGAGTTGTGATATTTGCAGGTATATGGTGCTGTTTCCAAGTACAAAGGGAACCTTGGGGAGAGGAGTTGGCCTAACGGCTAGGGCGGTCGACCTCGAATCTGGGGAACCGGGTTCGAGTCTCGGCAATGACGCTGAATATCCTGTGATTCTGGGCAAATCACTTAATCTCCCCGTGCCTAAGAAAATTAACGTGTCCCTCTGTAACGCAACTGGTGCTATGTAAAGCGCTCTGATACCCGATTCGGGTCAAGTTCGCGCTATATAAAACTCCGTAAAATAAAAATAAATTTGATTGATCCTGGGAAAGACAGGCACAGACTTTGGATGTACTAATCTTGTACCAAGGCAACTTGCACTGTGATTGAACGGGAAATCTGAAGATTATATTGGAATTGTTCTCTGTCGTGTATTGGCACTAAAGCAATATGTGTGTGATCATTTGATCAAAACACATGTGGCAGTCAAGCCAGATCATGAGAATCTCCCTTCACATTGGTAAAATCATCATTGTGTGTAAAGTGTACGTTGGTGTTGATGTGTCACATCATTGTGGGACATACTTCTTGTGCAACACCACTGAAACTTGGTTGTGACATTCCAGCAGATACTGGAATAGTTGTTTGTAATGATCATGTGTCTACAAAATATAGTGCTGCCATGGTTGTGTCTATTGCTCCCATGCTCCTGTTGTAAAGGGAGACAGTTCAGCCTTAATAGCAAAATGGTTCTGTGCACCCCATGGGCAGGTTCCATAGGACACGCTGTTGTGGTTTTTTACATATACTGCTTTCTATTAATATGTCATCCCTAATGTGCAGAGAACACAGAATAATGTCTCTTTTACGACTAACTTCATAAATTGCTCTTTTACTCAAGTTTTTCAAAAAGGCTTTGGAAGGGGACTTGCTTCACTTTGCTGAATTCCAAATAAATCTAATACTTTTGCATAATTTCTCAAAATTGCACTACTGCCCTTCAGACAGAAAAAAATGTCATGTTTTATTGCAGCCTGTATAGAGCCCGATTCACTATTTAATAAACAATTACCCCACATTAAGCTTGCTGACACGGCGAACACATAGTGAAAATATGCCCAAATTCAAGCTGGAATGCTGATGGAGCAGCTGCACAGTTCAAATTACATATCTGGCGCCAAATGCACCCTTCCACTTTTTCAAAGAAGTCCCAGTACCGCTCATCCATAAATTCACAGGCATAACTCAATGAAGGTGGAAATTTAAATTTTATAAACTGACAAAAACGAAGGCAAAATGTCTTTGTCCGCAATGTTTATATAGCCTACCGATTGGGGAAGCCTGTGATATTGTCTTACTTCTACACTGACTAATGTGATCGCTATTACAGCAGTAACTGGAAAAATTCTACCTAAGTACGGGTACAACTTCACCACTTCTAGTTTATCTTTCCTTAAGAACCAATGCAAACCTTTTCTAACCCTACATCCCCTAGACCTAAAAACCATAACTTTACTCTTGGAAATGTTTATTTATAGTCAATGTTTGTCAGGATAGTTTTATAACTCAGAGAGGTGCCTCTGTAAACCGATCGGGGTTGAATCTAGTAAGATGGTGTCAATCACGCAAAGTCTACAACCAAGTTTCATTGTTCCTAAGTTTGGTGGGCCCCCGTTACACTGTCCAACTCAACTAGGCAAGTCATTGATATAAAGGGAGAAGAGAAGTGGCACTAATATGCACCCTTGTTTCAACCCATTATGGGTTTCCACTTTGCTCGACAAGCCCTGGTTCCCTCCCATCAGGACCGGTGTCCAAGTAGAAGAATGCAACGCAATAACTAACCTAAGCAGATGTGATGGGATCCCCAATGCAATCAATTTCCTCCACAGCGTCCCACAATCAACCCTATCGAACGCTGTGGAGAAATCTATAAAAGCAACATATAAGGCCATACCCTTACCTACTGTTTACTTTTCAACCAATATTTGGAGGGCTGTGATATTATCTAGAGTACCACAATGCTTACGGAAACCATCCTGATCCACAGGGGCAAGGTTATTCCCAAAAGCCCAGTCTTGAAGGTGCAAGAGAATACTTTTGGCAAACAGTTTCCCAATCACATCCAATAATGCAATCTGCTTAAAGCTGGCGGGAGAGGTTTTAGGACCCTTTTGCATAAAGGTACCACTATGTTTCCTTTCCAAGAGGACAGTATAGTCCCATGTACATAACAATATTGGAACACTGGCTGAAGAGAAGGGCCCATGCAGAAATATCTTGATTAATAAGGGATATTAGCAGATTGTACGGACCCATCTCCCCTGAATACCTTGCACCATTAATAAATCTTTCTATCTCCTCACGAGAGGGGGGACCATATACATTCAGTAAGGGAGGCTCGCCAATCGACTTCAACTGAAACTCGTCACTAGAATTTGTTGCATATAACTGTGACATATATTAGATCCGTTCTGCATCGGATATTAAAATGGCTTCAGCCTTAACTCTACAATCACAGTATTCGGTTATTACAGACCAATATTTACATGAGTCACCAGAAAGTGCAACCTCTTTCAGCTTTATCCACTTCTGATCCTCCTCTCCTCTATGTTCAGTCACCTTTAGTCTCGTTCTCACCTGCTTCAATTGATTGATATCCCTTTGCCTCAATAGTGATGAATCCTTAAATTGTTCCCTTACTAGAAAGTTTATCACTCGATTTAGCTTTTTTACCTCCCAAGAGATAACCACCAGGGGTTTTACCCCGATGACTCGTTTCTTACTCCCACATGATCTAAATAAAATCAACTGCTTCTCAAACCAGGCAATGAGATTTTCTTGTGTGGGCCAGGGCTTGCTGTTTTAACAAGTCCTACCAAGTTTATTTTTGTTTGACCAAAAGGTGCTCCCATTTGTTTTATTATAGACAATCCTATAATTTCTAGGATTCCAGGACTCAAGCGCATTGAGCTCTAGATTGATGACAACCGAAAGAATACTATGATCACTCAAGCACCTCCTCAATACCTTAAAATGTGTACAAGCACCAAGAATTTGGTGGCATACCACAATATAATCAATTAGTGATTGTCCTCGAGAGGAGTGAAAGGTAAAGGAAGCTGGGGAATCCTCTGGGTACCTCTCATTTAAAGTAACAAGGTCATTGGTTCTCAGGCAATCCAGAAAACTTAAACCTTGCCTGTCAGATTTAATATACCATATATCATCCAGCTCCGAATTACCAAAGTTCAAACTGGAACTATTAGAGATATTAGCGTTAAAATCACCCACCATAATTATCAGTGTGCATTCTTCTGAGGTAATGTTGTGCACGAAAGAGAACATAGATTCAACTAGAGAGTCAGATGACCTCCCAGGGGGAATGTAAACATTTACCAGAAGAAATGATGAATACAGTCCTCCTCTTACATTATCCAAAGTCAACTTTATGCATATGCAGAAATTTGAAGGATGGACAAAAACCTTGGGATTCCAATTTATACTGACACTAAGTAAAATAGCTAAACTTCCACTGGCATAATTTTTACTGTGGGTTTTACTGCACAATTAAATAAAAGTAATTCTCATTTTTAAAATCGTCCAAATCCAGGTTTCCTGTAAGCAAATTATCGTGGGGTAGAATTACATTAAAAAATTTAACTTGGAATTAGGCTGTCCTAAACCCGCCATGTTCCGGTGGAGAGAATTTTGCCCGGGGGCTACCTCTGCAGCATAGGAAGTTTTGTATTCTCTTTGGGGGCATTCAGTGTAACTTCTACCCAGCTCCAAGGGTCCAACACATCTCCCATTCTAGATTCCGTGACCCTCTGGTCCTCATTTCCTGAAATATTTATCACTCTTCTCCCTGTGACACTGCCAATAGCGATTATAAAATCATTCAGGTTTACAGCCCCCCTACTCTCAGGTATTACTCTAGCAGGACACTGCGAGTCCACCCTCTGGTTATTTAACAAAACATCTACAATCTCCTCGAACGGGAATACGTCAATCCCATTTTTCCGAAAATAGTCAACATTAGCCAGGATTAGCATTACAATTATCCTGGAACTACATGTTACTCTGGAACTTGGAAGTATGTTTCGAGGACCCAGGAACACCCGATCAATGTCTCTACTTGTAACAAGGCTCAAATCTTCAAAATCTAATATTAGCTGCAGAATAAAGCTTCTATTCAATTGACCCAGTTCTCTGTCAAACAGAGAAACAAAGTTCAAGGTATTAGATATGTATCCTAGCCCTGATCCTTCGACTAACTTATTGCTCTGCTTTTGCCCAGCGCATGACTTAAGAGTCTGAGCTGATGGATAGAAGGGGGCCGCCTCCCCATTAAGAATCCTCCTATGATTTGGATCAAACCATAGTGGGAGAGAATTCGCACAGAAGAGGATTGTGGGAGATCTATCCAAGAGCCTCCCTGCCACTAGGGAGGCACCCTTAACTTCCACTTCTGTACTCACTGATTTTATAAAGCCTATCCTAGCCACATCCTTCCTTGTTCTAGTGTCCAACCCACCACGATTACTATGATCTGTTACCCCTGTGTCTATGGGCCCCTTCTCCTGCCCAAGACTACCTGAAATTGGAACTTCTGAAGTAATCAAATAAGGGGGCAGGTTATTTACTTCTGGGGACTCAGTTTCCTGACCAATAAGATATCCATCCTTCATTGACTCATTTATTTTTTGATGCTGGGTAGTGTGACTGGGCTCTTCAAGAACACCTGAAAACCTCAGTCTTTTAGGCTTACACTCCACAATGCGCAGGATTATTTTCTTTTTCTCATTCCGGGATTTGATCCCGTTACATTCAAGGGAGAGGAACCCTTCACTGGAGAGACATCATCTTGTTGTCTTACCCTTAAAGGTTTGGCACTAAGAGGATCATTTTGTAAGACGACTACCCGGGGAGTGAGGGATACGCCTTTTTTAAAAATCTTGAAAACAGGTGGGGAATTCTTGAGTACAGACACATTTACATTCTCCCCTCGGGTGGCCTGGCACTGGTCCCCAGGTACCTGGTTATAGAAGGAGGAGCAGGGCAGATAAGTGGCCTTGAGGGTATCTTTGGATTGACCATTGGGGGTGGCCTCTGGACCCGCATAGTTGCCCACCTGAACTCTCTTTTCTACCACCCCATTTGATGCCACTATGTTAGTCTCGTAGGCCTGAGAACTTAATTCAATACCTCTTTCTTCCTTCCCTGGACATAAACCACCTTAGACTGGGGGACAGCACATCCAGCACATGATCAGAGTTAGAGATAGATGTATCCAACAAAGCCAAGATTGAGGAAAGAATCCGCTCTAGAGAATGCAAGATATCAGAGTGTTCCCTTCCCCACCATTCCCATCAATGTTCACATTCAAAAACCCCATGGGGGCTTATGCCCATTTGTGTGTAGAGATGTCAGATGTCATGGATTCCTGTGACCCTAGAAAAGAAACACTCGAGGAAGGCGTACTACAGTATAAAACTGGTAATGGAGGATGACTGAAAGGACAGTTCAAGGACGGCTGAAGGCCATGTCTGAGGCAACTGGCGGCATTAGGTTAGCCTCCATAACTCGATTTTTCTCCATAAGGGTAGCAATGTCTGGCAAAGAAAAGTCCTCCATACATCAGGATCACAGCTACATACATGGCCACATGATTGATGTGAGCCACTCGAGAGACCTCTATATGCAAAGACATTCTTAACACAGGCTCCACATTAACGACACCGGGTGAGGCCACAGGACTCCTTGACCCAGTCATACGCAAGGACTCAGAGTTCAACTTTATACAAGCGTTTTTTATCTCGGAGGCAACCTTCATGTCCATTTCATCCACTACTTCCTCTGTGTGGCAAGACTCCATACGATGAGTTTGGGGAATGGGCTGCAATGAGTTATGCGTAACGAGATTGAGCTGACGTAGGACTGAGCCCTGAGAGAGAACCGTAACCATTCCCAGCTCTTCTTCTGCATTTATGTCTGTGGACAGCCCCCGTTCCTTGCTTCCTACCTCTTTGCCCCGTAGAAAACAGAGACAATACGGATGGATGAGCCATCAAGAGGGACAGATGGGCTTAAGGCTTCTTTTGCTGAATAGTTTTCAATATTTTAGGAGAGCTGATGTGATTAGCTATAAGATCAGCTGAACCTGAAGGAGCAATTGATGGACTGGAACGCAAGCACCTAGAAGGCATCTTCAAAACCACCCTTTAAAAATCTTCAAGTGGTTGTCCACCGATGACCATGGGTATCTACTTGGGTATCTACTTGACCACAGATGTCACAGACTCCCAATACCTGCTTTCCCTCTTTTCCTCCACACTATGACTCTTCCCTTCTCTGCAGCTCCACAAAAGGGACTACCCTTTTCCTGAAGAGTAGAATGTGGAACTGGGGCTCACAGGGACACACGAGGGCACCCAAGGGGGTGGAGAAGGGCTTCCGGGTGGAGAATGAGTGTGCGTACAGGTTGCAGACCCCCACCCTGAGGCACAAACCGCACCTGCCTAATACTGGCCGCTTCTGCACCACCGGGGGAAGATGCAGACTAGGCCGCAATGGTCCATGACAGTGTCAGGCCCCCTCTTATTGCTAGTTGCTGATTGCTTGCTGTTCGCCGCTAGCTGGTTACTTTACAACTTATGTGCTGTTTATAGGCTCCTTATATATTGCTTCGAAAATATGGAGTAGCACTGGAGTGCCGGAGCCCAACTTTAAAAAGAAAGAAATATCCTTTACAGCACAATAAGTGGATTGAAGTAAAAATGTTGGCCAGTGGAACCGGTTCCACAAATCCACATAAATTATCAAGGCCAAGATTCATAAAAAAAGAAGCCTCAAACAGCTTTTAAGGTTAAGTTGTGGATTTGTTAGAAGAAACCCCACAGAAACCTATTGTTAAGAAACTATATAAAAAAAACTCAAACAGAAAAATAGGTCAAAAGAAGGAAATTAGGGAAATTAGGCAATGAGGGGCAATGTGGAGCCCACGTGGGAGCACACCAGGCCAAGCACAAGCCGCACCCAGGCCAAGCTGGGCCGCTTCCATGGGGCCTGGACTCACACTCTGCAAGCGGCGTCTAATACCGCTGCACTCGGGCACCTTACCTCACCTCCTGTGAAATTTTCTGGCTGGGTGAGTTTTGCCGGCCTGAAATCACCAACCGCTGAGGCCGCTCTGCCTCATGCCTCCACTCGTCCTACAGGGGGATCTATCGTTGAGCCAAGTCACCGCCACCACCACTCGTTGAGGGCCAATGCGCTATCTTGTGGCAGGCATCAGTAGGTAGGCAATCAGCAGCCCAGCTAAGCGCTGTGGCGTGGCGGTCAGGCGCGGCTCAATCGGCTGAATAGCAGAACTAATGTCAGGGAGCAGGTCACAAAATGTGTCTACAGCTATCAATAGCATAACTCATAAGTTACGATACTACATGTGAAATGTCACATGCTGAGTTAAACCAGTATCCTCATGTGCACTTTAATAGTGACCTATTTCCCATCCTCATTCCATGTCATGGTCCAAACACACAGATCCAGGCCTGTGACATCACCTAGCCCAGTGGCCTCTACATAATATGTGATATGATCTACTTCTGATCAGTGGAAAAGATTGTGAATTACTGAAGGCTAAACATTAATAATTATGGCACAGTGAATAGTGGGTACTGTGAATAAGGGGGACTCAATTGAAAAGAAGTATTAGCTCAATAAGTCGTGGAACTCTCCCTTTCAACTGTTGCACATTTAAATCATTCAGGGCATATATTAAACACACCTCAAATTTTGACCCTCAAAGGATAAATATTCTTGACAGTTGTACCCTAGTGCTTCAGTTGTATGACCCTGCCCGGCCCATGATTCTGAATGAGCACTGCTCAATGACAGGCCTTGCTATCTGTAGCCTGATGATCGTGAAGCCACATGAACACCACCTTCCCTCAACTTTTACATTACAAGGGTCAACTTGTGCCCATCTAATAAGTGACCTCAAGGCTGTGTGCTATTCTGATGGGGTCTGGGAGCTACTGGTTACTCCCAAACAACATTTTGGATAGCCCTGATCTAGGCTGAGTGATTTGTGGGACTATACCCATAGCTAACATCATTTTCAATTGTTTTTTGCACAGTACATACATATCTTCAGGTGTAAAGAGTATATGATGTTATTTGACAATTTATCACAAGTACATCAAACATATACATGCATAGAAATGTACATACACACCAATTTGAATCTAGGTCTTTAAACACACAATACATATTGATGGTTTTGTTTATTTGTCATTGTAGAGTGCATGCAAATCCCTAACACCATTGTCCTATGTAAAGACCACATTTTGTGACACTTAACATCAGTCACTGCACTTCACCCTGGAACTCAAAGGGACATTGTAGCCTGTGTAAATGGAAAAGAACCAGTTAGAAAGATTCACATATGTATGCCAGACATGTACCTGTTTCTCTGGTGCGCCATAAAGATGACCATACAGGGGGAAGGACTTACTTTGCCAGCAATTACAGCTCCTCTAGCATGAAGGCAGGGGTCCTCTCACCTGTTGGGCCTGGCATGGTTGCTCCCAGAAGTGAGAAACAGCGGCAAAAGTGATGGAGGTCTTGATAGCAGCAGTGTTAGGAGGCAACTGAGCTTTTTTTTCAACCACTGCTTACATGTACGCGACGTACGCGATCTTCAGCTGAGACGGACACAGCCATTGGCCTTCTACCATTACGTTCACCAACGTTAGCCCATGGCTTTGTCTGTAGTGGAGTTTACCGCCATTTTAAGACTTCAAACTAGTGTGTTGGTGACTGTTAAGTGCATCACCACTACTCCAAATGGGAGCTAGTTTGTTCATTTTGAAAATAAACATTTATGTGCAATACGTTACTGTGCTGAACTGTGATATTAGCGAAGTGTTGTCAACACCTTCATTGACTACATTTTTGTAGGAACATTTTTAAAAAAATGTGTATATAATACATTTGAAATGGATTATTTACACATTTATTTTCCAGATTCATATCAAGGCCATAAATGTTGTTGTGATGGTTAAAGGACAAGAACCAATTGTTGCTTCAATATATGTATTAAACCATATACACTTTGTCAAAATATATGACTTTGGTGTTACTCGTCAAATATGTTGCTGTGGATAATGTAAAAAATTACATATAAACCCTGTGAGAGTGAGGAGACAACAGCCTCCAGTGTACCACCCATTTACAGACCTTACCACCATGGAAGAAAGGGATATAATCAAGAAGTTCAGGTTGAATAGGCACACTATACTGGATTTATGTCATCAGCTGGAGCCAGATCTACAGCCTCACAACAGAAATCCCACATCTATTACACAAATTGTCAAAATCATGTCTGTACTTCATTTTGTGGCCACAGGGTCCATCCTATACACTGTGGCGGTATCTGGTGGTATGTCACAACCAAATTTAGTGGTGTGCTACAAGAAGCTGTGTCTTCATTGATGAGACACATCAGCAGCTTCATACGGTGTCCACGGCAGCAGGATTTAGCCAATGTGAAGGGTGACTTCTACAGTTTGGATCGCCTACCACATGTTGTTGGAGCAATTGATGGTGCATATATTGCCTTAGTGCCACCACACGCCAGAGGACAGGTCTACCAGAATCGAAAGAACTTCCATTCAATCACCATGAAAGTTGTCTGCTTACCGAATTTGTACATCACAAGCATCTGTGCCCATTTCTCCAGCTCGGCCCATGATTCCTTTGTACTATGGAACAGCCCCATGCCCCTGCAAATGTCTCAACTTGGACCTGTGAGGGCTTGGCTTGTTTGTCAGTACAGTTTTTCATTATATTGTTTGCAGTATTGCTAGTTGCATAATATGGAACTGTGTTACATTATTTTGGGCCTTTACTGTTTTCCATCTAGGAGACTCAGCTTATCCCAAACGAACATGGTTGTTGGCACCGCCGAGGAATCCAACAATGCCTGGGAAAGTCTGCTTGAATGAGGCCCATGGAAGAACACAGCGGCCAGTGGAGCAGGCTTTCGGGATCCTAAAGTCTATGTTTCATTTTCTGGACAAAACTGGTGGAGCCCCCCTCTACTCACCCGCTAAGATGTGACAAATCACGGTGGCCTGCTGAAAGCTCCACAACATTGCTCTTTGTTGGGAAGGGCAAGTTCAAGTAAAATAAGGCCAAAGGTGTTTGTAGATCAAAGTGTGGACACATTGACTGCTGTGTTCAGTTGCATTGGTTATTCCTGATTGTTTTGTGAAACTGCATCCTCCAAAAGTTGACTTGTAATGTGACCATCATGATCTGTGTGATTGGTAATGTTTTTTGTGTCTGTTTTAAGTTACTTAACTATGTCATCTTCATTTGGACATTTCAGAGTTGTGATATTTGCAGGTATATGGTGCTGTTCCCAAGTACAAAGGGAACCTTGGGGAGAGGAGTTGGCCTAACGGCTAGGGCGGTCGACCTCGAATCTGGGGAACCGGGTTCAAGTCTCAGCAATGACGCTGAACATCCTGTGATTCTGGGCAAATCACTTAATCTCCCCGTGCCTAAGAAAATTAACGTGTCCCTCTGTGACGCAACTGGTGCTATGTAAAGCGCTCTGATACCCGATTCGGGTCAAGTTCGCGCTATATAAAACTCCGTAAAATAAAAATAAATTTGATTGATCCTGGGAAAGACAGGCACAGACTTTGGATGTACTAATCTTGTACCAAGGCAACTTGCACTGTGATTGAACGGGAAATCTGAAGATTATATTGGAATTGTTCTCTGTCGTGTATTGGCACTAAAGCAATATGTGTGTGATCATTTGATCAAAACACATGTGGCAGTCAAGCCAGATCATGAGAATCTCCCTTCACATTGGTAAAATCATCATTGTGTGTAAAGTGGATGTGGGTGTTGATGTGTCACATCATTGTGGGACGTACTTCTTGTGCAACACCACTGAAACTTGGTTGTGACATTCCAGCAGATACTGGAATAGTTGTTTGTAATGATCATGTGTCTACAAAATATAGTGCTGCCATGGTTGTGTCTATTGGTGCTATTGATGTGTGATTCCTTATGTGAGCCAGAAGATCTGGCTACAGCTGATGACATGAATCAATGACAATTTGCCTATGCTATCCTATTGTTCTGGACATATCTCCTTCTTCCATGTTAGCAAGGTCTTGAACTGGAAATGTGCCCAGTGGCACTGAGTATTAAAGTAAAGTATGGATTGTTATGTTAGTGGAAATTTTGACAGACAACTATTGGTCAAATGGGATAAACATAGTAGTTCATGATTGAATGGTATGACATTTTGAGAATCATGTTTGGGAACTTAAAATAAACATTACCTACTTGCAAATCATCTATGTTGACACAATCTTTTGATGTTTTGCCACTGTCGAGATATGGTGGAATAAAACAAATGCATTGATAGAGTTGAGATATACAACACAGGTCTATGACATTTTGACTTATACATTTATTGTACTAAACGTGATGAAATTAAAGAGGGTGAACATAACAAAAGTAAAGCAAAAAGTGAAGAAGTCAGTCACGGTGAATGAAACCATAGTTGGAGAGTTAAAATTGTTGGAAGTCCAATGTCCAAAATGCTACTGTCATCAGAAAGGCAAATGTGTCCAGAAATAGTCCAAAGAGTGAATGGTAGGCGCAAACTGGAGGAAATTAGCATTGAGGTTTCTTACTGGCGGTGACAGAGGTCTTGCCATTCTCACCTCCTGGTGAACCTGCGTGGACGTACCCTGCTGCAGGGGGTGTGGGAATTAACAACTGCAGAGGTACGGGGGCTGCAGATGGTTTTTCTGGTGGCAGGACCTCCTTTCCTGTGGATGTGGCCAATGGGGATGGCTCACATGTTGTAAGGGCAGAAGAAGGGGTAGATGGTGCTGGGAAAGCCCGGCACATGTGGGTGTAAATGTTCTGCAGCGCCCCAATCAGGGAGCCCATATTTGAGTAATGGGCCTCCGTCTGTTGGTTGTGCTCCCTCTGCAGCTGCTTTTCCTCCCGGAGTTCAGTGAGTACCTGGCCCATCTTGTCTTGGGACTGAGTGGAGGTGCCCAAGACTTGGTCGATGGTGGTCTTGGTGTAAGTGACTCCAGTGGTCTCAGTATGCTGGCCCACAAATACCCTCCCACGTCTGCTAAACCCACTACTCTGTGCGCTTGCCCCAGTGTGCCCCATCCGACTGGTTCCTGGGTGAGCTTGAGCTAGTGGTAGTGTGGTCTCAACATCACATAGGACTGGGGAGCACATGTTTGGTGAAAAAAAGAAAATTCCACTATTTAAGATGGATGTTTAGCGTTAGTCATCATGTGAACAGTGCAGTGTCAATTTTTGCAAGTACTACTTATATTCAGCATAGTATTTTGTATACCTGACAATTTTTGTGCCAACACAGTTTGATTAGTGAAATTCATGACATCAAGACAAATGTTTGAGAAACACAGGACAGCATTCAGAAAACAACACAGCCCATTTTCAGATGAAAGCATTTAATAGTGTTTGATCACTACATGGCACTTTACCATATGTTGAAATCTTTTATGAAAGAGAGAATGAGGAACATTGCAAAGCAATATTCTTTCGAGAAACAGAAACAGGGCATCATGGTTGTTGTAGTCATTTCAAAGACAAATGCGAACACTTACAAAAGGGTTAGTGGAAAATATCTGTGGAAAATATGCAGTGGGAATGGGCCAGACATATGGGTAATGGGTTATTTGGTGTTCTAACACTTACAGGCACCATAAATCATGTGACATGTAATGCAGATTGACATCTGTAATCTTAGATGCAACAAAATACATTCACGCAAACAATATAAATGATCTGATACTGATAGTTTGAGGTTTGTATGTTAGGAAAATATGTGCAGGACACATTGGCAACAGCTGAGTTGAGAACAAACAGTACATTTAGGTTTATTGAGATTTTGCAAAGTGTAACTTACCAGACTCCACTCCACCAAGTATTCCTGTCAAGCCTTTAGTGTTTAGGATCTGCAATACTTTCACCTCCCAGGGCATGAATGTTATTGGGGGCCTGGGAGAACCACCACTAGTCCTGTTGTTTCCCATGTGACACTTGGAGGCCAAGGAAAGCACCCTCCCCCACAGGTCACTCCTCCTTTTCCTAATTTCCTCCTGTGTGAGAAGGTTTTTTGCTACAGCACTCACTTTGTCGACTATTCTGGACCACATTTGCCTTTTCTGGGATAGGGGTGTATTTTGGATTTGGGCTCCAAACAATTGTGGCTCTACTCTTAGGATTTCATCAACCATGACTGACAATTCTCCCTCAGTAAAAGGTGGATTTTTGGGGCCTGGCATTGTGCAAAAAATAAGATTAAATTAAATAATTGACCACAAGGTACTAAATGAAAGGGGATAAAAGGACAAGAGACAGGGAGACTGAAAAAAAAACACCTCACTTGACTTGCAAAGCCTCTCGTAGCAAACGTTGTGGTGGAGATGGAATGGCAAAAGATAATGGTCTGAAATAGGGTGTGTTTCATAGTGTGGCATGCAGGTGTTTCCATTCGGCCAATGGACATCAGATGTATTCTACCAGCATCCATCCAATGGCCACAGTGATGGTGCAATGTTGAGCGCATACCGCGACGGACTCGCTCCGTCTGGGAACCTCCGCTAGTAGACCGCCAGCACAATTGAGAAATCTAAATCTGCGCAGCGGGAACCCACCGCCCTGACGGCGCTGAAGTAAGCATTGGAGTCCACCTCGTAGGCGGTGGTGTGCCACGACTGTGGTGAGAAACACTCTGTTGACGCAGATGGTGAGGCAGCCAACATGAATCTAAATAAGGTGGGTGAAAGACTGTCGACTCAGCGGAGTACTAGGGACCGCCGCGGGATGGCAGCAAGATCTAAATCGGGTCCTTAGTCAATGTGAAACAGATTTGCATAATTTGTTGTCAGAATCTCCACTTGCACTGTATCAATTCTTTCATATGACAACTTGTTTGATACTAATGTAGTCAACAAACATTTCTCGAAAAATAAAAGTAAAACAAGAAATGTGCATTAAATCATACAATATTGTTGATTAAATTGTACCTTAAATTTTGATCCACTCTGCATTCCATGTTGTTCAATCAAAATTTCTAAAGAATGAGAATAGTTAGAAAATTGTTCTTAACACTTTCATGCAGCCCCTTGGCTTTTCTTATAATGTCTCATGACATCCGGAATGTAATGAGTGAATGACCAATGCTCGAGAGAAATTTACATAACTCAATTTTGTGCCACATAACAAGAGAGAGAAAATCCACTGATTCCATCATTAACACAGCCCAGTTTTGTGATAGTAGGAAATTCTAATCCAAATATTGGTTGTTTGTAGGTCTGTGTGCAAGGGTAAGTGGGCTCCCTATCCACACACATGGGTCTGTGTTATACTATCTCACCTTCATCTCTTAGATATGCCTGTAAGACCCCAGTCTTGAGCATGCCAGGACAGCTGTGGCCCCTGCCTTCATAGAGGATAGTAGATTACCAGGCATCAGAATGAAAGAATGGATTTGGAAAAAATGGTCTTAAATTGCTCACTGACTTTTACAGAATCCATTCTGTTTTTTGAGAATTGACATATATAGTTATAGGTTGGTCCACAAACACCCGATTCAAAGTGGCTCGCAAGTTGGCCAACCAATCACAGGCATGGTGGACTTCAGAGGTCAGCAGACCACCATGTCTGTGATCATTTTTCAATAAAGCATTTTTTTAAATGCAATCTGTTTTCTTGAAAAGGAAATGGAATGTGTTTGGAAAAAGAATGGAAAGTTCATATAACATTTTTTCAGTGTAGGCATTGGTCCCTGGGACCACTGCCTAAACTTAAAAAATGTGTTTTCAACATTCACAAAGGAGAAGGGGTCTCTTAGGGACCCCTTTTCTTTTGAGAATGCCTTGAGGAGGTGGTAAATGAATAATGTTTTACGACTCAACCAATCAATCAATCAGGGGTTTGTATTGCATAGCTATTCACCCATGAGGGGAAGGGGGAGCTGCTGATCCGTCTGGGTTCAGTCAAAGAGCCAGGTCTAAAGATCCTTCCTGAACTGGGTCAGCGACAGGGATTGCCTGAGGTGGAGGGGGCAGGGTGTTCTAGGTCTTGGCGGCAAGGCAGGAGAAGAATCTTCCTCTGGTTCTTGTCTTGAGGATCCGACGGACGGAGGCAAGGACCAACTGGGTGGAACAGAGGTGTCTGATGGGAACGTGAAATGCGAGGCAGTGTTTCAGATATGCTGGTCAAGCATCATGGAGGGCTTTGTAGGCATGAGTGAGGAGCTTGAAGGTGCTTCGTTTGTCGACTGGGAGCCAGTGAAGTTCACGAGGGTGTTTAGAGATGTGGCTGCAGCGGAGGTTGTTCAGGACCAGTCTGACTGTGGCGTTTCTGGATGATGCCGGCGTGGAGTGCGTTGCTGTAGTCAAGCCTGCTGGTGATGAGTGCGTGGGTGACCGTCTTTCTTGCTTAGGTGGGGATCCATCTGAAAGTCTTTCAAAAGAAGCGTAGTGTGTGGAAGCATGAGGAGGATAAGGCATTGATCTGGTGGTTCATTGTGAGTGAGGAGTCCAGTATGATGCCGAGGTTACGAGCATGGGGGTGGGTGGGGTTCCCAGAGCAGATGGCCACCAGGAGTCGTCCCATGCAGAGGTGGTGGGTCCCAGGATGAGTACTTCAGTCTTGTCTGAGTTGAATTTGAGGCAGCCATCCCTCACCCAGGAGGCAATGGCCTTCGTCCCGCTGTGGAAGTTGATTCTGGTGGTCGAGGGTTCGTTGGTGAGGGATAGGATCAGCTGGGTGTCGTCGGCGTAGGAGGTGATGTTAAGTTTGTGATTTCTTATGAAGGCAGCGAGGGGAGCCGTGTAGATGTTGAAAAGGGTGGGGCTCAGGGAGAAGCCTTTGGGCACTCCACAGCTGATCTGTGTAGGTTTGTAGCAGAACAGGGGCAGTCTGACTTGTTGAGTTTGGCCGTAGAGGAAGGAGTGGATCCAGTCCAGGGCATTACCGTGGATGCCGACGTCATGGAGTCTTGTGATCAGGGTGCGGTGTGAGACTGTATCGAAGGTGGCCGAGAGGTTCAGCAGGATCAGGGCTGCCATTTCACCCTGGTCGAGGAGGGTGTGAATGTCATCAGTGGTGGTGGGGAGTGCGATCTTGGTGCTGTGATTGCTTCAGAAGCCAGATTGGGAGATGTCCAGGATGTGGTTCTCTTCAATGATTCCGGAAAGTTGGGTGTTGATGACCCTCTCGGTGACCTTTTCGGGAAAGGGAGCAAGGAGATGGGTTGGAAGGTTTTGAGGTCTGTTCGGTCGGTGGGGGGCTTTTTCAGCAGGGGGTTGATCTTGGTGTGTTTCCAGTCATCGGGGAAGGTGGTGGTCTCGATGGAGCAGCTGATGGTGCGCTGGAGTTCAGGGGTGATGAAGGTGGCTACTCTGTGAAATATGTGATGTGGGCAGGGGTCCGATGGGGCTCCAGAGAGGATGCTTTTCATGGCCTTGAGTGCGTCGTCCGTGATGAGTGGAGTCCAGTTGGGCAGCGTAGGTTCGGGTGTGGTTGGGTGCAGTGGTGTCAGGCTCGGTGGCAGGGTCTTGGGCATCGACTCTGTCGTAGATCAGTCTGATCTTGTGGTGGAAGTAGGTGCCGAGTTTATCGCAGAGTTCTTGGGAGGGGGACATCCGTGGTCTCACTGCTGGGTCTAGCAAACTCCTTGACGATGACAAAGAGTTCTTTACTGTTGTGAGCGTTGGCGTGGATTCTGTCTTGGAAGGCCATTTTCTTTGTGAATTTGAGGAGGAGGTGGTGTGCGGTGGTGGCGGTTTTGAAGGCTGCGAGAGTTTTCAGGGTTTGATTGTTCCTCCATCTCTTCTCGAGTCGTCTGCAGGTGCATCTGGACTTGCGGCGGTCAGGAGTGAACCAGTTGGCTTTCTTGGTGTGTGGTTTTCTGGGGGCCTTCTTGAGGGGAGCCAGGGCATTGGAGCAGTTGATGATCCATTGGTGGAAGTTGCAAGCTGAGGAGTTGTCGTCCTTGTGGACAATGGCAATGCCTCCTCCTCGTTGCTCGCCGCAGTCCTTTGCGGTGATTTTGTATCCGTCGAGGATGGCGGTGGCAATGTCTGGGCCTGAGCTTGGGTTGGTCCAGGTATCATGAGGATGGCGATGTCTGGCGCGACGGAGTCGAGGAGGTCCCACATTTCTGTGGTGTGTTTATGGAGGGAGCGCATGTTGAGGAGGATGCAGTTAAGCCGGTTGGTTGCGCTGTTGGTCGGCTGAGCGGTGAGAGAAACTGGTGTGCAGCGTAGTTGAAGCTGTGGCTGCAGTTCCGGCATGAGAAGGGTCCTCGGATGTCCTTCGGAGCCGCGAGGTGGCAGACGGCGTGGCATCCTGTGTTGAGGGCGAGGAGGGTGTAGGTGTTGTATCAATGGAGGGTCCTAGAACCAGGGTCCGTGGCGCTGGGCATGGTCCAGGCGCAGATGGATGCAGATGGGCTGGCCTTTGGCGCACCAGTGGCGCTGCACAGCACGGCCACACATCGGCCACCATTAAGTAGTGCTGCAGGGGCTGGACAGCTGGGAGGAGGGAAACGCTGGAGCGGGAAGGGTCACTGGGGGCAGGGACACGGGGTATTGCAGCGGCAGGGGCAAGGGCGGTCAAAAAAGGAAAGAGAGTCAAAAAGAAAAAAGTAGAATAAAGGCAAGAAGCAGAATCAGGGAAAAAAGCAGAAATAAAGGCAGAAAGCAGAAAAAGCAGAAAAGAGAGACAGAGGGGCAGCCCAGCAGCTTGGCAGTGATGCTCTACCACTTGACCACCAGGGATGAGGCGCAGGCAGGAGCCTGCGGGTGGAGGAGGGCCTCGAACTCCCGACCAGAGGGTCAGCAGTAGCAATGAGTGCAGCAGCGGCTAGCAGGCGGAGCTGCGCAGTGAAAGGAGCAAGTCCACTAGAAGGTCAGTGGACTGCACTTTGACCGTGCAGTGGCCGCCATTAAGTAGTGCTGCAGGGGTGCTGGCCAGCTGGGAGGCGGGAAACGCGGGAAGGGTCACTGGAGGGGGCAGGGCCACGGGGGATTGCAGTGGAAAAAGCGAGGTTGGCAAAAAATAGAAGAAGGCAAAAAGAAAAAAGCAGAATAAAGACAAGAAGCAGAATCAGGGGAAAAAGCTGAAATAAGAGCAGAAAGCAGAAAAGAGAGACAGAGGGGCAGCCCAGCAGCAGAGCAGTGACGCTCTACCACTTGGCCACCAGGGAAAAGGCGCAGGCAGGAGTGTGTGGATGGAGGAGGGCCTCAAAGTCCTGACCACAGGGTGAGCAGCAGCATTTCATAAACATTAATACATCCCATATCAAATTGGTATTTGGAAGGTATGCCCTAAATAGGCCCCTTCCAAATGCTGATTCACTATTTGGTCACTATTTTGTCGCAAACGCAAATTGAGATTTGGCAACGTGTTATTGAATTGCAATGTGCATTTCGTACATACAAAACTTTTTTGTAGAGGTTGCAAACAACCCGATTCTGCGATTCTGACCTTTTGTGAAGGGCAAAAAAATATTCGTACATCTGGCTCGATATTCCCAAACTTGGCTACAAGGAGTTTAGGGATCAATCTGCTGATATTGAAATATAACTATATAAAGCATTGCTGTTCTGATTGTTGGTAATAAAGCTAGAGCACCTTGGTCTGCATTGTTACGAAATTACTATTTCATATTGCCATGTACCTTGTCTGCTGTGGTCGGTGGTGTGTGGTGCTGACAAGGATGGTGAAATGTTCCTTGGTCATGTTGTTCCAGCTACGACAGGGGGGATGGTGGGTGCGGTGGTGTATGGTGTGAGAGTTTAAGGTGAACTGCACGCAGTGGTGGTCGGTCCAGAGAAGTTTGGTGGTGTGGTCGTAGATGATGTTCCTTCTGGCGGTGAAGACAGCTTCGAGCGTGTGCCCCGCTGCGTGGGTTGACTCAGTGACTAGCTGCTTCAGTACGATGTTTGTGCGGTTTTCCAGAAGGGATGCAGTGTTCAGGTCATGGGGTTGTCCATGTAAAAGTTGAGGTCGCTGATTAGGATGTAGTCGGTGGAAGCGAGGGCCTGGGGTATGATGACGTTGATGATAGCATTGGTAAAAAGGCAGGTGGGGACCTGTAGATGAGGGTTTAGCGGACGGTTGTGTTTAGGTTGGTCTGGATCTGGAAGTGAAGGTGTTCCATGGTTGTTGCAGTCAGCTGAGTGGGCAGTCAGGTGGAGGGTGTCCTTGTGGCCATGGCCCACAAACCACAAAAACAATGAAGTGGAATGATTGAAGGCATCCTACAGTGTAGAATTTCCTAAGAATTCTAAAAAAGATTGAACATCGCCTTACCTTATTCATAGGCTAGCAGCAGGGAACTGCAACCAATAGATACTGAAATACCCTAATAGTGATGTTAATAGAATAACAAATATAGTTATCGATAAAAAAAGTCTGCAAAATGAAAATAAAAACAAAGACTATGTTGTATTAGAAAGCAATGAAAAGTTTCAAAAAAATTCATAAAAAAATATATAATGTATATGTTGGAAAATGTTCGAGAAAATGTTTAAAAATATAAAAAAATATAATGATTATGTAAAAATTATTTGTAAATATATCTTACATAGTACTATATAAGTAAAATATATATATATATGTAAAAGCAAGTTTGTCCCAAGAACAAGGAGCACTCCTGATTCAGGTATTTATTCAATTAGGCAGTTACATTTCCGGTTTAAATAAAATAATATTCATGCTTTTCCTTACGCGTTTCGAACTTAACAAAGTTCTTGATCACAGGATTCCAGCAAGAGAAATGTTCGACAGGCTGGAATTGTTGCATATTATTTTCCCAATGCTTATTTAATTAGCTGTGCCCTCCGGTGGGCCTCCCAAATGGGTTTGTAACTTTACGCTGCATCGTGGGACAAATAGTTCTGCACAATATATTTTTCACCCTTCAGTGGGTCAGCCTAAGACAAACATGCAAGAATTGCAAGTATTTCTCTGCGCCACTGAATCGTCCTTTTTGTGGCAGCTCCAGTGCACTCCACTGCAATTATTATATAAATATAATAATTATAATTAATAGTACTAATCAATATATATGAAAAATATATGTTGTTATAAAAATGTTGACTAATTATATCATTTTACATAAAATGTCTATATTAAAAATATGAAATGTAATAAAGTGCATGTAACAACATGAATTATATATGTATGTGTTACATGACATATTATATTTCATCATTTATCACCATCACAAATAAATATTTAAAATGTATTGTACAACAAAAGTATGTGAAAGAATGTATTTTCCTATTGTTTGAAAAATCTAAATTATATACATGTACTGACTATATATCAACACATGCAAACACTACAAATCAGCAAACACACAGAACATACAATAACTCAATAAAATATATTTATGCATTCTATCCCTCTTGACAACACATTAACTCTTACATTAAACATTGAAATGTTTACTGTTCCCACTATCCCCACTATAATATCCATTTTGGGGTGAGACATTAAATGGGCTATATAGATTAATCATACTCAAAACTAAACTACTATTTTCACTCTAATCTAATCATTTTGGGGAAGATGTTGGACCTTCATTTTTGGGAAGGTTTTAGACACTGAAGGCTTCCCATTTACTATTCCATCTCCAATCTAAACAAATTTGGGGAAGGTGTTGGACATTCAGGAGGTCAGATTTACTATTCCTACTCCAATCTAAACTGATTGAATCAAATGTGCTAGTCCTACTCCAATCTAAGGGCCTGATTATGAGTTTGGCGGTCTCTCTGCCATCCCACCATGGCAGCAGGACTCAGAACACCGCCAAGCTGAAGACCTTCCAGCCCACCATATTTAGATGTTGTGGGTGGAGTACTCCACCACCATCGGGCTGGCAGTTTACCGCCAAGCAGATTTGAATATTCCCGATGAACTGGAGGTCTTTTGGTGGCGGTGTCCTGATGGAGTGATGTGTTGCTGCTTTAAAGATAGGTAAATACTACATGTTAATATCAGAAAATACATATACATGTTTTGTATGTGTTGCAAAGTTTATGTAGGTTATGTGTACTGTCTGTTTTGTTGAATGTAAAGTAACACAAGCCGAAAGTAACTGTTACCATACACCACATCGCAGAAGTGACAGTGAAGCCTACCATGGATTCTGGTGGCAATGGGGTTGCTAAGCGCCATGGTCTGGGGGAAGCAGCACAGGAAGGACCTGGACAAAGACGTCTGACATGGATTCCGAAAAGGGACCCCAAAAAAAGTTGAGTTTGCACCTTGTTCCCTACTGTTCCACCGAGTCGCTTATGGCAGTTTCCCCGCCAAGAAAAGCTTGACGGAAAGGCAGATCCCAAACTGCACGGCAGAACGTTTGATGGGACTGCCTCCAAGCCCTGCCTCTGGGTCTCCAGCCATTGATGCAGGAGCAGGAGTCTTGGTGGTGGCGGCAAGAGTGCAGTGGTTTGAGCCGAGTTCCTGCAAAGATCATAATCAGGCGGTTTGACCACCAAGGCAGCGGGTGGGAAGACTGCCGAAAAAGCAACAGCTGGACAATTCTGCCAAGTTCATAATCAGGTACTAAGACTCTTTTGGGAAGGTGTATGACATTTAAGGAGTCAGATTTACTGTTTGCACTCCAATTTAAACCCATTTGGGGAATGTGTTGGACTCTGAAGGAGTCAAATTTACTATTCCCACTCCATAGTAAGCCATTTTGGGGAAAGTGTTGGACAACAAAGGGGTCGTATTTACTATTCCCACTCAAATCTAAAACAATTCAGAGAAAGTGATGGACACTGAAGGGGTCAGATTTACTATTTCCACTCTAAACTAAATATCATTTATAAAAATGTAAATCAATACCAGTATTATATAGTATCACCAGCAATAGAAATCTGTTGTGCAAGAGGGCTAGTTACAGTCCTATATGGGCCAGAGATATGGCCACAGACCAAATAGGGGGGGGCTCGAGAAAGTTGAAAACAGCTTCATAATATCCATACTCATGCTGCCTCGGGATGCCCCTCTCACACCCATGCGAAATAAATCTTGGCTTAAAGAACGTAGTACACGGAGCATCTCTTAAATCATTGGTCTACTAGCTTAGGGTCTGGACTGGTAATTCCGCATTACGTCTAAGGAAATCATTCACAGAAGTAAGAGCACAGAATAATATTGGGCAGAGACCATGGTTCAGGCATATTAAAACCTGGATGTATAGGCCAGGTATGCATGGAACCTGGGATAACCCCAATTGGATTAAGAAAGACACATAAGGGCAATCTTATTGGAATTACATTCATGAGAATTGGTTGTGCCAGCATAATGTCAGGGTCTCAACTGAGAGGTTTTTAGAATTTAAGGGTAACCTGGGCTTCAAAGTATTCTTGGCTAGAATTGAACCACCACAAGCAAGATACATCTTTTTAATACGTAGGTATGGAATCTTGCCTGTAAACAAGTATTTACATGGTCAACCTTTATGTCCTTCTTGTGAGGCAAGCATTGACTCAGAGGAACATTTTATGTTCTTTTGCCTCTCTTACAGCAAATTAAGGAAGACTTGGATTAACTTAATTTGTCACACTGTATCTATGGTACACTAGAATACTAAAATGCGACAACACAAATGGCTCTTTTTTGCCTTGTCTAGATATTTATTCTATGCTTGGTGACTGAGATGTAAAATCTTGAAGCAGGACAAGCCCTTAGGAGGGACACATTAAGTATGTAATTGTACTGTCTATTACATTTGAAATGTTTTATGATTATTGTTATAGGTCTTTAGGAGCATGGTTTTTAGGAGTAAATAGGACTCACTTATATTTTTCATTGCACAAGCACTTTAATCAACGAGTTATGATTGAACTCACTTAATGCCATCTTATCTTACAATTACTCAGAGCTAACAAGTTCTTGTCTGGTATTGTGAATGGTTGGTTGACAATCAAGCCACTTATGCACTGAGCCTCATTTTCTACTGTTTATTGTAATATTATTCTATTCAAATTTCTTCAAATAAATTCAGTACTATCAAGTGTAGCTCAATTCGTATTTTATTTTTTAATTATAGCACAATACTTTTTCGGATTATGAATCATATGAATCATGTCTAGGATGGTAAAATGACTGTGAATGTGATTCTTAATTAAATTATTGTGTATATGCATATTTACTGTTTATTGATATCGATATATATATATATATATATATATATTCACTGAAAAAACCATAGGTTTCAGACACGTTATAGTTAGAAATTAGCATTTAAAAAACCTTTGAAATTCACTGAAAAAACCATAGGTTTTAGGGACAGTTATAGTTAGTTGGACATTGCACTCGTACAAAACCCGTGAAATTCCCCCGTTATAGTTAGTTCAGCTAACTATAACTCGCGCCCCGCAATGCACTGCTGATGACGTCACATATTACATCACTCATGACATGGTCAGTGACATCACTGATGACATCACTGATGACATCTCAAATGACATCACTGATGACATCATCCAGTGACTGTGTGTTTCTGTAAAGTTTAAATATGTTTAATATATATAGGGAAAGGCGTATTGAAGAATGAGTGGGTGTATAAGTGTCTGAATGGATGATTTAGTACATGCGTGACTGACTCTACAAGTGAGTGATTAAACGTATCTTACTGAATGCATGGGTTAGTGACTAAACTGTGTGAATGTCTGTATCCGTCTGTTGGTGTGTAAGTGGATGCATGGATTTGCGAATAGCTACATGAGTGTCTATATGGGTTATTGATTGGTTCTATGAGTATCTGTATGGGTGCCTGAGTGTTTGTGTGGATGGGGTGTGTGCGACTGTGCATAGATGTGTGAGTGGGTGATTCACTGGGTGGATGGTTTCAAGAGTGCATCTGTGATAGACTGTATGGGTGGGTAAGTGTGTGTAAGAGTGTGTTAGTGAGTGAATGTATGTCCCAGTGGTACATGTGTGAGTAACTACATATGTGAAAGGCAGTATATATGTGTATTGGAGTATATAAATAGCTATAAGCGAGAGTGAGTGATTGTGATAGTGGCTATATGGATGAGTGTGTGCTTGTATCAGTGATTGTATAAGAGCGTAACAATGTGCTAGTATTTGTATGATTAAGTGAGCTGGTGTGTGTATAACTGTATAGGTGAGTAAATGGCAGTGTGTTTAATTATTTGCATGACTGACTAGGTGTGTGAGTACCTCTATGGATGAGTGGCGGTGTTTGAGTGTCTATATAGGAGTAAGAGTGCATATGATAGTCCTGTACTGAGTGACCATAAGTATGAGTGACTGTACGGGTGAGTGAGTGGATGTGTGTGTGTAGACCTAAGAATCAGTGAGTGGGTATGTAGTTATTGGTGTTGGAGTGTCTATGGTTTTGCGAATGGCACTCTGTAATTTAGATTGGGTGTATCAAAGGTTATATTAGGGTGTGAGGAGCTGCATCAGATTATCACGTGGATGATGTCATCAGTGATGTCATTTGAGATGTCATCAGTGATGTCATCAGTGATGTCACTGACCATGTCATGAGTGATGTAATATGTGACGTCATCAGCAGTGCATTGCGGGGCGCGAGTTGTAGTTAGCTGAACTAACTATAACGGGGGAATTTCACGGGTTTTGTACGAGTGCAATGTCCAACTAACTATAACTGTCCCTAAAACCTATGGTTTTTTCAGTGAATTTCAAAGGTTTTTTAAATGCTAATTTCTAACTATAACGTGTCTGAAACCTATGGTTTTTTCAGTGAATTTCAAAGGTTTTTAAAATGCTAATTTGTAACTATAACGTGCCTGAAACCTACGGTTTTTTCAGTGAATTTCAAAGGTTTTTTAAATGACAATTTTTAAATGTATTAATTTTTATATTAATTTTTTTCATACTGATTTACTACATTTTTAGAAACAATTTCTTTTACATATTTTATTTTTTAAATTACAGTGTAATTACATTATACATTACATTACAAAAAATACTTTCTCAGAATGAATTACTTTAGTTTAAATACTTTGCACATAGGCAATAGACTTTTAAGTACAGTAGTTACAGTTGTTAGAATGGGCAACACATTTTCAAACACAATGCAACATTCAGCTCAATGTGAATTTCTAGTTAAATGCAATTAGTTACTTTGTGGATTACTTTTCTAACCACAGGACTGGATCCTAGATTCAGTCCTGGTACATCTCCTGTAAACAGTTGAGTAAAAGCGTTTTGGTTACAGTCGTGATTTTTAAGGAATATTATTGTATTTTAAAAGTTGACACTTAGAAACTTTTTCTCATAGAATCACCAATGTTATCCTATGGAAGGAAATTCACTTAGCAGGTAAAAACTGTTATCGTTACTTTTTCTTACTCAGTGTTGGATCCTGGATCCAGCACTGGTGCATCTCCTGTAAACAGTTGAAAGAATGCGTTTAAGTCATACAGGCGATTTTTAAGGAATATTTGTCGTTTGTGAAAATCGACACTTTGAAACTTTTCTGCTGAAAACCAGACAATGGATTCCTATGGAAGAAAATATAAGTTACTGGTAAGTACAGTTAAAATTACTTTTCAGGACCAGTACTGGGCTGAAAGATACAGCACTGAGGTCTCTCCTTATAACAGGTGAGTAAATCGGAATTCGTATTTCGGCTGATTTTAGAGGAATATTTGTATGTTTCAAAAATCAACACTTAGAAACTTTTTCAGCAAAAGCAGGCAATGATATCCTATGGAAGGAAATTGAAGTTACTGGTAAGTACGGTTAAAATTACTTTTGAGGATCAGTACTGGGCTGAAAGATGCAGCACTGAGGTCTCTCCTGATAACAGATGAGTAAATCGGAATTCGTATTTCGGCTGATTTTAGATGAATATTTTAAAGTTCCAAAACTCCACACTTAGAAGAATTTCCAAGTGAAACCAGTCAATGTTAGCCTATGGAAGGAAATTCAAGTTACTGGTAAGTACGGTTAAAATTACTTTTCAGGACCAGTACTGGGCTGAAAGATGCAGCACTGAGGTCTCTCCTGATAACAGGTGAGTAAATCGGAATTCGTATTTCGGCTGATTTTAGAGGAATATTTTAAAGTTCCAAAACTCCACACTTAGAAGAATTTCCAAGTGAAACCAGTCAATGTTAGCCTATGAAGGAAATTCAAGTTACCGGTAAGTACGGTTAAAATTACTTTTGAGGATCAGTACTGGGCTGAAAGATGCAGCACTGAGGTCTCTCCTGATAACAGGTGAGTAAATCGGAATTCGTATTTCGGCTGATTTTAGAGGAATATTTTAAAGTTCCAAAACTCCACACTTAGAAGAATTTCCAAGTGAAACCAGTCAATGTTAGCCTATGAAGGAAATTCAAGTTACCGGTAAGTACGGTTAAAATTACTTTTGAGGATCAGTACTGGGCTGAAAGATGCAGCACTGAGGTCTCTCCTGATAACAGGTGAGTAAATCGGAATTCGTATTTCGGCTGATTTTAGAGGAATATTTTAAAGTTCCAAAACTCCACACTTAGAAGAATTTCCAAGTGAAACCAGTCAATGTTAGCCTATGAAGGAAATTCAAGTTACCGGTAAGTACGGTTAAAATTACTTTTCAGGACCAGTACTGGGCTGAAAGATGCAGCACTGAGGTCTCTCCTGATAACAGGTGAGTAAATCGGAATTTGTATTTCGGCTGATTTTAGAGGAATATTTTAAAGTTCCAAAACTCCACACTTAGAAGAATTTCCAAGTGAAACCAGTCAATGTTAGCCTATGGAAGGAAATTCAAGTTACTGGTAAGTACGGTTAAAATTACTTTTCAGGATTAGTACTGGGCTGAAAGATGCAGCACTGAGGTCTCTCCTGCTAACAGGTGAGTAAATCAGAATTCGTATTTCGGCTGATTTTAGAGGAATATTTGCACAATGGTGAAGGGAGGGGGCGGGGCCTGAGGTGACATCTGTGCAAACGCGCCCCGTGGTGCGTTTTAATTTGGGGGATTAAGTCCCCTTGAATCATGAGGGTCCCTACGGGCCAACTAGCCCACCAGGAACCTCCAGTATGCGCCAGGGGGCTGCGTTGCAGAGACATGTACAGAGGCCACACCCCTTTATACACCTCTCTTCAACGCAGCTCTGTGGCGCTTTCTGGACGTACCTGTTGGGCTAGTTGGCCCCCAGGGACCCTCAGGATTGAAGAGGATTTAATTCCCCATCTTAAAACGCGCCACGGGGCCTGTTTGCACACATGTCACCTGAAGCCCCGACCCCTCCCTTCACCACTGTGCAAACGCACCCCGTGGCGCGTTTTAAGTCGGGGGATTAACTCCCCTTGAATCCTGAGGGTCCCTGGGGTGCAACTAGCCCACCATATACCTCCAAAAAGCGCCATAGAGCTGCGTTGCAGAGAGGTGTAAAAGGGGCGTGGCCTCTGTACACCTCTCTGCAAGGCAGCCCCTGGCGCATACTGGAGGTTCCTGGTGGGCTAGTTGGCCCCAGGGACCCCCAGTATTCAAGGGGAATTCGTTCCTCCTCTGCAAACGCGCCAGGGGCGCGTTTGCAGAGTGGTGAAGGAAGGGGCAAGGCCTATGGGCCTGATCGTTTTTTGTTGTTGTTTTTTTCCCTCTGAAGGGGGGCTGTGTGGCCCCCCTTCCTTTTTCCTATTTTTAGGCCCTGGGGACCCCATCCCCCAGGGCCTTACCCCTTTTTTTTAAATTAAAATAAATAAAAAAAAACGGGAAGGGGGCCGCGTGGCCCCCCTTCCCTGGGCCTGTATTGGCCCCCGGAAACCCCATCCCCCGGGGCATGGCCTCTTTTTTTTTTATTTGGAGGGGGGCTGCGTGGCCCCCCTCCTCAGGCCATTTAAGGCCCCGGGGACCCCATCCCCCGGGGCCGGCCTTGCACCTTTTTTTTTTTTTTTTAATTTTTGTTACTTTGGGGAGGGGGCTGCGTGGCCCCCTCCGTGGCCTCTTATGGCCCCGGGGACCCCATCCCCCAGGGCCTGGCCTCTCGTTGGGGACTGTGGGGGGTCCCCAAACCCCCACAGTCCCGCCGGCTCCCCGTGTCCTACGGGAGCCGGCATTGCTTTACACATGGGGAGCAGCTAACATGCTGCTCCCCATGTGTAAAGCAATCGGCTTTGGATATTGGAAGAGAGAGCAGGTTTCCTGCTCTCTCTTCCAATATCCAAAGCAAGTTTGCAATGACAGGACGGGAGCCGCGAGGCTCCCGTCCTGTCATTGCAAACAGCAGTGTCCCGGGGGTAGGCACCCCGGGACACTGCAGGAGCCGGCCCTGGGGGTGGCGGTCCCCAGGGCCACCACAGGCTCCAGGAGGGGGGCCGCGCGGCCCCCTCCCTACATTTTGAAAGCCCCGGGGAGGTGGTGGTCCCCGGGGCTCTGGGGTCCAAAACGGACCCCCATTTTAATTTTTCTTAGTGCCCCGGGGAGGTGGTGGTCCCCGGGCGTGTGGGGGCTGGAGCCCCCACACAGGTTTTTTTAAATAAAAAAGAAGCCCCGGGGAGGTGGCAGTCCCCGGGGCTGCGGGAGGGCTCAGAGCCCTCCCACACCATTATACATAAAGCCCCGGGGGTGGTGGTCCCCGGGGCTTGGGGGCCCTTAGAGGCCCCACACACATAAAATTAACCCTCCCCCAGCATGCCCCCGGGACTTGGCCCACCCGGGGGCCAGTTACATCGAAGCGCGGGAGACCGCGCTTCGATTTTTTTTTTTCAGCAGTATTCGCGCTCCCTGAGCGCATCCTGCCGAGTTTTTAAAAAAAAAAATTTTTTTTTGCCCAGGGGTCCTTGTGGGACCCCTGAGCAGACCTAGGGGTCAGGGTGTTTCTACCCTGCCCCCTTTGTGCGCTTTGCGCACTTGTTTCTGTCCCTGGTTCTACCGAGGGACAAAATGGCTGCCAACACTTCCTGATTTGGAGTGTTGACAGCCAATTAACATAAAGCTCGTGCTCGGGAGGATCCGCGGCCCTAGATATCACTATCTTTTTACTTTTGATTTTCTCAGCAGCTACTGAACGGATTTACACCATTTAACAAAAGGGTTCTTTCTGAAACAAGAACTACCTCTTTGCCAAATTTGGTGTAATTCCGTTCAGCAGTTCGGGCTGTAGCCGTGTCTAAAGTTTCCTATGGAAAATTGCATGGGGAAAACGCGTTTTGGGACCCCCTTTTTCTCGGCCCCCGCTTGACGAATCCCCCGAGACTTTCAGGGTAGGAGCGGACCGGAGCGGGCCATAAAGTTTGAAAATTTTGCGAAGATACGTCAACCGGCAAGAGAGTTATTTCAAATAGAATGTCGCGGATTTCCTATGGATAATAGGTTGTAACTATAACTATCTATTGGCGACCGCCAGTAGATAATATATATATATATATATATTACCTACTAGCGGTTGATATAGTTAGGACATTGTTTCTATTCAAAAAGCGTTTTTTCTTTTGCCAATATCTTTAGCGCCGTTTGACGAATCTTCGCAAAATTTTCAAAACTAATGGCCCGCTCAGGTCAGCTCCTGTCTTGAAAGTTTCAGGGTGATTCGCCAGTGGGAGCCGAGAAAAAAGGGGAGGTCCCAAAATGCGTTTTCTCCATGTTCAATTCCATAGGAAACTTTTGTCGCAGCTACAGCCCGACCTGCTGAACGGAATTACACCAAATTTGGCACAAAGGTAGTTCTTGGTCCAGAGTGCACTCTTGTTGTTAAATGGTGTAAATCTGTTCAGTAATTCCTGAGAAATTCATATATTTAGAAATATTAGTATCTGGTGACCGCGGTGGATCCGCGAACCCTCCCTATCTCGAGCTTGACTCTGATTGGCTGCCAACACTTCAAAACAGGAAGTATTGGCAGACACCTTGTGACTTGGTTGAACCGAGTCACAAGGAAAAAAGGTAAAAAAACAATAAAAAAGAAAAGAGGGCAGGGTAGACACACCCTGACCCCCTGGGCCTGCTCAGGGGGTCCCAGAGGGACCGCAGGGCCCCAAAAAGCATTACAAAAAAATATCAGGAGGATTTGCGCAGGGTGCGAGAATCACGCCGAAAATAAAAAAACGAAGCACGGTCTCCCGCACTTCGTTTAATTAAGCCCCCGGGTGGGCCAGGTCCCGGGGGCATTGACAAAATTTGCTGCGGGGGCCATGGAGGCCCCTGCAGCCCCAGGGAGCACCACCTCCCCGGGGCCATACTATTTACATGGGTGGGCACGTGGCCCCCCGCAGCCCCGGGGACCGCCACCTCCTGGGGCTTTATTTTTATTAAAATGTGTGGTGGGGCTCCTTCCCCCATGCAGCCCCGGGGACTGCCACCATCTCCGGGGGTTTAATTATTACATGCAGGGGTATGCGGCCACCCCGCAGCCCCAGAGACCGCCACCTCCCCGGGGCTTTGCACTAACATGCAGCTCTCGGGGGGTAAAAAGGAATGCCCTCCCCCGCAGGAGGCAGGAGCTGGCTGGGACTGCTGGGGCCTTCAGGCTCCCCCAAGGTTCCTATAAACATGGCCATGTCCTGGGGGATGGGTCCCTGGGGCTGAAAATGGCTCTTGTTTTTTAAAAAAAGGCCAAACCCCGGGGGATGGGGTCCCCGGGGACGAAATTGGCCTGGGAAGGGGGGCCACATGGCCCCCCTCCCTGAAAATTGAATTGTCATTTTTTTTAAATGCCCATGCCCTGGGAGCTGGGGTCTCCGGGACCTTAAATGGCCTGGGAGAGGGGCTGCTCGGCCCCCCTCCCTTAATACAAAAATACTAAAACAAATAATTATTGGCCGGTCCCCGGGAGATGGGGTCCCGGGGGCCAGAATAGGCCTCAGGAGGCAGGCAGCACGCCCTCCTCCCTATGTATTTAAAAAACAAATGAAAGATGGGTCTGGCCCCTGGGGATGGGGTCTCCGGGAGATGGGGTCCCCGGGGCCCAAAAGGGTCAGGGGAAGGGGGGCCTCACAGCCCCCCTTCCTAAAATAAAATAAAATAAAGGAAGACATGCAACTCGCCGGAAGCCCTGCCCCCTTTTACCACTACTCTGCAAACGCACCTCATGGCGTGATCTAGGTTGGGGGATGAAGTCTCCTTCACTACTGAGGGTCCTTAGGGGCCCTCTATCCCACCTTTTACTTCCAGTAAGCCCCACACAGTGGGATTGCTGAGAGGTCGTCGGGCCATACCCCTTTTTCCACCACTATGAAAAAGCATCTCTTGGCGCACTGCTGGTGGGCCGTTGAGGTCCCCTTGCGTACTGAGGGCTTCAGCACTAAAGTGGACTTCTTCACTCAAGCAGAAGTGTGCCAGGAGGTGTGATTGCAGAGTGGTGTCAAAAGGGGGCGTGGCCTCTGACCACTCTCAGCAATCCATCTGTGTGTGGCTTACTGGAGGTAACAGGTAGGCTAGTTGGCCTCTAAGTACCCCCAGCAACAAAGGGGACTTCAATCCCCATCCAAAAGCGCACCAGGGAGCGCATTTGCAGAGTGGTGGTCAAAGGGGGCGTGGCCTGCTATGAGAACTTAGCAATCCTGTTGTGTGGGACTTACTGGAGGTAATAGGAGGCGTAGTTGGCCACCAAGGATGCCCTTGGGGGCCAACTACCCATTATGTTACCTCCAGTAAGTCCACAAAGTGGAATTGCTAAGTGGCCTTAAGAGGCCAAGCCCCCGTTTGTCCACCACTCTGCAAATGCACCTCCTGGCACACTATTGGTTGGGGGATGAAGTCCACTTTACTCCTGAAGGACTTTGGGGGCCAAGAAGCCATCCTGGTACCTCCTGTAAGTCATATGCAGCGGAAATCCTGAGCGCTTGACAGAGGCCTAGTCCCCTTTCTCCACCACACTGCAAACGTGACTACTAGTTAAAGAAGCATATGCAATGCAATAGGTTTAGCATTTGTGAGAGTAGAGCTATTAACATTGTAAATGTAAAAGTTTTTTAGCAATTCTTTTTTTGAGTGGAGTGGATGTACGTTGTGTGTAATGGAATTATGTAGTATGTTGTGCAGTGAAATTATGTGGAGAGAAAGTATGTGGTATTTAGTGTGTAGGAATTATGTAGAGTGGGATTATGTGTTGTGGAGAGTAATTATGTGGTATGGTAATCTGTGTTGTGGAGTGGTAACCTCAGGTTTAGTCTTCCTCATTTCCATACAAGCTAAACTATAAACTCAATGAGACACAAAAAAGAAGGAACCACTGAGGAGAACTTCTGGACCTAGTCAGAGGTAGGAGCAGGGCCACTGGAATTATGCGACTGTTCGGCCGCAGTGATTTTCACATAATTATAAATTTTTCGCATTTGCCACATAATCCATCATCTGCTGTGCAATCTGCAGATTTGAATTAAAAAAACCTTGTTTCTAGCTTAAATGGCTCAAACGTTACCAAAAGTGCAGCGACAAGTGTTACAGCGTGGTCGAAGGCCCATTGCAAAGCTGGAATAGTCACCTGTTACTTATTGCTAATTGTGGGTGTTAAATTGGTACTAATGGTGCGCAAACCACTCTTGCTTCTTTCTGCGCCACTCTTGCCTCTTTCTGAATTTCTCTTGCTTCTATTTTCATCTTTCTTCCTCTTTCTGCACTTCTCTTGCCTCTTTCCGCACATCTCCTCAGCTTTCTGCACCTCCATTCTTTCTGCACCTCTCTTGCCTCTTTCTGCACTTCTCTTGCTTCTATCTTCTGCACCTCTCTTGCCTCTTTCAGCACCTCTCTTGCTTCTTTCTGCACTTCCCTTGCCTCTTTCTGCACCTCTCTTGCTTCTTTCTGCACCCCTCTTGCATCTTATTGCACCTCTGTTGATTCGTTCTGCACTTCTTTTGCTTCTTTCTGCACCTCTCTTGCTTCTCTCAGCACCCCACTTCCCTCTTTCTGCACTCCTCTTTCTGCTCCTCTGTGGCCTGTTTCTGCATCTCTTGTTCCTCTTAATGCACTTCTCTTGCCTCTTTCTGAACCCCTCTTGCCTCTTTCTGCACCTCTGTTGCTTCTTTCTACACTTCTCTTGCTACTTTCTGCACTTCTATTGCTTCTTTCTGCACCCCTCTTGCCTCTTTCTGCACCACCCTTACCTCTTTCTGTAGTTCTCTTGCCTCTTTCTGCACCTCTGTTACTTTTTTCTGCACTTATCTTGCCTCTCTCTGTACCGCTTTGCTTCTTTCTGCACCTCTGTTGGTTCTTTCTACACTTCTCTTGTGTTTTTCCCCACCTCTCTTGCTTCTTTCTGCACCCCTCTTGCCTCTTTCTGCACCCCTCTTCCCTCTTTCTGCACGTCTCTTGCCTGTTTCTGCAATTCTCTTGCCTCTTTCTGCAGTTTTCTTGCCTCATTCTGCACCTCTGTTGCTCCTTTCTGTACTTCCCTTGCCTCTTTCTGCACCCCTCTTGCCTGTTTCCGCACCTAACTTGCCTCTTTCTGCACCATTCTTGCCTCTTTCTGTACCTCTCTTGCCTCTTTCTGCACCTCACGTGCTTCTTTCAGCACTTCTCTTGCTTCTTTCTGCACCGCTGTTGCTTCCTTTAGCACTTCTCTTGCCTGTTTTTGCACTTCTCTTGCCTGTTTTTGCACTTCTCTTGCCTGTTTCTACACCTGTCTTGCCTCTTTCGACATTTCTGTTGCCTCTTTCTGCACCTCACTTGCTTCTTTCTGCACCCCTCTTGCCTCTTTCTGCACCCCTCTTGCCTCTTTCTGCACCTCTATTGCCTCTTTCTGCATCCCTGTTCCTTCTTTCTGCACATCTCTTGCCTGTTTCTGCACCTCTCTTGCCTCTTTCTGCAACTCTGTTTCTTGTTTCTGCACTTCTCTTGCCTCTTTCTGCATTTCTGTTGCTTCTTTCTGCACTTCTCATGCCTCTTTCTGCACATCTCTTGCTTCTTTCTGCACCCCCTTTGCTACTTTCTGCACCTCTGTTGCTTCTTTCTGCACTTCTCTTACTTCTTTCTGCACCCCACTTCCCTCTTTCCACACTCCTCTTTCTGTACCTCTGTTGCCTGTTTCTGCACCTCTCTTGCCTCTTCCTGCACTTGTGTTGCCTCTTTCTGCAACCCTCTTGCCTCTTTCTGCACCTCTGTTGCCTCTTTCTGCACTTCTCTTGCTTTTTCTGCACTTCTATTGCTTCTTTCTGTACCCCTATTGCCTCTTGATATATCCATCTTCCCTCTTTCTGCACCTCTCTTGACTCTTTCTGCACCCCTCTTGCCTCTTTCTGCACCCCTCTTCCCACTTTCTGCATGTCTCTTGCCTGCTTCTTCAACTCTCTTGCCTCTTTCTGCAGTTCTCTTGCCTCCTTCTGCACCTCTGTTGCTTCTTTCTGTACTTCCCTTGCCTCTTTCTGCACCCCTCTTGCCTGTTGTTTCTTTACCTCACTTGCCTCTTTCTGCACCTCTATTGACTCTTTCTGTACCTCTATTGCATCTTTCTGTACCTCACTTGCCTCTTTCTCCACTTCTCATGCTTTTCTCTGCACATCTCCTGTATCTTTCCGCAACTCTCTTGTCTCTTTCATTACTTCTCTTGCTTCTTTCTGCACCTCTGTTGCTTCTTTCAGCACTTCTCTTGCCTCTTTCTGCACTTCTCTTGCCTGTTTCTACACTTGTCTTGCCTCTTTCGGCATTTCTGTTGTCTCCTTCTGCACCTCACATGTTTCTTTCTGCATCCCCTTTGCCTCTTTCTGCATCCCCCTTTCCTCTTTCTGTACCTCTCATGCCTGTTTCTGCACCCCTGTTCACTATTTCTGCACATCTCTTGCCTGTTTCTGCACCTCTCTTGCTTTTTTCTGCGCTTCTCTTGCCCCTTTCTGCACCTCTGTTGCTTCTTTCTACACTTCTCTTGACTCTTTCTGCATTTCTGTTGCTTCTTTCTGCACTTCTCTTGCCTCTTTCTACATTTGTGTTGCTACTTTCTGCACTTCTCTTGCCTCTTTCTGCACCCCTCTTGCCTCTTTTTACACCTATGTTGCTTCTTTCCGCACTCCTCTTACCTCTTTCTGCTTCCCCTTGCCTCTTTCTGCACCTCTGTTGGTTCATTCTGCACTTCTTTTGCTTCTTTCTGCACCTCTCTTGCTTCTTTCTGCATCCCTCTCGCCTCTTTCTGCACACCTCTTCCCTCTTTCTGCACCTTTCTTGCCTCTTTCTGCATCCCTGTTCCCTCTTTCTACACATCTCTTACCTGTTCCTGCAACTCTCTTACCTCTTTCTGCAGTTCTTGTGCCTCCTTGTGCACTTCTATAGCTTCTTTCGGCACTTCTCTTGCCTGTTTCTGCACCCCTCTTACCTCTTTCTGCACCTCTTTTGGTTCTTTCTGCACTTCTCCTGTTTCTTCCTGCACCTCTCTTGCTCCTTTCTGTATACCTCTTGTCTCTTTCTGCACCCCTCTTCCCTATTTCTGCACCTCTCTTGCCTCTTTCTGCACTTCTCTTGCCTGTTTCTGTAACTTTCTTGCCTCTTTTTGCAGTTTTCTTGCCTCCTTCTGCACCTCTCTTGCTTCTTTCTGCACTTCTCTTGCCTCTTTCTTTACCCCACTTGCCTGTTTCTGCACCTCTCTTGCTTCTTTCTGCACTTCTCTTGCCTCTTTCTTCACCTCTCTTGCCTCTTTCTGCACCTCACTTGCCTTTTTCTACACTTCTCTTGCTTTTTTCTGCACCTCTCTTGTTCCTTTCGGCAACTCCCTTGTCTCTTTCATCACTTCTCTTGCTTCTTTCTACACTTCTGTTGCTTCTTTCATCACTTCTCTTGCTTCCTTCAGCACTTGTCTTGCCTCTTTCTATACTTCTCTTGCCTCTTTATGTACTTCCATTGCCTCTGTCTGCACCTCTGTTGCTTCTTTCAGCACTTCTCTTGCCTGTTTCTGCACCCCTTCTACCTCTTTCTGCACCTATGTTGGTTCTTTCTGGACTTCTCTTGCTTCTTTCTGCACCTCTGCTGCTTCTTTCTGCATCCCTCTTGACTCTTTCTGCAACCCTGTTTCCTCTTTCTGTACCTCTCTTGCATGTTTCTGCAACTCTCTGGCCTCTTTCTGCAGTGCTCTTGCCTCCTTCTGCACCTCTGTTGCTTCTTTGTGCATTTCTTTTGCCTCTTTCTCTGTCCCTCCTGCCTGTTTCTGCACCTCTCTTGCCTCTTTCTGCATCTAACTTGCCTCTTTCTGCATTTCTCTCGCTTTTTTCTACACCTCTCTTGTTTCTTTCTGCAACTCTATTGTCTCTTTTATCACTTCTCTTGGTTCTTTTTGCACCTCTGTTGCTTCTTTCTGCATCCCTCTTGCCTCTTTCGGCACCCCTCTTCCCTCTTTCTGCACCTCTTTTGACTCTTTCTATACCCCTGTTTCCTATTTCTGCCCCTCTCTTGCCTGTTTCTGCAACTCTCTTGCCGCTTTCTGCAGTTCTCTTGCCTCCTTCTGCACCTCTCTTGCTTCTTTGTGCATTTCTCTTGCCTCTTTCTGTACCCCTCTTACCTGTTTCTGCACTTCACTTGCCACTTTCTGCACTTCTCTTGTCTGTTTCTACACCTCTCTTGCCTCTTTCTGCACCTCTGTTGCCTCTTTTTTCACCCCTCTTGCCTCTTTATTTGAACAGCTTTCAGTATCCCTCTTCTCTCTTTCTGCACTTCTCCTGCTTCTTTCTGCACCCCTGTTCCCTCTTTCTGTACCTCTCTTGCCTGTTTCTGTACCTCTCTTGCCTCTTCCCACAGTTTTCTTGATGTTTTCTGCACTTCTCTTCCCTCCTTCTGCATTTCAGTTGCTTCTTTCTGCACTTCTCTTGCCTCTTTCTTAAATTCTGTTCCCTCTTTCTGTACTTCTCTTGCCTCTTTCTGCACCTCTGTTGCTTCTTTCAGTTCTTCTCTTGCATGTTTCTGTACCCCTCTTGCCTCTTTCTGCACCTCTGTTAATCTTTCTGCATTTCTCTTGCTTCTTTCTGCACCCCTCATGCCTCTTTCTGTACCTCTCTTGCTTCTTTGTGCACTTCTCTTGCGGCTTCCTATACTCCTCTTGCCAGTTTCTGCGCTTCACTTGCCTTTTTCTGCACCTCTCTTGCCTCTTTCTGCAACTAACTTGCCTCTTTCTGCACTTCTCTTGCTTTTTTCTGCACCTCTCTTGTTTCTTTCTGCAATTCTCTTGTCTCTTTCATTACTTCCCTTGGTTCTTTCTGCACCTCTGTTGCCTCTTTCTGCACTTCTCTTGCTTCTTTCTGCACTTCTCTTGCCTGTTTCTGCATCTCTCTTGCCTCTTTCTGCACCTCTGTTGCCTCTTTCTGCACCCCTCTTGTCGCATTCGCACAACTCTTTTCTCTTTCTGTACCCCTCATCCCTTTTTCTACACCTCTCTTGCCTCTTTCTGTACCCCTGTTGTGAGAAGTTGGCCTGGTATATGCTGTTCACTAATTAAAGTGGACACCTTGCACCAGAACAATTCGACTCTTATGGTAGATAGGTTTAAGACAACCTTTATAGAAAGCTATCCTAGTGGTAGCTGTGGAGAGCAGCCTTCAGGCTAAGTCTTGAAGGAATGTAAAGCAGCTTGTTTTACCACACAATCTCTTGAATCACCAAATGAAAAGACACCACACAGGTATATATATCAAATATATAGGTATTTATTAATAAACAACTCTCTACTAATCTCTTTATGAGATTAGAAGTCAGGAACATATGTACAAGTCAAATGTTATCAAAATAAGTTTAGCACAATCGAATATCACAATCTTAGTTTGGCTAGACCTAGGTCTAGGGCATCTAGAATCGAGGGACCCCCAAGAACCACCCCAGGTAGTTGTAGGAGACCCACAGGGGATGGACGCGGTGTCCTGGCACCGGTGCGAGTCCTGTACGAGTCTATGCGAAAAGACACGATTGAGATTTCAATGTTAAAGGTCCCTTGCGTGTTCGAGGCGAACACACCGATCGGTCCTTGTACGAGTTGAAGGACGCGGTTACAGATAGAATTGCAAGGGAGTTGGACGCGGTGTGTCTAACACAGACGCGAACCATGTACGAGTCAGCGCGATAGTCGCACTTGGAAAGTAAGAGTTTTAGGATACTTCTAGGGTAGCTACAAGCAAGTCACTTACAGGGTAAGTATTTCTAGGGCCCACACCCACAGGAGCACCGTAGTGCTGAAGTTACCTCACCCAGGGGAGCCGGGTGCATAGGTGTTCTTTGGTGTTGGGTCGCGGCATCGTTTTCAATGGGAGCCAGTGAAGACTTGCTGCTTGCGGCGACAGGAGAAGTGTCCGGAGGAATCCAAGCCTGGATTCAGAAGATGGAAGACCTGAAAGCAGAGGGGACAGTGTTCAAAGTCACTTGGCAGTGACTCGGGGCAAGGAAGATGGATGCCCACCGTCGTCGCAAGATTCAGGTCATTCACGGGTGCCTTGACTCTTCAGCCACGAAATCCAGGAGGCGTCAACGACAACCAGGAGCTGGATTCGATGTGTCCCATGATGTCTGCAGCTTACTACGGTGTCGGCGTCTCGATTGGAGCCAACAAGCCTTGGTAACAGCAAGTCTCGGGGAAAGTGTAAAAAGTTGATGGCACAGACCAGCAAGGTCTGCGGGACTCACCCAGCAAAGGTAAGTCAGGGCCGGCCTGGTGCAACCAGGGGAGCCCATTGGTTCTGTAGGAAAGCCTTCAGGGGACCCACAAGCCGGCTGGCAAGGGATCGCAAAGACACCTTGGGAGGATTCGCTCAACAGGGACCCACGGTCACTCGGGACGTGGTAAGCCTCTGATCTTTGGAGGGATTCTTGCTGGAGGCTAGGACCATATGTGTTCCAAAGCACAAGTTCGTAGAATGGTGTGAAGGGGTTGCACTCGACAATAGTGCATGGTACCCAGGGGTCATGGTTTCTCATCACTCTTGGGGTCCACTGGCCTCAGCTTTGCTGGGGACTCACGATGGCCTTTGAGAAGTCAGGAAATCTACTTATTGGGCTGCAGGGACTTCGGACTCCGGCGGGATCGGCGTAGTTTGCGACCATCGTTTGTAGTTTTTGGTGCCTGCCAAGCAGGGGAGTCACTCCTTGACTCCAAGGGAGATTCTTCAGTCTTCCAAAGGTAGTGGAACGTCGAAGGTCCGGTATTCGTCTTCAGAGCATCATCCAGGGAAATCTAGGGTGCAATGCACAGGTTCCCCCTCTTATACTAAAAGAAAGGGAGGGACTAGCTCTATGACCCTACCTATGGGAGGGTCAGGGGAGTGGGTGGCTACACCCACTTCCCTTTGTCCAGTTTCATGCCAGAGCAGGGGCAGGTAGCCCCTGAGCCGGTTTGAACTGGGGTATGCACAGAGGAGCCTTCTGCTCCCCCAGTGCAGGACTTCAAAGCACTCTAAGAGTGCACCCACCCAGCCCCAATACACTAAACCCTGTCTGGGAGGTGGTCACACCCCTTGGGACAGGATATCTATTGTTGGGCTTCCTCCACTGCGAGTGTTGGTCATCAGCAGGAGGGCAGCCCAGTGTCTGTGACTGGTGGCATCCATTTTGTGATGCCAGGGCTCTGCAGGATTCTACCGCGTTTCCACAGTAGGTACATGTCTATCCCTCTAGAAGGGTGGAATGCTACCCCCGCCGCCAGGACTGGCAGGGGGGTAGTATTCCAAGATGTTTGACACCAAACACGACATGTTTTGATGCAGCCATTCCAAAGTTAGCATTTTACTGTGAGGATATAATGCACTTAAGAGTATATGGTTTAACCGCATCCACAAACAGCACCAGAGAATGGACTCTGAGCGCTGCAGAGGGGCCCTGCTCAGGCAGAGGCACCCCCTCACATAGAAGCCAAGCACCCTGCCCTCAGGATTGATAGGGCCTGCCTTAGGGGTGACTGATAGGTTTATATGTGTGTGTAGGAGAGATATAGGGAACCTATATCTCAGTGAGGAGTGCTAGCACCACCTCATCCAGGCTGCAGTAGCAGGCCTGTGGTGTCAGATTTAGTCTGCTTCCCAGGGGTGGCATAATACATGCTGCAGCCCCTGGTACGCCTGTGAAGTACCTATGCCCTTAGTACCTAAGGTACAATATACTAGGGACTCATAAGGTACCACAGTATCCAATCACTAGTGCACCTAGAGTGCACTCCAAGTCGTTTAAAGAGAAAGCAGATAGGCTGGGGACCTGAATAGCAGGTTCCCAGCCAAACTAAGTCAAAAACCAACAAAACACCAGGAAAAAAGTGGGGGCAACCATGTAGTCAGATTCCACCTTCCTACATAACCCCCCCCCAAACGAAAGGAGATGAGGCTAACCTTGTCCAGGTGAGCCTGTATTTACTGAGTGGCCATATAAGGAAGTACCTGCACTAGCTTGGTTACCCCTTGTCTTATGGTCCACTAAGTTATCCCTCACCCTAAGGGTATGAGAGGGTCTCCACCAAGGGGAATTACTACCTGTGGGGTGTTTTGGTAAAGGACAAGGCTGATGAGGTGTCTGAGCAGGGAAGTGAGACCCTAGGGAAGTTGGTCTCAGTTTCCTCAGATCACTGGTCACCATGTATGCCTGTCTTTCCATGACTGAGCTGCACTTTGCTCTAAGGGTCAACCTTTGGCTGCCTACAGCTGGGGGTTGGGTCCCTTTGGGTGGAACACTGGAGGGACATGGCAGGTTTGGAACCTTTGGTTCCAGGTTTGCCCTTGCCTAACAGAGTCCTTCTGGGGAAGGTCCCTACACAAAGGTATGGGGGATCCCTCAGTGTGCGGAGGAATTTTCACCTGGCTAGGGCTACTAGACTGGGTGCCCCTAATCTGCTGATGGGGGTTCCTCTGGACAGGGGGCCCTGTGGGGTCCACTGACCTCCCTGACCTCTGCAGCCCTGGGCTGACTGAGGTAGGGTAGAGAGGGGCAGGTTACCTGCTCCAGACTGGGTACCACCTTGGAAGGGTCCTCTGCCATCAGGGGTGGGGCCAGGCCAGGCCTGACTACCTCTGGGGCAGTTCCTTCACTAGGGGTAGGATCAGTTCCCTGAGGAGGCTGACCCTTACCTGCTGTCTGGGGGAAGGAGACTTTTCTTCAACCCCTGTGCTCTCTTTTGGGGGAGAGTGGGCCATTCTTCCAGGCTCCATCTCTCCAGCATTTCCCTGGGCTGGGGCTGTGGCCATCACAGCCCCACTAGCTTTTTCAGGGATGCCTAGCATCTTCAGATGGGTTTGGTGTTCAACTTCAGCCCAGGCTGAAATCTCCAGATCATTGCCCATCAGGCAATCTACGGGCAAGTTGGGGGACACTGCCACTCTTTTTGGGCCTGTGACCCCTCCCAGCTGAGATTGACTATGGCCATGGGGTGATCTGTCCTAACACCATCAATGTTGGTCACCTGGTACTTAAACTCAGGTAAAAGCTGGTGAGGGGGACTAGTTTCCCTGCCACCATGGTGACACTAGCCCCTGTGTCCCTGAATGCCACAGCCTTCCGACCATTAATCATTGGCTCCAGTCTGTACCTGCCCAATGCAATGGGACCCATGGTAAAGGTGGCAAATCCTATACCACCATCAGAGTCTGAGGGGTCTGTTGAGGGGGACCTGTCTAAACTAGGGCCCACCTCTGTTCCCCTTGCAAAAGCACCTAACTTTTTGGGTGCACTACTCCCAACGGGAGGATTACTACTGGTAGTACCAGGAGGGGTGGTAGTAATAGCTGGAGGAACAGTTTCTTTATTGCCAATCCTGGGGCAACTGGGATCAGTTTTCCAGTGTCCAGGCTTTTTACAGACATGGCAATATGGTTACTTTTCAGGAGAGGAAGGAGTTTGGGACCCACCCCCAGAAGAGGAATTTTGGGGCCCTGTAGTGGCCTTATCCTTAGATTTATCCCCACCTTTCTCTTGGGACTTGGTAGAATCTTTCTTCTGGTCACCACCCTGATTCTTAGGCCTCACCCTGGTTCTGACCCATTTGTCTGCCTTCTTTCCCAATTCTTGGGGAGAGGTCAGATCAGAGTCCACCAGGTACTGGTGCAAAAGCTGGTTTTGACAATTATTAAGGATCTGCTCCCTCATAATCAAATTGTACAATACTTTGAGATCAGTAACCCTACTGCCAATCAGCCAACCCTCCAGAGCCTTGGTTGCACAATCTACAAAGTCAGTCCAGTCCTGAGTCTGTGCCTTCTGGGTGTCTCTGAACTTCAACCTGTACTGATGAGTGGTTAAGCCAAACCCATCTATCAGTGCACTCTTCAGGACTTCATAGTTATCAGCATCCTCTTCTCTAACAGTGAGGAGCTTGTCTCTACCTTTATCTGAAAAGGAGAGCCACAAGATTGCTGCCCACTGCCTTTGGGGGACCTGCTGTACTCTACAGGCCCTCTCCATAGCAGTTATCCACTTGTGGATATCATCCCCACTCTGGTAGGGAGGAACAACCTTGCTCAGGTTCCTATGGTCTGGAATATATTCTCTGCCTCTAGGGACACTGTTGCTGCCACCAAGGGGTTCTAACCCCTCTCTTCTAGAAGCTCTCTGGATCTCCAGGGCTTCTCTATCTAGTGCCAACTGCTTGGTTCTGAGGGCAACTCTTGCTTCCTCATACTGCAGCAGTTTGCACATTCTGTCAGAGGAGCTCTCTCTTATGGGAAAGTATGAGTTCCTCTGCTGGACAAATTCTCTGCCAGAGTGATAAGAGTGGTCAGATTCCTGGAAGGGGACCTATGCCTCTCATCCACTCTGTCAGTTCTCTTAGGGAGAATTCCTCTGTCCTTTTCAGGCCCCTTGGAGCCTGGCCCTTCAATCACAGAGTCTTGGTCATTCTGATTTTCATCATCTGACCCAGACACTGTAATTGACCCACCCCCTGATTCAGACCTATTAGCAACTAGAGCCAATCTAAGATCATCTGCTGTCAGCAGATCTATCAGGTGTAGTGTGGAGGGACTCTGTCCTAGCTTCAGGTGTCTTTCAACACACATGGCTCTCAAGTCAGAGAAAGCCATGTCCTTATACTGAGGCTGAGTGGATCCACTGGTTCCACCCTTTAAGGACATTCTAGTGTTGTGCAGTGTTGTACTACCTACACTAGTTTGTGGCCTACTGATACTAGCTTGAGCTGTAGAAAGGGTGTGCTATCCCTTGGCACACAGCTCTAAGTTCAGTAGAACTTATTGATACTAAGCTTGACTTTATATGTACCTTGAGTACCTATAGTGGTTTTCAGTTAGTAATTCAAATAGAGATTTTCTGGTAAACAATAGCAAGCTGGAATCCCACACGCTGCCCACCAATGTGAGAAGTTGGCCTGGTATATGCTGTTCACTAATTAAAGTGGACACCTTGCACCAGAACAATTCGACTCTTATGGTAGATAGGTTTAAGACAACCTTTATAGAAAGCTATCCTAGTGGTAGCTGTGGAGAGCAGCCTTCAGGCTAAGTCTTGAAGGAATGTAAAGCAGCTTGTTTTACCACACAATCTCTTGAATCACCAAATGAAAAGACACCACACAGGTATATATATCAAATATATAGGTATTTATTAATAAACAACTCTCTACTAATCTCTTTATGAGATTAGAAGTCAGGAACATATGTACAAGTCAAATGTTATCAAAATAAGTTTAGCACAATCGAATATCACAATCTTAGTTTGGCTAGACCTAGGTCTAGGGCATCTAGAATCGAGGGACCCCCAAGAACCACCCCAGGTAGTTGTAGGAGACCCACAGGGGACGGACGCGGTGTCCTGGCACCGGTGCGAGTCCTGTACGAGTCTATGCGAACAGACGCGATTGAGATTTCAATGTTAAAGGTCCCTTGCGTGTTCGAGGCGAACACACCGATCGGTCCTTGTACGAGTCGAAGGACGCGGTTACAGATAGAATTGCAAGGGAGTTGGACGCGGTGTGTCTAACACAGACGCGAACCATGTACGAGTCAGCGCGATAGTCGCACTTGGAAAGTAAGAGTTTTAGGATACTTCTAGGGTAGCTACAAGCAATTCACTTACAGGGTAAGTATTTCTAGGGCCCACACCCACAGGAGCACCGTAGTGCTGAAGTTACCTCACCCAGGGGAGCCGGGTGCATAGGTGTTCTTTGGTGTCGGGTCGCGGCGTCGTTTTCAATGGGAGCCAGTGAAGACTTGCTGCTTGCGGCGACATGAGAAGTGTCCGGAGGAATCCAAGCCTGGAATCAGAAGATGGAAGACCTGAAAGCAGAGGGGACAGTGTTCAAAGTCACTTGGCAGTGACTCGGGGCAAGGAAGATGGATGCCCACCGTCGTTGCAAGATTCAGGTCATTCACAGGTGCCTTGACTCTTCAGCCACGAGGTCCAGGAGGTGTCGACGACAACCAGGAGCTGGATTCGGCATGTCCCACAATGTCTGCAGCTTACTGCTGTGTCAGCGACTCGATTGGAGCCAACAAGCCTTGGTAACAGCAAGTCTTGGGGAAAATGCAAAAAGTCGATGGTGCAGACCAGCAAGGACTGCGGGACTCACCCAGCAAGGGTAAGTCAGGGCAGGCCTGGAGCAAACAGGGGAGCCCATTGGTTCTGTAGGAAAGCCTTCAGGGGACCCACAAGTCGGCTGGCAAGGGATCGTGAAGACGCCTCGGGAGGATTCGCTCAACAGGGGCCCACGGTCACTCGGGATGTGGTAGGCCTCTGATCTTCAGAGGTATTCCTGCTGGAGGCTAGGACCATACGTGGTCTAAAGCATAAGTTCATAGAACGTTGTAAAGGGGTTGCACTCGACAATAGTGCACGGTACACAGGGGTCGTGGTTCCTCATCACTCTTGGGGTTCACTGGCCTCAGCTTCGCTGGGAACTCACGATGACCTTTGAGAAGTCAGGAAATCAACTTCTTGGGCTGCAGGGACTTCGGACTCCGGCGGGAGCGGCATAGTTTGCAACCGTCATTTGTAGTTTTTGGTGCCTGCTAAGCAGGGGAGTCACTCCTTGACTCCACGGGAGATTCTTCAGTCTTCCAAAGGTAGTGGAAAGTCGAAGGTCCGGGATTCGTCTTCAGAGCGTCGTCCAGGGAAATCTAGGGTGCAATGCACAGGTTCCCCCTCTTATACTAAAAGAAAGGGAGGGACTAGCTCTATGACCCTACCTATGGGAGGGTCAGGGGAGTGGGTGGCTACACCCACTTCCCTTTGTCCAGTTTCATGCCAGAGCAGGGGCAGGTAGCCCCTGAGCCGGTTTGAACTGGGGTATGCACAGAGGAGCCTTCTGCTCCCCCAGTGCAGGACTTCAAAGCACTCTAAGAGTGCACCCACCCAGCCCCAATACACTAAACCCTGTCTGGGAGGTGGTCACACCCCTTGGGACAGGATATCTATTGTTGGGCTTCCTCCACTGCGAGTGTTGGTCATCAGCAGGAGGGCAGCCCAGTGTCTGTGACTGGTGGCATCCATTTTGTGATGCCAGGGCTCTGCAGGATTCTACCGCGTTTCCACAGTAGGTACATGTCTATCCCTCTAGAAGGGTGGAATGCTACCCCCGCCGCCAGGACTGGCGGGGGAGGTAGTATTCCAAGATGTTTGACACCAAACACTACATGTTTTGATGCAGCCATTCCAAAGTTAGCATTTTACCGGGAGGATATAATGCACTTAAGAGTATTTGGTTTAACCGCATCCACAAACAGCACCAGAGAATGGACTCTGAGAGCTGCAGAGGGGCCCTGCTCAGGCAGAGGCACCCCCTCACATAGAAGCCAAGCATCCAGCCCTCAGGATTGATAGGGCCTGCCTTAGGGGGGACTGATAGGTTTATATGTGTGTGTAGGAGAGATATAGGGAACCTATACCCCCGTGAGGAGTGCTAGCACCACCTCACCGAGGCTGCAGTAGCAGGCCTGTGGTGTCAGATTTAGTCTGCTTCCCAGGGGTGGCATAATACATGCTGCAGCCCCTGGTAGGCCTGTGAAGTACCTATGCCCTTAGTACCTAAGGTACCATATACTAGGGACTCATAAGGTACCACAGTATCCAATCACTAGTGCACCTAGAGTGCACTCCAAGTCGTTTAAAGAGAAGCAGATAGGCTGGGGACCTGAATAGCAGGTTCCCAGCCAAACTAAGTCAAAAACCAACAAAACACCAGGAAAAAAGTGGGGCAACCATGTAGTCAGATTCCACCTTCCTACACCTGTTCCCTCTTTATGTACCTCTCTTGCCTCTTTCTGTACCTCTCTTGCCTCTTTCTGCACTTCTCTTGCTGCTTTCTGCATTTCAGTTCCTTCTTTCTGCACTTCTCTGACCTCTTTCTGCATTTCTGTTCCTTCTTTCTGCACTTCTCTTGCCTCTTTCTGCACCTCTGTTGTTTCCTTCCGTTCTTCTCTTGCCTCTTTGTGCACCCTTCTTGCCTCTTTGTGCACCTCTGTTGGTTCTTTCTGCACTTCTCTTGCTTCTTTCTGCATTTCAGTTCCTTCTTTCTGCACTTCTCTTACCTCTTTCTGCATTTCTGTTCCTTCTTTCTGCACTTCTCTTGCTCTTTCTGCACCTCTGTTGCTTCCTTCAGTTCTTCTCTTGCCTCTTTGTGCACCCCTCTTGCCTCTTTGTGCACCTCTGTTAGTTCTTTCTGCACTTCTCTTGCTTCTTTCAGCACTTCTCTTGCTTCGTTCTGCACACCTCTTGCCTCTTTCTGCACCTCTGTTGGTTCTTTCTACACAACTCTTGCTTTTTTCCACACCGCTCTTGCTTCTTTTTGCACCCCTATTGCCTCTTTCTGCAGCGCTCTTGCATCTTTCTGCACCCATCTTCCCTCTTTCTGCAGCCCTCTTGCTTCTTTCTGCACCCCTGTTCCCTCTTTCTGTACCTCTCTTGCCTGTTTATCTACCTCTCTTGCCTCTTCCTGCACTTCTCTTGCTGCTTTCTGCATCTCTGTTGGTTCTTTCTGCATTTCTCTTGCTTCTTTCTGCACCACTCTTGCTTCTTTCTGCACCCCTCTCGCCTCTTTCTTCACCCCTCTTCCCTCTTTCTGCACCTTTCTTGCCTCTTTCTGCATCCCTGTTCCCTCTTTCTACACATCTCTTACCTGTTCCTGCCACTCTCTTGCCTCTTTCTCCAGTTCTCGTGCCTCCTTGTGCACTTCTGTTGCATCATTCTGCCCTTCTCTTGCCTGTTTCTGCACCCCTCTTGCCTCTTTCTGCACCTCTTTTGGTTCTTTCTGCACTTCTCTTGCTTCTTCGTGCACCTCTCTTGCTCCTTTCTGTACACCTCGTGTCACTTTCTGTACCCCTCTTCCCCCTTTCTGCACCTCTCTTGCATCTTCCTGCACCCATGTTCCCTTTTTCTGTACCTCTCTTGCCTGTTTCTGTAACTTTCTTGCCTCTTTCTGCAGTTCTCTTGCCTCCTTCTACACCTCTGTTGCTTCTTTCTGCACTTCTCTTGCCTCTTTCTTCAGTTCTCTTGCCTCCTTCTGCACCTCTGTTGCTTCTTTCTGCACTTCTCTTGCCTCTTTCTTCAGTTCTCTTGCCTCCTTCTGCACCTCTGTTGCTTCTTTCTGCACTTCTCTTGCCTCTTTCTGCACCTCACTTGCCTCTTTCTGCACTTCTCTTGCTTTTTTCTGCACCTCTCTTGTTTCGTTCGGCAACTCTATTATCTCTTTCATCACTTCTCTTGCTTATTTCTACACCTCTGTTGCTTCTTTCAGCACTTCTCTTGCTTCCTTATGCACTTGTCTTGCCTCTTTCTATACCTCGCTTGCCTCTTAATGTACTTCCCTTGCCTCTGTCTACACCTCTGTTGCTTCTTTCAGCACTTCTCTTGCCTGTTTCTGCACCCCTTCTACCTCTTTCTGCAACTATGTTCGTCTTTTCTGCACTTCTCTTGCTTCTTTCTGCACCTCTGTTGCTTCTTTCTGCATCCCTCATGCCTCTCTCTGCACCCCTATTCCCTCTTTCTGCACCTCCCTTGACTCTTTCTGCACCCCTGTTCCCTCTTTCTGCACCTCTCTTGCCTGTTTCTGCAACTCTCTGGCTTCTTTCTGCAGTTCTCTTGCCTCTTCCTGCACCTCTGTTTCTTCTTTGTGCATTTCTTTTGCCTCTTTCTCTGTACCTCTTGCCTGTTTCTGCACCTCTCTTGCCTCTTTCTGCATCTAACTTGCCTCTTTCTGCATTTCTCTTGCTTTTTTCTGCACCTCTCTTGTTTCTTTCTGCAACTCTCTTGTCTCTTTTATCACTTCTCTTGGTTCTTTTTGCACCTCTGTTGCTTCTTTCTGCACCCCGCTTGCCTCTTTAGGCACCCCTCTTCCCTCTTTCTGCACTTCTTTTGACTCTTTCTGTACCCCTGTTTCCTATTTCTGCACCTCTCTTGCCTGTTTCGGCAACTCTCTTGCCTCTTTCTGCAGTTCTCTTGCCTCCTTCTGCACCTCTCTGGTTTCTTTGTGCATTTCTCTTGCCTCTTTCTGCACCCTTCTTGCCTGTTTCTGAACTTCACTTGCCTCTTTCCACACTTCTCTTCTCTATTTCTGCACCTCTCTTGCTTCTCTCCGCACCCCTGTTCCCTCTTTCTGTACATCTCTAGCCTGTGTCTGTACCTCTCTTGCCTCTTCCGACACATTTCTTGCTGCTTTCTGTACTTCTCTTGCCTCTTTCTGCATTTCAGTTGCTTCTTTCTGCACTTCTCTTGCCTATTTCTGAATTTATGTTCCTTCTTTCTGTACTTCTCTTGCCTCTTTCTGCACCTCTGTTGCTTCTTTCAGTTATTCTCTTGCATGTTTCTGCACCCCTCTTGCCTCTTTCTGCACCTCTGTTAATCTTTCTGCATTTCTCTTGCTTCTTTCTGCATCCCTCTTGCCTCTTTCTGCACTTCTCTTGCTTCTTTGTGCACTTCTCTTGCCGCTTCCTGTACTCCTCTTGCCTGTTTCTGCACTTCACTTGCCTTTTCTGCACCTCTCTTGCCTCTTTTTGCACCTAACTTGCCTCTTTCTGCACTTCTCTTGCTTTTTTCTGCACCTTTCTTGTTTCTTTCTGCAACTCTCTTGTCTCTTTCATTACTTCCCTTGGTTCTTTCTGCTCCTCTGTTGCTTCTTTCAGCACTTCTCTTGCCTTTTTCTGCACTTCTCTTGCCTGTTTCTGCATCTCTCTTGCCTCTTTCTACACCTCTGTTGCCTCTTTCTGTACCCCTCTTGTCGCATTCGCACAACTCATGCCTGTTTCTGTACCCATCTTCCCTTTTTCTACACCTCTCTTGCCTCTTTCTGCACCCATGTTCCCTCTTTCTGTACCTCTCTTGCCTGTTTCTGTATCTCTCTTGCCTCTTCCTGCACTTCTCTTGCTGCTTTCTGAATTTCAGTTCCTTCTTTCTGCACTTCTCTGACCTCTTTCTGCATTTCTGTTCCTTCTTTCTGCACTTCTCTTGCCTCTTTCTGCACCTCTGTTGCTTCCTTCAGTTCTTCTCTTGCCTCTTTGTGCACCCCTCTTGCCTCTTTGTGCACCTCTGTTGGTTCTATCTGCACTTCTCTTGCTTCTTTCAGCACTTCTCTTGCTTCGTTCTGCACCCCTATTGGCTCTTTCTGCAGCGCTCTTGCCTTTTTCCTGCACCCTTCTTCCCTCTTTCTGCACCTCTCTTGCCTCTTTCTGCACCCCTGTTCCCTCTTTCTGCACCTCTCTTGCCTGTTTCTCTACCTCTCTTGCCTCTTCCTGCACTTCTCTTGCTGCTTACTGCATCTCTGTTGGTTCTTTCTGCACTTCTCTTGCTTCTTTCTGCACCGCTCTTGCTTCTTTCTACACCTCTGTTTGTTCTTTCTACACAACTCTTGCTTTTTTCTGCACCTCTCTTGCTTCTTTCTGTACCCCTACTGCCTCTTTCTGCAGCGCTCTTGCCTTTTCCTGCATCCCTCTTCCCTCTTTCTGCACCTCTCTTGCCTATTTCTGCACCCCTGTTCCCTCTTTCTGTACCTTTCTTGCCTCTTTCTGCATCCCTGTTCCCTCTTTCTACACATCTCTTACCTGTTCCTGCAACTCTCTTGCCTCTTTCTGCGGTTCTCGTGCCTCCTTGTGTACTTCTGTTGCTTCTTTCTGTTCTTCTCTTGCCTGTTTCTGCACCCCTCTTGCCTCTTTCTGCACCTCTTTTGGTTCTTTCTGCACTTCTCTTGCTTCTTCCTGCACCTCTCTTGCTCCTTTCTGTACGCCTTTTGTCTCTTTCTGTACCCCTCTTCCCCCTTTCTGCACCTCTCTTGCCTCTTTCTACACCCATGTTCCCTCTGTCTGTACCTCTCATGCCTGTTTCTGTAACTTTCTTGCCTCTTTCTGCAGTTCCCTTGCCTCCTTCTGCACCTCTCTTGCTTCTTTCTGCACTTCTCTTGCCTCTTTTTTCACCTCTCTTGCCTCTTTCTGCACCTCACTTGCCTCTTTCTGCACTTCTCTTGCTTTTTTCTGCACCTCTCTTGTTTCTTTCGGCAACTCTCTTATCTCTTTCATCACTTTTCTTGCTTCTTTCCACACCTCTGTTGCTTCTTTCAGCACTTCTCTTGCTTCCTTCTGCATTTGTCTTGCTTCTTTCTATACCTCTCTTGCCTCTTAATGTACTTCCCTTGCCTCTGTCTACACCTCTGTTGCTTCTTTCAGCACTTATCTTGCCTGTTTCTGCACCCCTACTACCTCTTTCCGCAACTATGTTGGTTCTTTCTGCACTTCTCTTGCTTCTTTCTGCACCTCTCTTGACTCTTTCTGCACCCCTGTTCCCTCTTTATGCACCTGTCTTGCCTGTTTCTGCAACTCTCTGCCTCTTTCTGCAGTTCTCTTGCCTCCTCCTGCACCTCTGTTTCTTCTTTGTGCAGCATTTCTTTTGCCTCTTTCTCTGTCCCTATTGCCTGTTTCTGCACCTCTCTTCCCTGTTTCTGCACCTCTCTTGCCTCTTTCTGCACCCATGTTCCCTTTTGCTGTACCTCTCTTCCCTCTTTCTGCACTACTCTTGCCTCTTTCTTCACATCCCTTGCCTCTTTCTGCACCTCACTTGCCTCTTTCTGCACTTCTCTTGCTTTTTTCTGCACCTCTCTTGTTTCTTTCGGCAACTCTCTTATCTCTTTCATCACTTCTCTTGCTTCTTTCCACACCTCTGTTTCTTCTTTGTGCATTTCTTTCGCCTCTTTCTCTGTACCTCTTGCCTGTTTCTGCACGTCTCCTGCCTCTTTCTGCATCTAACTTGCTTCTTTCTGCATTTCTCTTGCTTTTTTCTGCACCTCTCTTGTTTCTTTCTGCAACTCTCTTGTCTCTTTTATCACTTCTCTTGGTTCTTTTGCACTTCTGTTGCTTCTTTCTGCACCCCTCTTGCCTCTTTCGGCACCCCTCTTCCCTCTTTATGCACCTCTTTTGACTCTTTCTGTACCCCTGTTTCCTATTTCTGTACCTCTCTTGCCTGTTTCGGCACCTCTCTTGCCTCTTTCTGCAGTTCTCTTGCCTCCTTCTGCACCTCTCTGCTTTCTTTGTGCATTTCTCATGCCTCTTTCTGTACCCTTCTTGCCTGTTTCTGCACTTCACTTGCCTCTTTCCGCACTTCTCTTCTCTATTTCTTCACCTTTCTTGCTTCTCTCTGCACCCCTGTTCCCTCTTTCTGTACATCTCTTGCCTGTTTCTGTACCTCTATTGCCTCTTCCTACACATTTCTTGCTGCTTTCTGCACTTCTCTTGCCTCTTTCTGCATTTCAGTTGCTTCTTTCTGCACTTCTCTTGCCTCTTTCTGCACCTCTGTTGCTTCTTTCAGTTATTCTCTTGCATGTTTCTGCACCCCTCTTGCCTCTTTCTGCACCTCTGTTAATATTTCTGCATTTCTCTTGCTTCTTTCTGCACCCCTCTTGCCTCTTTCTGCACTTCTCTTGCTTCTTTGTGCACTTCTCTTGCCGCTTCCACTACTCCTCTTGCCTGTTTCTGCACTTCACTTGCCTTTTCTGCACCTCTCTTGCCTCTTTTTGCACCTAACCTGCCTCTTTCTGCACTTCTCTTGCTTTTTTCTGCACCTTTCTTGTTTCTTTCTGCAACTCTCTTGTCTCTTTCATTACTTCCCTTGGTTCTTTCTGCACCTCTGTTGCTTCTTTCAGCACTTCTCTTGCCTTTTTCTGCACTTCTCTTGCCTGTTTCTGCATCTCTCTTGCCTCTTTCTACACCTCTGTTGCCTCTTTCTGCACCCCTCTTGTCGCATTCGCACAACTCTTGCCTGTTTCTGTACCCCTCTTCCCTTTTTCTACACCTCTCTTGCCTCTTTCTGCACCCATGTTCCCTCTTTCTGTACCTCTCTTGCCTGTTTCTGTATCTCTTTTGCCTCTGCCTGCACTTCTCTTGCTGCTTTCTGCATTTCAGTTCCTTCTTTCTGCACTTCTCTGACCTCTTTCTGCATTTCTGTTCCTTCTTTCTGCACTTCTCTTGCCTCTTTCTGCACCTCTGTTGCTTCCTTCAGTTCTTCTCTTGCCTCTTTGTGCACCCCTCTTGCCTCTTTGTGCACCTCTGTTGGTTCTATCTGCACTTCTCTTGCTTCTTTCAGCACTTCTCTTGCTTCGTTCTGCACCCCTATTGCCTCTTTCTGCAGCGCTCTTGCCTTTTTCCTGCACCCCTCTTCCCTCTTTCTGCACCTCTCGTGCCTCTTTCTGCACCCCTGTTCCCTCTTTCTGCACCTCTCTTGCCTGTTTCTCTACCTCTCTTGCCTCTTCCTGCACTTCTCTTGCTGCTTACTGCATTTCTGTTGGTTCTTTCTGTACTTCTCTTGCTTCTTTCTGCACCGCTCTTGCTTCTTTCTACACCTCTGTTGGTTCTTTCTACACAACTCTTGCTTTTTTCTGCACCTCTCTTGCTTCTTTCTGTACCCCTATTGCCTCTTTCTGCAGCGCTCTTGCCTTTTCCTGCATCCCTCTTCCCTCTTTCTGCACCTCTCTTGCCTATTTCTGCACCCCTGTTCCCTCTTTCTGTACCTTTCTTGCCTCTTTCTGCATCCCTGTTCCCTCTTTCTACACATCTCTTACCTGTTCCTGCAACTCTCATGCCTCTTTCTGCAGTTCTCGTGCGTCCTTGTGTACTTCTGTTGCTTCTTTCTGTACTTCTCTTGCCTGTTTCTGCACCCCTCTTGCCTCTTTCTGCACCTCTTTTGGTTCTTTCTGCACTTCTCTTGCTTCTTCCTGCACCTCTCTTGCTCCTTTCTGTACGCCTTTTGTCTCTTTCTGTACCCCTCTTCCCCCTTTCTGCACCTCTCTTGCCTCTTTCTACACCCATGTTCCCTTTTTCTGTACCTCTCTTGCCTGTTTCTGTAACTTTCTTGACTCTTTCTGCAGTTCCCTTGCCTCCTTCTGCACCTCTCTTGCTTCTTTCTGCACTTCTCTTGCCTCTTTTTTCACCTCTCTTGCCTCTTTCTGTACCTCACTTGCCTCTTTCTGCACTTCTCTTGCTTTTTACTGCACCTCTCTTGTTTCTTTCGGCAACTCTCTTATCTCTTTCATCACTTTTCTTGCTTCTTTCCACACCTCTGTTGCTTCTTTCAGCACTTCTCTTGCTTCCTTCTGCATTTGTCTTGCTTCTTTCTATACCTCTCTTGCCTCTTAATGTACTTCCCTTGCCTCTGTATCCACACCTCTGTTGCTTCTTTCAGCACTTATCTTGCCTGTTTCTGCACCCCTGCTACCTCTTTCTGCAACTATGTTGGTTCTTCCTGCACTTCTCTTGCTTCTTTTCTGCACCTCTCTTGACTCTTTCTGCACCCCTGTTCCCTCTTTATGCACCTGTCTTGCCTGTTTCTGCAACTCTCTGCCTCTTTCTGCAGTTCTCTTGCCTCCTCCTGCACCTCTGTTTCTTCTTTGTGCAGCATTTCTTTTGCCTCTTTCTCTGTCCCTCTTGCCTGTTTCTGCACCTCTCTTCCCTCTTTCTGCACCTCTCTTGCCTCTTTCTGCACCCATGTTCCCTTTTTCTGTACCTCTCTTGCCTGATTCTGTAACTTTCTTGCCTCTTTCTGCAGTTCTCTTGCCTCCTTCTGCACCTCTCTTGCTTCTTTCTGCACCACTCTTGCCTCTTTCTGCACATCTCTTGCCTCTTTCCGCACCTCACTTGCCTCTTTCTGCACCTCTCTTGCTTTTTTCTGCACCTCTCTTGTTTCTTTAGGCAACTCTCTTATCTCTTTCATCACTTCTCTTGCTTCTTTCCACAACTCTGTTTCTTCTTTGTGCATTTCTTTTGCCTCTTTCTCTGTACCTCTTGCCTGTTTTTGCACGTCTCCTGCCTCTTTCTCCATCTAACTTGCCTCTTTCTGCATTTCTCTTGCTTTTTCTGCACCTCTCTTGTTTCTTTCTGCAACTCACTTGTCTCTTTTATCACTTCTCTTGGTTCTTTTGCACCTCTGTTGCTTCTTTCTGCACCCCTCTTGCCTCTTTCGGCACCCTTCTTCCCTCTTTCTGCACCTCTTTTGACTCTTTCTGTACCCCTGTTTCCTATTTCTGTACCTCTCTTGCCTGTTTCGACAACTCTCTTGCCTCTTTCTGCAGTTCTCTTGCCTCCTTCTGCACCTCTCTGGTTTCTTTGTGCATTTCTCTTGCCTCTTTCTGTACCCTTCTTGCCTGTTTCTGCACTTCACTTGCCTCTTTCCGCACTTCTCTATTTCCGCACCTCTCTTGCTTCTCTCTGCACCCCTGTTCCCTCTTTCTGTATATCTCTTGCCTGTTTCTGTACCTCTATTGCCTCTTCCTACACATTTCTTGCTGCTTTCTGCACTTCTCTTGCCTCCTTCTGCATTTCAGTTGCTTCTTTCTGCACTTCTCTTGCCTCTTTCTGAATTTCTGTTCCTTCTTTCTGTACTTCTCTTGCCTCTTTCTGCACCTCTGTTAATCTTTCTGCATTTCTCTTGCATGTTTCTGCACCCCTCTTGCCTCTTTCTGCACCTCTGTTAATCTTTCTGCATTTCTCTTGCTTCTTTCTGCACCCCTCTTTCCTCTTTCTGTACTTCTCTTGCTTCTTTGTGCACTTCTCTTGCTGCTTCCGCTACTCCTCTTGCCTGTTTCTGCACTTCACTTGCCTTTTCTGCACCTCTCTTGCCTCTTTTTGCACCTAACTTGCCTCTTTCTGCACTTCTCTTGCTTTTTTCTGCACCTTTCTTGTTTCTTTCTGCAACTCTCTTGTCTCTTTCATTACTTCCATTGGTTCTTTCTGCACCTCTGTTGCTTCTTTCAGCACTTCTCTTGCCTTTTTCTGCACTTCTCTTGCCTGTTTCTGCATCTCTCTTGCCTCTTTCTACACCTCTGTTGCCTCTTTCTGCACCCCTCTTGTCGCATTCGCACAACTCTTGCCTGTTTCTGTACCCCTCTTCCCTTTTTCTACACCTCTCTTGCCTCTTTCTGCACCCATGTTCCCTCTTTCTGTACCTCTCTTGCCTGTTTCTGTATCTCTCTTGCCTCTTCCTGCACTTCTCTTGCTGCTTTCTGCATTTCAGTTCCTTCTTTCTGCACTTCTCTGACCTCTTTCTGCATTTCTGTTCCGTCTTTCTGCACTTCTCTTGCCTCTTTCTGCACCTCTGTTGCTTCCTTCAGTTCTTCTCTTGCCTCTTTGTGCACCCCTCTTGCCTCTTTGTGCACCTCTGATGGCTCTATATGCACTTCTCTTGCTTCTTTCAGCACTTCTCTTGCTTCGTTCTTCACACCTCTTGCCTCTTTCTGCACCTCTGTTGGTTCTTTCTACACAACTCTTGATTTTTTCTGCACCTCTCTTGCTTCTTTCTGTGAGAAGTTGGCCTGGCATATGCTGTCCACTAATTATAGTGGGCACCTTGCACCAGTCCAAACAACCCCTTATTGGAGATAGGTTAAAGACAACCTTTATTGAAAGCTATCCTAGTGGTAGCTATGGAGAGCAGCCTTCAGGCTAAGTCTTGAAGGAATGTAAAGCAGCTTGTTTTACCAGTCTATAATCTCTTGAGTGACCAAATGAAAGAAGACCACACCAGGTATATTAAAAATATATGTATTTATTACTAAACACACCCCTCTAGTCTCTTTATGAGGCTAGAGTTCGAAGTACATACGTTACGAGTTAGTTATCTACAGTAATAGCACAAATACACGTTTGAGCCCCAGGGCGTACCAAACCATATACCAATAAAGTGGTATAAGAACCACGACTGAGCTAGACACAAGGCCTAGAGCCTGTAGAAGTGCTTGGACCACAAGGAACCACCCAAGGCAGTGACACAGGGGACCCACGGGGGACACGTGCAGTGTATGAACACAACCGCAAACCACCGTTAACTTCTATGGGGAAAGTCGCGATTAGAATTTAAAAGAAAAGGGACACTTAGAGGAGGACTTGGAGCAAACCCTTTGAGAACTAGGCTGTTCTAGTGTCAATACCCATGGGAGCACCGGAGTACTCGAGTTACCTCACCCAGGAGCCGGGTGCATAGGTGTCTTTCGGGGTCGGGTTTCGTCGTCGCTTTCAATGGCGATCTGCTGCAAAGTGCTGCTGGCGGCCAAGTCGAAAGTGTTCGGGTGGATCCAAAGGTGGATCGAAGATCTGAAGAACCTGAAAGCAGAGGGGACAGAGTCTGGGTCACTAGCCAGTGACCAGGAAGGCGATTAGCAGATGCCCACCGATGTCGAGTGCTTCAGGTCGGTTGACAGTTGTCTTGACTCTTCAGCCACGAGGTCCAGGAGGTGTCGACGACAACCAGGAGCTGGATTCGAGCTGTACCACAACGTCTGTCGATTGCAGGGGTGTCGGCGACCGGATTGGACCCAACAAGCCTTGGCAACGGCAAGTCTCATGGAAATCGAAGAAGGACGATGTTGCAGACCAGCAAGGTCTGGGGGACTCACTCAGCGAGGATAAGTCAGGGCACACCTGGAGCAATCAGGGAACCCAAGCAGAAAAAGATTGGCCTTCGGGAGGGCCTACTAGCCAACGGACTAGCGACCGCAAAGGAGCCTTGAGACGATGCACGTGGAGCTGGCTCACAGGACACTCATGGAGTGGAGGCCAGTGATCTTTGGTGCAGTTGGTGCTGGAGGCTGGGGCTACTCGGAGCCCAAAGCATGACTTTGTGGGAGACCCATAAAAGGATGCACTTGCAAATGTGTTCGGTGTCCAGGGGTCACGGTTATACGTTACCCACGACAGCTACGGGCCTCAGCTTTGCTGGGGACTCAGGGCAGCCTCGGCGAAGTCTGGAAATCCACCTCTGGTGATGCAAAGACTTCGGCGTCCGACGGGAGCTTCAGCGATGCAGACCAGACAATTGCTTCTTTGGTGCCTGCCAAGCAGGGGAGTCACTCCTTGACCCCAAGGGAGATTCTTCAGTCCTCTAATCTTGATGTAGAGCGTCGAAGGTCCAGGATTCTGTGTCAGAGTTTCGTCCAGGTAAATCTAAAGTCCTAAGGACTGGGTTCCCCTACTTATACTAAGGTAGGAGGTTGGACATACTCTGTGGCCCCACCTATGGGAGGACCAGGGCAGAGGGGTGGTTACACCCCTTTCCCTTTGTCCAGTTTCGTGCCAGAGAAGGGTCTGGAAGCCCCTGAGCCAGTTTGAACATGGAAACCATTTTAAAGAGGAAGCAGCTAGGCTGGGGCTCTGATTAGCAGGGCCCCAGCCAGACTAAGGTCGAAAAACAGTGAAGCATCAGCAAAAAGTGGGGGTACCCATGTGAAGCAGATCCTACTCTCCTACACAACCCCCCAAACTTAGGGACATTAAACTAACCTTGCCCAGTTAAGTCTTCATGTTCTAAGTGGAAGTACCTAGAGAGTCCATCTGCATTGGCATGGTTACTCCCAGGTCTATGTTCCACTGTGAAGTCCATCCCCTGTAGGGAAATGGACCACCTAAGCAGTTTGGGGTTTTCACTCCTTCATTTGTTTTAGCCATAAGAGGGGCTTATGGTCTGTTTGAACAAGGAAGTGAGTACCAAACAAGTATGGCCTCAACTTCTTCAGAGCCCAGACCACAGCAAAGGCCTCCCTCTCAATGGCTGACCAACGTTTCTCTCTAGGGGTCAGCCTTCTGCTAATGAAAGCTACTGGCTGATCCTGACCTTCATCATTCAATTGTGACAGTACAGCCCCTACCCCCAATTCAGATGCATCAGTTTGAACAATGAACTTCTTGGAGTAATCAGGACTCTGTAGGAATGGGAGCAGTGCACATGGCCTGCTTCAGGTCATCAAATGCCTTTGACAGCTAACTGTCTACTGAACCTTTGGGCATTTTCTTGGAAGTTAAGTCATTCAGGGGTATCACTATTGATCCATACCCCTTGACAAATCTCCTATAGTACCCAGTCAGGCCTAAGAAGGCTCTCACCTGAGTCTGGGTAGTTGGAGCAGTCCAGTCCATGATGGTCTGGATCTTGCTCTGCAGTGGTTGAACCTGGCCTCCACCCACAAGGTGGCCCAGGTACACAACCTGACTCTGCCCTATCTGGCACTTGGTGGCCTTGATAGTCAGGCCTGCTTTCTGCAGGGCCTGTAAAACATTTCTAAGGTGGACCAGGTGATCCTCCCAGGTGGAGCTAAAGACAGCAATATCATCTAGATATGCTGCACTATAGGCTTCCAGACCTGTAAGGACTGTAATCACCAACCTCTGAAAAGTGGCAGGTGCATTCTTCAGACCAAAGGGCATCACCACAAATTGATAATGCCCACTAGGGGTTGAGAATGCTGTCTTTGGCTTTGCATCATCAGCTAGTCTGATCTGCCAGTAGCCAGCTGTCAGGTCAAATGTGCTTAGATACTTGGCTGAGGCCAAAGTGTCTATTAGCTCATCTGCCCTTGGTATTGGATGGGCATCAGTCCTAGTGACTGCATTGAGACCCCTGTAGTCCACACAAAACCTCATCTCTCTTTTCCCACCATTGGTGTGAGGTTTTGGCACAAGGACCACTGGACTAGCCCAAGGGCTATCTGAGGGTTCAATAACTCCCAAATCCAACATCTTCTGGACTTCTGTCCTGATACAGTCCCTGACATGGTCAGGTTGCCTATAAATCTTATTTTTAATAGGCAGACTGTCCCCAGTGTCCACTTCATGAGTGCACCAGGTAGTCTGACTGGGTGTCAGTGAGAATATGTGTCTGAACTGA